>CM033323.1:66405226-66780534 GCA_019359835.1 Pharus latifolius
ATGGCCAAGATGCAGATCTGAACGCATTGGTGGGTCCGGTTGAGGTCGAGAGTGAAGAGCTGCTCGATGCAGTCATAGAGGAAGTCAAGCCCCTAGTAGATAAACTCCTGACTGAGCTGGGGATCGAATGATCCTTATTTTTGTAACCAAACAATTGTAATTACAATGCCATGTATGTAAAACTATTTTTTCAAAAGAAAGTGCTGCATATTCACATCATAAGTTTCATACTATAAGTATATTCCTCTAGCCCCCGCCTCTGATTTATGAATACTGAAGCCTTAGCATTTTAAGCAGAGGGGAAAACATAAGTATGATTACCAGGGATATGTGCTTCAAGCCGATGGTCAAAATTAAAGTAACATTTTAACCTTATTGCAAACTGGTAGCCACCCAGATGACCGAAGACTAGCCAGATAGTCCCGTGTGCGTTGAGAAACGGCTTATTTAGGAGTGACTTATCTGGAAGTGATCATGAGATTGACCAGCGAATCCGGTTGAAAAATGCTGTAATAACCTAACCGCCGGCGATCAGCCCCCAGGTCGAATTTGTATAATTTGGGCTTAAAGAAAAACACTCATTGTATGAAAACAAGACATGCTTTTTATGAAAAGATGCTAATTGAACAGGAAAAGGGGTGTGGTACTTACACGTAAAACTTGCGAAGTTGATCGATGTTCCAAGTATTGGACAAAATCCGACCATCCTCCATAGCTAACCGCGCAGATCCTGGCCGCGGCACTGAGACGACAGTGTATGGTCCTTCCCACTTTGGGGAGAATTTATTGCGGTTAGACTGGTCTTCAATTTTTCGTAAAACCAAGTCGCCAACGTTGAGATCACGTGGTCGCACCTTTTCACTGTGATACTTGCGTAGAGCCTGCAACTATACCGCAGACTTGATCAGGGTGCGATCACGCCGTTCTTCCAGGAGGATGAGATCTTGCGATCGCTGTTCGGATTGGTTGACCTGTTCGAATTGATTCGTGCGAACAGATCCAATACTAACTTCCATAGGCAACACAGCCTCGGCCCCATAGACCAAATGGATGGGTGTCTCACCGGTGGCTCGACTAGAGGTAGTCCGTAGTGCCCATAGAACAGTATAAAGCTCGTCTGCCCAAGCCCCCGAGCGGGTCTTGAGGCGATCAAAAACACGTTTTTTGATACCTTGCAATACTTGCCCATTGGCCCGCTCTACGGCACCATTGCTTTGTGGATGTGCCACAGAAGCAAAGCACACCTTGGTCCCAATCTGATCGCAGTAGTCTAGGAAGAGACCGCTAGCGAACTGAGAACCGTTGTCTGTGATGAGACGGTTTGGAACACCAAATCGTGCCACAATGTTCTTGTGAAAAAACTTTTGTGCGGCTGATGCAGTAATATTTCGTACTGGTTCGGCCTCAATCCACTTTGTGAACGTGTCAATGGCTACGAACAGAAACTTGTACCCATTGACCGCTTGTGGCATAGGACCGACGATGTCCATTCCCCAGATCGCGAAAGGCCATGCGAGAGGAATAGTTTGCAATGCATAAGCAGGTTGATGAGCCTGTCTTGCATGAAACTGACACTGTGGACACATCTTGACCATAAGCTTGGCATCATCGAGTGCCGAAGGCCAGTAGAATCCCTGTCGAAAAACTTTTCCGACCAGTGTTCGGTATGACGCGTGTGCACCGCATACACCGTCATGTATTTCTTTCAAGAGATATTTTCCTTCCTCCTGAGATATGCAGCGCATGAATACTCCTTGAGTACCCTTTCTGTACATAACCCCATCTATGAGTGTGTACAGACGCGCCTTTCGAATTAACCGATCGATTTTGGTTTCGTCCTCGGGTAGGGTCCCATGTTCAAGATAGACCCTCAATGGATGAGTCCAATCTTGTTCCTGACCGAGGTTGGCAACGAAGGCTATTGCCGGATCATCCTCGACCGAAGTCATGATCGAAGGATGGTCCAAGTGTTCAATGAACACTCCTGCCGGAGCGGATGAGCGTGAGGACCCAGTTTTGGATAATTGGTCTGCGAGAATATTGTCCTTTCGGGGGATGTATTGGACTTCGAAGTGACTGAAGTGTTTTTCCAATCTCCTCACTTCCCCCAGGTAATGAGCCATTGTCTCATCGGAGGTGCTGTACTCCTTGTTTACCTGGTTTACGACTAGCTGTGAGTCCCCCCTCCACTAATCGACGGACTCCGAGGAATTTTGCTGCCCAGAGCCCTGCAAGAAGACCTTCATACTCTGCTGCGTTGTTGGTTGCAACAAAGTGTAGTTGAATGACATACTTAAGCTGTTCGCCCTGGGGCGTAACTAAGACTATTCCAGCCCCCGAGTGTTGAAAACTACGGGAGCCGTCAAAGTACATTGTCCAATAATCGGGGCACTCCAGTTCCTTTGCCAACTGCACGGGTGGCTCAGGGTTGGTCCATTCGACCACAAAGTCGGCCAAAACCTGAGACTTAACCGCCGTGCGAGGGGTGAAATGGATCTCGAAGGCACCGAATTCGACCGCCCATTTGGCGATTCGACCAGATTTTTCTGGATTTCGGACAATATCCCCTAAAGGAAAAGAGGAGGGTACTGTGATCTTGTGTGCTTGAAAGTAATGTCGTAGCTTACGGGAAGCCATCAGTAGCGCGTAAAGTATCTTCTGGACCTCAGGGTAGCGCTCCTTAGAACCATGAAGTACTTCGCTCACATAGTAGACGGGTCTGTGTACTCCTTCCCTTTCCGCGATCAGAACTGCGCTGACCGCGTGTGGGGTGGCCGCCAAATACAGAAGTAATGGTTCTTCCTTTTCAGGAGACACCAATACTGGCGGACTGGACAGATATGTTTTTACCTCCTGAAACGCTTTTTCGGCCTCGTCGGACCACGTGAAGTTATGATGTTTCCGCAAGGCTTTAAAGAAAGGTAGTCCCCTTTCGCCTAATCACGATATAAAGCGACTTAAAGCCGCCATGCGACCAGCCAGGCGTTGAACATCCTTCATGGTCGAGGGCGACCTCATTTGTTCAATAGCTTTGATTTTCTCAGGATTAACCTCAATGCCCCTGGAACACACAAGGAAACCAAGAAGCTTCCCTGAAGAAACCCCGAAAGAACATTTCTCCGGGTTCAATTTTATTCCAAAGCGATTCAAGTTACAGAAGGTTTCAGCAAGATCGTCCAAATGAGACAATCTTTTGGTGCTCTTTACAACCAAGTCGTCTACATATGCTTCGAGATTACGCCCTATCTGGGAAAGAAAGGTCTTTTGCATCAAGCGCTGGTACGTGGAACCTGCGTTCTTGAGACCGAACGGCATTCTGACGTAGCAGTATGTGCCGAACGGGGTGATGAAGGCAGTTTTCTCTTCATCGTCTTTTGCCATGCTAATTTGATGATATCCTGAGTAGGCATCCAGAAAACTCATCAGTTCGCAACCCGCAGTGGAGTCAACCAGCTGGTCGATGCGGGGAAGGGGAAAATCATCCTTCGGACAGGCACTGTTGAGGCTAGTGTAGTCGACGCACATGCGCCACTTGCCATTTGACTTGCGGACCATGACCGGATTGGCGAGCCAGTCCGGGTGATTCACTTCGCGGATAAACCCGGCTTGTAAGAGTTTGTCTAACTCTTCTCGGATGGCTTCCTGTCGGTCGGTGGCAAAACGCCTGAGCTTTTGCTTTATTGGTCGTTGTCCAGGTCGAATTGCTAACCTGTGCTCAATTACTTCCCTTGGGACACCGGGCATGTCAGACGGTTTCCACGCAAACACGTCTGCGTTAGCCCGGAGGAAAGCAACGAGGTCGAGTTCCTATTTGTCGTCCAGGGCTGACCCAACCCGAATTGTCTTGGATGGGTCATCTGGGTACAAAGGAACTTGTTTGAGTTTCTCATCTGGTCGAGGAGCAGCCCTGATCGCATCGGTGGCAACGGTGGCGACCTGAGCGTCCTGGAGGGGAAGTTGATCGACCATCTCCAAAGATAGCCGGTCGCACGTGAGCGCCATGTTGCGACTACCTCGGACCGAAATGACACCTTTGGGGCTGGGCAATTTCCCGCACTGATAAGCATAGTGCGTTGCCATCATGAACTTAGCAAGAGTCGGCCTGCCAAAGATTGCATTATAAGCTGAATCACAATCGATTACATCGAAAGTAACCAATTCAGTTCGGAAGTTATCTGGTTCTCCCAGAGTGACCGAGAGGACCACTTGTCCCAATGGCATCATGGAGGGGCCTGGGATTATCCCATAAAACGGATGGATTATGGGCTTGATCTTCGAACGAGGAATTTGCATCTCGTCGAGAGTCTTGACCAATAAAAGATCAAGGGAACTTCCCCCATCAATCAGGACCCTTTCGACTCTCGCGTTACTGATGATTGGGGTAATAACCAGAGGTAGCCTCAATGGTCGAGTTAGCCCCACAGGACAGTCAGCGCGATCGAACGTCAAAGGAATATCCGACCAACGGGGATATTGAGGTTCACCAAGGGATGTCTCCGTTTGGTTAACCTCTCGGCAAAAGGTTTTAAACTGCCTTTTGGAAACGAAAGAGGAGGAACCTCCGAAAATGACATTAACATGATTTTGAGGTACCTGGTAAGCCATTTCTTCGTCTCCGTCGATGTCTCTAATCCCGCACGCCTGCTCTTTAGGCGGTAAGGTTGGCATTGGCCCAGCTCCTTGGTAGAAATCATCCAGCTGTTTCAACCAACTCCTGCAGTTTTTGAGGTCGTGGCCTGCGGAGTTGTGGAGTGGACACCACCTCTTGCCCTCCTCCGGATTAGTTGATTTTTCTGGCTGGTCGGAATCCCGACCACCAGAAGCAGTTTTACTTTTAAAAGAAGACTTATTACCTTTGGTCGAAGGTGGTTTCTCCGCGACTGCGACCTCACGGTACTGTCCAGAGCGGTTCCTCTTCGACTTTTTCGACTTCCCACCCGGTGAAGACTCCGGCTTTTTGCTTGAATCTTCTTTCCTGACGTCCTTGAAGCCAGGTTGGGGCGGTAGGTCCCCCTTGTCAACCATTCGGTTCCATTCGACTGCCTCGGCTGCATCGGAGTATCGATCAGCCATATCGAACAGATCGGCCACTGATCGAGGAGGGTGGATAAGCAAGTCTTCAGTGAATCTCCGGTATCGAACGGCATGCTTAAATGCCCTGATTACGGAGCCATCAGATATGTTCGGGATGGTATTTCTTACCCCGACAAACCTCTTGACAAACTGCCAAAGTGTTTCGGTCGAAGTTTGCCGCAGTCTATGCAAGTCGTCCTCCTTACCCGGCTTTTGGTAACAGTTTTGGAAATTGCTGAGGATGGCATCGCATAGCATTTCCCAATTGTAGATGGAACCCTCAGGCTGATTGAACAACCAGGTTCTAGCCGGTCCTGCGAGGACTGTTGGCAGGTAGTTGGCCATGACCTTGTCATCGCCTCCTGCTGCTTGGATGGCAGTAATATAGATCTGAAGAAACTCGGATGGGTTCTGAGTTCCATCAAACCTTTCAATGGCCCCTGGTCGAAACTTATCGGGCCAAACGACTGCTCGTAGGCCAGGCGAGAAAGCTTTGCAACCAACATAAGGACCGTGAACCGTCCTGCGACTTTCGGTTGGGTTTCGAGCAAACTCACGTAATGGCGAGGTTACTCGTGGTCCCAAACGAGAGTGAACGGGGACTCGATCCCTACTACGAGAGTCCTGCATTCGCCGGTATTTGTCCTGTCGGGACGGTACAGGCTGCGGGTAACTCCGCCGGCCAGAGCCAAAATGAGGACCATCTCGTTCACGGGAATGTGTCACTGAGCGGGAAGAGGCTGTTGGGGTCGCCTCAGATGCGACCTCATCCAGTCTTTCCGCCAGGATCCTGAAAAAGGCCGGTCTCTGCGCATCCGTGACCGTAGGAGGAAAATTGCGCATGACTTCCGCGATAGATCGCAGTCGACCATGGGTACTTCTCCTAGGGGCACCAGGTGTTATTGTTTCTTCGTCCACTGGGAAATGCTCCGGTGGCAAGGAAGGAGTCTGGTCACGTCTACGACCACGCGACCGTCGAGAAGAACACGGGGCAGCATCGTAACGAGCCTGCGCATCTTGAAGAGCCTCTAGGGCAGTTCTGCGTAGTTCGTTGTTCTGTTGCTCGAGATCTTGCTCCTCCTTCTGTTTGCGATCTTGTTCTTCCCTGGCAGCCTGTTGATCGGGAGTTTCTTCCGACAACGCAGCAAACTGCCTAGGGAGAGAGGTCGCCGATGGGGAGAACATCTCGGTTTGTTCCGAGTCGGACTCGAAATCAAAGAGACGGTGGAGGTTATCAGGGTCGAACCTTCCTGGGCTAACTTCAGGGTCACCATCATATTTTCCCTCAGCGGGATCGTATGGCGGGCCGGATTCATCACCTAGCACATTAAGAACCTCTGCGGGTTCTGACCTTGTGCCAGTTACCTCCTGGTCGATTAACATGACTTGGGGAGATGATTCAACCTGTGGAAGATTCTGGCCTTCGACCTCTTCCATCGGAACAGGATCACTTGGAGAAGGCATTGGTATATGGGCATAATCCTCGAGATCGAAATCATTCTCGGAATCATATGCTCCAGCCATGTTTCGGCGAACCTCCGAATTTCAATTAGGACGCCTTGAGAAAGGCCCCACGGTGGGCGCCAGCTGTCGACGATTCGGACTCAGGGTCCTCAGCCGAACTTATGCAGAATTTGTAATTGTGAGACCTTTCAAGATGACCCTCCGGGAAGGTATGCTGAACAATGGTGAACAGGAGCACAGAGAGTTTAAACAGGTTCGGGCCCTCGATGGTGGGAGTAAAAGCCCTACGTCCTGTTGAGATTTCACTAAGTGTGGAATAAGGTTTACAAATGGAGGGAAAAGTCCTCACAGGCGAGGATTTTTCCCTGTAAAAGTGTACAAGGATAAGCCAAAGAAGGCTTACTAAAATGCTATTTGAGGTGGGCCGTAGACTTGGCTAACTTAAATTATTTTGGATTTCTTGATCTTCCGATCTCTCGGTTGATGTTTTGGTTCATCCGAAAAATGTCTTGGATCCCCTGTTTGATGTACTTTGCCACCTTTTTATACTGGTCGAAAAGGTGCCATATGAAGAAAACTGCATCAAACGGTTAGACGCGGTTGTTGGAGAACTGCTATTAACTTCCACGGAGGTTATTAACACGTGTTAATCATGAATAACCGCATATAATAACCTCTGACGATTGGTTTTCAACGTGGAGGAATCCTCGGGATGCTTGGAATATCCTGACATAAGGATAACCGAATAAACCCCAAACACCCTGGTCGAGAACGTTCTGACCGCGGAATGTAGGCTGATCGCACAACATCCCGGATATCCAGTCCGCGTATAGCATACGAACCTCTGACCGCACAAGGCTGTCGGCCTGATCGCACGAAACCCGCGACCTGATCGCGTAAAGCTTGCGACCTCATGGTGATGCCCCTCAGAATAGCTTGAGTTCGCATCACCAGATACATGTCTGGTTCGAACCTGTCTTGAACCAAAAGTTTATTAGAAGTGACCCGGGTGTCAATCCTCGTTCACGCGTGAGTAAATCTCCTTACCGGTCAGAAACACTGGAGCTGATCCCTTCTCAGGCTTCCCGTTAAATGATTTCCTCTTCTTACGGTACGTGTGATGCACCGGAAGAAACCTGCGGTGACCCATGTACACTGTTTTCCGGCAGTTTCGCAGCCACATGCTCTCAGTTTCATCTAGGCAAATAGGGCAAGCCTTGGCTCCTTTCGTACTATACCCCGACAAATTGCCGTAGGCAGGAAAATCATTTATGGTGCAAAATATCAGGGCCCGCAAGATGAAATTCTCTTTCTTGTATGCATCCCACACCTGCACACCCTCGCTCCACAATTTCTGTAAGTCCTCGATTAAAGGCGCTAGAAACACGTCAATATCATTTCCGGGTTGTCTGGGTCCTGAGATTAGTAACGCCATCATGATGTACTTGCGCTTCATGCATAGCCAAGGAGGAAGATTGTAGATGCATAAAAGAACCGGCCAAGTGCTGTGCCGGCTGCTCATATTACCATGTGGGTTCATACCATCTGTACTCAGCCCGAACCTTACATTCCTAAGTTCGCCGCCGAACTCAGCAAATGTTCTGTTGATGTTTCTCCATTGAATAGAATCAGCTGGGTGTCTCAGTTTTCCGTCTTGTTTCCGGGCTTCAGCATGCCAACGCAAGTGCTTCGCGACTTTCGGATTTGCAAACAGCCGCTTCAATCTAGGTATCACAGGCAAGTACCACACAGTTTTTGCCGGGGGCCCTTTCCTTACCTCGTGACGTTCACTGTCAATCCGGTCCCTACGCGTATACCTCGATGCGCCGCATCTTGGACAAACATGCAAACTGGAGTACTCGTTATGGTACAACACACAATCATTTGGGCATGCGTGTATTCTTTCGATTTGCATTCCCAACGGACACAACAGTTTTTTGGCTTGGTAAGTAGATCTTGGCAACTCATTTCCCTCTGGAAGCATGTCCGCTAGAAGATCTAATAGTGCCGTGAAACTCTTATCACTCCAACCGTTTCCTGCCTTCAAGTTATATAATCTCAGCACAGAAAACAGTTTTGTAAATGTTGCACATCCAGGGAACAGAGGCTTCTCAGAGTCAGCAATCAGTTTCTCAAATTCACAGAAGTCATTTTCGTTGTAATCTTCCTCTACATCACGTAACATCTCATCTAGATTGTCATCATCATCATCTACGTGCACATCGGAATGAACATTACCAAAATTGGGATGATCATCGATATTATTGCAATCCACATCCGAGTCATGCTGATTGGTAGTAGTGGTGCTTGTTTCCTCAAGATCTTCGCCATGCCATATCCAACGGGTGTATCGCGCGTTAAAACCACGACGAATCAAATGACTCTTAATTTAATCAGAGTTGCTAAACCTCTTCAAGTTCATACAATCTGTACAAGGACAGAGCATATTTTTCTCTCCCTTCCTCTCCTTTTGTTGCTCAGCAAATTTAATAAACTCATTCACACCATCCAAATATTCAAGAGTAGTACGTTTTATTCCATACATCCAATATTTCCTATCCATCTACAATTAACAAAATTTAACGAGTAAGCCATGCATGAAACCTGCCCGATTAAGTTATGTATATGTACATGTACAGCCTCTTACAACAGATACATGTGTTGAACCCTAGCCTGACGAAATTAACACTAATTAACCTAGCTAACTACACAATACAAACTAGTTAGCTCCTAAAACATGACGCATTTCCAGCTACCTAGCTCCCAAGCTTAGAGCTACAAACTTGGAACTACACAATACAGCTAGCTTGCAAGTAGAGAGGAAGGGAGATCTAGAGGGAGAGAGAGATAAGTGTCGACGATTAAGCATACCTTAAAGAGAGGGGCGCAATCAACTTCCCTCCAGCCTGCGCTGATCACCCTAGCAGTGTAGCTGGAACTTTCGTCACAAACAGAGGGACACAGAGTGCAACAGAACAAATTAAAGAGCAGCTCAGCAATGGTCGAGTGGGGTTTTCCTTATATTGGACATTTTTCTAACGGTAAATACATGAAATAACCGTCAGACTAACTTAGGTAATTTGCCGCTCACATATTCTATCGGTACAAACACACACATACCGTTAGAGAATATACATTACTGAGCAAATATATGTGTTTTCCTATCCGTAAATATGTGTACTTACCGTTAGATCATGCATGACACAGCACGCACATGAGTTTTTCTATCGGTATATATGTGTACTTACCGTTAGATGATGCATGACACTCGAGCATTAGTTTTTGTATCGGTAAATATGTGCATTTACCGTTAGACTATGCATGACTGAGCAAATATATGTATTTTTCTATCGGTAAATATGTGTACTTACCGTTAGAATATGCATGACTGAACAAATATATGTATTTTTCTATCGGTAAATATGTGCATTTACCGTTAGAATATGCATGACTAAACAAATATATGTGCTTCCTATCGGTAAATATGTGTATTTACCGTTAGAATATGCATGACTGAGCAAATATATGTATTTTTCTATCGGTAAATATGTGCATTTACCGTTAGAATATGCATGACTGAACAAATATATGTGTTTTCCTATCGGTAAATATGTGTACTTACCGTTAGAGGAGGTACTGTACCAAACTGGGACAAACATGCACATGCCATTTCTCACATTCAAGGAATCATATCAATGTAATATCAAACGGATCTTAACTAGAAGATAAAGCAATATATTTCAAGAAATGCTAATTTGTGGATTAACTAGGAGACACAAAAATACTTTTCGTAGCTAGTTGGGACTTCATCTTGCCAAAGAAATTACAGATGCCAGTTCACAAATTCAGGTACAAACATACACATGCCAGTTCACCAATACAAATTCAGGTACAAACATACACATGCCAGTTCACAAATTGAAGTGCATGTCTGAAACAGCAGTACAAATACACACCTACCTACCAATACAATTAAATACACAAATGCTCCCTGCACATTCAAGTTCATGTCCCAATTAGCAATACATGATACACAAATATACAACAATGTACAAATACAACAATTCACACATTCGATGTATATTACAAAAGCCACGTCTGAAATTAACAACAGATCACGACGAGGACCCAGTGGCCCATACATGCATTTTACATAAAAGGGAACCTTTGCAGGTTGCCACAATGCAACTACCGACTACAAGTTAGACCTGATACATCACAAATCCATTCATCCAAAACAGCAAATGTCTGAACCACATTGGACTTAACCATAGGAGTTCAGTTCGAAGACGCCTGAGGAGCTGGAACTGCCGTCGACATACATTTGTACGTATTGGTGATTTCCTCGGACTCAAACTCGATCAACTCAACTCAACTCAACTCAACTCCATTAACAAAAAGAACCTACCTTCCAAGATGTTGTTCTGTGTAGTGATGGTGTAGAATGGCTGTGCAAATAACAACAATTCTTCTTCTCCAAGCAGGTAAGCATCTGGCCACAAGCTGGTGCATGCAAAAACATGTAAGATGCTTTCTATAGGTCCTGATTTGAGAAACACGCCGGGCTTAAGCATCTTCTCGACCGAGCCAACCAAGATCTCGCCCTTCACGTCCTTTCAGCTCTCGACGGTGATCTTCACCATTTCTTTCGCCAACAAGCCAACGTAGGCAGCGTACTGCGATGAAGAACCGTGAAATACGTTGCCCCTCACGAGCATCATCCAAGGACCTGAACAGATCATAATCATATTGAAAAGAAGACACATCAAAATGAAGGATACAAAAAAAGCAGAATTATTGCCATAATCGGATTAGAATAATCTAACAATATTGCAGAAATTTTACGTACCTTCCTTGGGATGCCGACGTCTAGAGGGCGTCGATGGAGGTGCGGAGGTGCAGCGGTCCCCTGTAGAGGTGCGCCGGCTGTCCATGGAGCTTACGGGTTAGGACTACGAGCCCCAGATGAACTGTGAGAATGAAAGAGACATACCCGTGTATTTATACAATTATATATTTTCTATCGGTAAGAAAACAGAATACCGTTAGTAGTAAAAACATCTGTAGAAGCCGAATGGTTCTATCGGCACAATTAATATTACCGATAGGAATTTTTGTACATACTCTATCGGTGTGTACGTACATTACCGATAGAATATTACTAGTTGTAGAAGGCCAACAGTTCTAAGATATTTTTTGCAATATTCTACCGGTATAAACATTCATTACCGATAGAATAAAATTATTAGAAGACGTACAGTTCTAAGAAATTTTCTATATATTCTAACGGTAAAAGAATCCATTGCCGATAGAATAAAAATATTTGTAGAAGGTCAACTATTCTATCGGCGAACTACATATTGCCGATAGGAATTTTTAATATACTCTGTCGGTATATTCATACAGTAGCGATAGAATAAGTCTAGTTGTTGAAGTCGACCAGTCCTATCGGCGCACAACATTCTTCCGTCAGTACTTATGCATCTCTTCTAACGGCAAATATGTTCATCACCGCTAGAGTAAATCATACTATTTATTCTATCGGTAAGTTTCTTAGAAACCGATAGGGAAAATACATCCGTCGGGCTTTTATGACCGCGAGGCACATTTTCTATCGGTTTTGTGCTGTTTCGCTAATAACCGATAGAAGATAGGGGTTAGTAGACTGCATTTCTGTACTAGTGCTCGGCCGTGAAAGCCCCGCGGCAGGAGGAAGGGAAGGCCCGTGGTGTACCTTCCACAAGTACAATAATCACGCCACCCGAGAATGCCACCCACTGCTCCAACACTTCGCCGCATTCCTCAACCAGCATGGGCTGGGGGGACCCCTGCCTCCTTGCCCCCTCAGCCGGCCTTACCGGCCCTTCCTGCCCCTGCAGGGGGTCAGCAAGGACAAGCGCGGGAAGGGGACCCGTTAGAAACGCTCCCCCTCACTTTTACAGCAGAAGACGCGTGTGGGGTTCACTTCCCCCATGTCGATGCGCTCATTGTCTCCGCCACCGTCTACAACTGCCACCTGGCACGCATCCTCGTCGATGGCAGAAGCTCCACCGACGTCCTGTACCTAAAGACTTTTAGGGAGATGCAGGTCGACAAGAAGCTACTACAGCCCGCAACAGGGCCCTTGCAAGGATTCGTCCCGGGAAAGACGATCCACCGCGTGGGGAAGGTGGATCTCCCCATGACCTTTGGTACCCCAAACAACTACCGGACAGAGATGGTCTGGTTCGACGTGATGGACCTCCCCTCCTCATAAAACGCAATCATGGGGAGGACCACGATCAAGCGCTTGGGGGCCACAATCCACCAGAGCTACCTCTGCGTGAAGATCCCCGGGCCTCACGGCGTAATCACCGCCCGAGGAGACCAAGACGTGGCCCGCGCTCTATATGAGCGCGCCGCTGCAATGATCAGGAGCGTCAACGTGATCAAGAACCCTGGGGGAGAGGCCTCTTCCCCGGTGCCAAACACCGCCACGGTACATTCTGGAAGGTCCCTCCCCAAGCCGCGTCCAGAAGGGGACCTCCGAAAGTTCCCGCTGTCCCCAGAGGACAGAGACAAGACCATCAAGATCGGGGCGGATCTCCATGAGGAGCACGCGGAGCAACCTGTGGCTTTCCTATGCAAGAACTCCGACGTCTTTGCCTAGAAGCCTTTCGACATGCGAGGCGTCGCCCGGGAAGTCATCGAGCATAAGCTCGGGGTGACCCCCGGTCATGCCCTGATCAAACAGAAACTGAGAAAACTCTCCCTTGAATGCCAAGAGGCAATCAAGGTCGAGATAGCCAAACTCAGAGATGCGGGGTTCATTCAGGAAGTCTTGCACCCCGAGTGGCTCGCGAACCCTGTCCTCGTGAAGAAGTCAAACAGTAAGTGGCGAATGTGCGACACTTCACCGGTCTCAACCGCGCTTGCCCCAAAGACAACTTCCCACTCCCACGAATCGACCAGCTGGTCGACTCGACCGCTGGGTGCGAGTTAATGAGCTTCCTGGACGCGTATTTGAGCTATCACCAGGTCTGGATGGCGGAGGGGGATGAGGAAAACACGAGTTTCATAACTCCCCTCGGAACCTTCTGCTACGTCCATATGCCCTTCGGGCTAAAGAACGTTGGAGCGACCTTCCAGCGACTCATGACACTGGTCCTCAAGGAGCAGATCGGTCACAACGTCGAAGTCTACATCGATGACGCAGTCGTCAAAAGTCCCTGTGCGGCTGCTCACATCGACGATCTGGCTGAGACCTTCTGCAACCTCCGTGCGTACGGGTTGAAGCTCAATCCGGAGAAATGCGCCTTCGGCGTGCGTGGGGGGAAGCTCCTGGGCTTCCTCGTATCCCAGCGGGGCATAGAGGCCAACCCTGAAAAGATTCGGGCACTCCTGGATATGCCCCCGCCGTGCTTGGTCAAGGATGTATAGTGGCTCACTAGCCGTTTGGCCACGGTGAGTCGCTTCGTCTCGTCGTGGGGTGAACGTGGCCTCCAATTCTTCAAAATCCTCCGGGGCCTCGAGGGGTTTCGATGGACTCCCGAGGCCCAGGAGGCCTTCGACGACTTGAAGAAGTACCTCATGAGCCCCCCAATGCCCGTGAGCCTGTCTCCGGAAGAGCCCTTGCTCCTTTACCTCACCGCGACCCCGGTCGCCGTAAGCGCATTATTGGTAAAGGAGCAGGACGGGCAACAGTGTCCCATGTACTACGTGAGTGAGGCCCTCCAAGGGGTAAAACTCGGTACACGGAGATGCAGAAGATCTGCTACGCCCTTCTAATGGCATCTCGGAAGCTTCATCACAACTTCCTGGGACACCCGATCACTGTCCCGTCGTCCCTCCCCTTGGGGGAGGTACTTCGGAACAAGGAAGGCACCGGCTGGATAGGAAAGTGGGGGGCCGAGCTTGCTCCCTTCTCCCTTTCCCTCACTGGGCGCTCCGTCATCAAGTCACAAGTCCTCGCCGACTTTGTGGCGGAGTGGACCCCTGCCTCCGGGCCCGGGGACGAAAGACTCCCTGAACCCCCCCGACGCAGTGACCATTGGACGCTCATGTTTGATGCCTCCTTGTGTCTCGCTGGGGCCGGTGCGGGAGTAGTCCTCCGGAGCCCCGAGGGGACGGAACTGGAGTACGTGGCGCGGCTCGAGTTCCCCACCACGAACAACGTCGCCGAATACGAGGCCTTGCTCCTCGGGTTGCGCCTCGCGCACTCCCTGGGGATTCGTCGCCTCCTCGTGAAAGGAGACTCCCAACTCGGGGTTTGCCAAATGGACAAGTCCTACTTGTGCCATGTCGCAAACTTGAGTCTCTACTTGCAGGAGGTATGCAAGATGGAGAAGCAGTTCGACGGCCTAGAGGCCTGGCACATCCCGCAGAGGGACAATGACCGGGCCGATGCCCTGGCCCGGGCAGCCAGCGCCCAGCAACCGCTCCCCAAATGGGCTTTTTTGGAGATCATCGCGAAGCCCTCGGTGGCCTCCCCTGACGCGGACAATGGCTCCTGCATCCCGGAAGTCACCGAGATCGCCTGAGCCTCATCTTGGATGGACCCCCTTATCTCCATCGCCAAAGGGGAGGGGGACCCTCCGCCAAGCGCCTCCGAGGCAAGGCTCGAGAACACCTCCTGCTGGAGGGAAAGCTTTACAAGCAGGGGGCCTCCGCCTTGCTCTGCTGCCTTCCACAACTGGAAGGGCTCCGGCTCCTCGAGAATATTCACTCGGGAAGTTGCGGGTCTCACCTGGCCCTGCGCGCCATCGCGCCCAAGGCCCTTCACCAGGGTTTTTATTGCCCCACAATGATTCGCGACGTGCGGGACCTTGTCTCCACGTGCGAGGCTTGCTAGAAGATGGCCAAAGGTTCCAACCTCCCCTCTGTAGCGCTGCAGATTATCCCCATCACTTGGCCCTTCGCGCGCTGGGGGACGGACCTCCTAGGTCCCTTCCCCCCAGTGCCCGGGGGCTACAAGTACGCGGTGGTCGTAGTCGACTATTTTACCAAGTGGGTAGAGGCCGAACCTCTGGCCAGCATCACGTCCCGAGCAGTACAGCGGTTTTTCTAGAAGAATACCATGTGTCCTTTCAGGGTCCCCCAAGAAATCATTGTCGATAACGGGACCGAATTCGACTCAGTATATTTCTGGGAATTCTACGAAGGCTTGGGGCTCATCATCTACTTCACCTCGGTAGCTCACCCCCAAAGCAACGGGGTCGTCGAAAGGGTCAACGGCATAATCCTACAGGGGTTACGCCGACGGCTCGAACAAGCCGCCTCCAAACGGGGTGCGTGGGCGGAGGAGCTCCCTAGCATCCTCTGTTCCATGCGTACAACCCCGAGCCCGGCGACGGGACGCACCCCCTTCTCCCTCGTGTACACGGCCGAGGCAGTTCTTCCCCTGGAGATTGGCTTTCGGTCACTGCGGGTCGAGCTCCTAGACGGAGCTACGACCGCAACATACCAAGCCAACGAGGTGAATCAGCGGCTGGAGGTCGACCTCATCGAAGAGGAACGCGACCAAGCGCTCCTCTGCCACACCATCTACGAGCGCGAAATGGAGCGCGCATACGAACAGCACGTCCGCGAGAGAGCTTTCCGCCTCGGGGACCTTGTCCTCAAGCGCGTAACTGACCCCCAAGCCCAGGGCAAGCTCTCCCCCAAGTGGGAGGGCCCCTACAAGATCTCAGCAGTCCTGGGCTCGGGGGCTAACAAGCTCTCCAATCTTCAAGAGCAGGAGCTGAAGCACACGTGGAACGTACACTTGCTTCGCAAGTTCTACGTCTAGCCTACAAGCTCGTCCCCTCCCCCGTAGCGGTTACGCCGGAAGGGAGGGAGACATTGTACTCACCATTCCCTCCCCCATAGCGATCTTGCGGGGGGAGGCGTTGTATCTCAACTCCATATTAATACAACTGGTTTTTCCTCAACTTGGGCTCACTGCAGGTCCCTACATTATCGTCTCTCACGGTGATGCCCTCTCCGTGAAGAAGTGGGCTATCACGACCCAAGAAGTCCCTACAACGGGTGTCCCACTCCCGTAGGGTGGCTTACGATCACCCCTCGTGGACTGAGGGTGTAAGCGGCAACCCGGTTCTCAAGGACCGTGGTAACGAGTCAATTTGAGAGACTAGTGCCCCCTCAAACACTCAGACCCGTCATCGAGCACATCCTCCTTCGGGAGTCGATTTTCTCCTCAGTAAGACGGAATTCTCGAATATTCCTTCTCAGAGATCTCATCCCCGGCTCCCCGTTTTCATGGCAACCGAAGGGTTTTCTCCCTGAAAAATTATCCTCGGAAATTTCGGAGACCTTCTCCAAGAAATTTTATTCCCGGCTCCCCATTTTCACGGCGACCGGAGGGTTTTCTCCCGGAAAAATTATCTGTGGAAATTTTGGAGACTTCCTGTAACGCCCTAGTTTTGGGGGTGAAAAGTTTTGCATAAAAACCCTGCATGCATGTATCTCTATAGTAGTAGCCAGATCAGCTGAACTCTAATCTCTCCCAAACCCTAAAAATCTCCAAATCTATTCTCTGGATCCAGATCAAGATCTGACCATCCAGATTTAACCTACCAGTTACTCTGAAGATAAAAGTCTTCAGGAGCCAGATTGAATTCTAACCCTAACTCTCAGTATCTAAGTCTCTTTCTGTTTTCGAAAGCAGGAAATCCAGATTTACCCTAAGTATCCCAGTTTCCAGATAATTGAGTTATCTTGATTTAACCCTGTCCAGACTCAAGTATACCCTGGAATATGTTCCTAGGTACATCCTCAACTTACTCCAAAGAGTTGGGAACCAGATTGTCTCACCAAAACACTTTTCGCAGTTTAGTCCAAATTTTACTGCGAATAAGTCCTTTTCTGTTTACCTGGAAGCCTGAAAAGGTTAAAATCTGCGAATCAACTCCAACTCCAGAATTTCTTCAGGGAACACCTCCCAAATGCTATTTGATACAGATCTCCCTTTTGATCAGACTTCAAAATCTCTCTCCAATCACCAGAATTCGAGATCGACAAAATCCAGATCTATTGTACCCTAATTTTACCCTATTTTCGAAATAGGTGAAATCCCTCAAATCTTATCAAACTTTCTCCAAATTTGAGCTAAATGAGTATTAATAGAAATATTATACTCAGCCATGGAATCAAATCCCAAATTGAACCTCTCAAAGACTAGATTTGCAATCTAGTCCAAAGCCAAACCAAAAATCATCGCAAATCAGTCCCTGGTTCGACCACGGGCTACTGTGCACGATCAGGCCGTTCAATCGACCACGAGCACAGGAGTTTTGGTCGTCGTCGTTGCCACTGCTGCAGCTTCGTCGCCAGCGATCACCAGCGCTGCCACCTCCGCCACTGCTTCTTTGCCGCGTGTGTGCATCGTGTTCGCCACCGTGGAACCGCTTCACTTGCCAGCAGCGCCTCCGCTCTCCCGCGCGCGCGCCAGACAACGGCAGTGCAGTTGCGCCACGTTGCAAGCATGCCTGAGGGATGCATCAATTCGCCGTTGCATCAACCAGGACTGCACGCCAGACTGTAAAAGCCGGCACGGCCGCTGGAGCACGTCACCTAGCTCCTGTCCCGCACGGCCGGTCAATTCGCCGTCGATTCACAAGCTTCAATTTTCCAGGCACTTTCAACCGTTGCTGCACACTTCGCCTATTTAAGCTTGCTCTGGCCATCTCCTTTACTCACACACGGCAGAACCACTCAAGTTCCTAACCTCGCTCTCTTCTTCGTCTTCTTCGGCGAGCTCGAAGAGAGGCTCACGGTGCCAGGCCAACCTACTGCACCGAACTCCAAATTGAAGCTACCAGTAAGTAACTCTCATCCACTTACCTGTGTAGTAGCAGCCAATTGAACTCTATCGCACCACATCGCCGGGAAATACTGATTTTCCCCGATAGCTCCGGCGAGCAATTAACCCCTAATTAAACCGATTCAGCTCTCGAGCCAGTAATCAAAGATGCTCACTACACCTTGATTAACACCTCTAAGCAACCAGAATCGAAGAATTTGCTAAAATATGAAAAACCCCAACTTTGCACCTTGCATGTGAACTGGGGCTTGCTGTTAAGCTTCTCTGGTCGTGTAAAACGGAAATTACTTTGTCAAATAGCTGCCTCACTACCTTGTGCACCATATGCTTGAATCAAAACCTACTTTGGCCACTAGAAACTGTTCAAACCATGTCAATGCCATTCTTGGGCACTGTCAGCCTATGTCAGCCAGTGGCATTGAGCCCTTTCACCCACTTCCAGCCATGAACTTTGGAAATAACTTTGTCCCTTAGACTCCTGACGTTGTGATCTACACTTTTCCCTACTGTCACAACTTGAGTTGAGCCCTCTATCACCCATTGACCTTATGTCGATGCCTTGAACCAAATGCCAACCTAAAGACATTGTTGTTTTTGGGCGAACCAGTCACCACCTTGATATTACCCTGATATTTTGGAACCTTGTAAATCTTAACAACTAATCTTAACCCTGATTACCATAGTTAAACTCAAATCGCTTACAAATCTTGTATCACCAGAGTGTTTTCTCCTTGCATCATTGCGTGTAGTGGATTAGTAAGAGTAGGATTGATTGTAATGCCTGTTTGCTTGTTTGATTCTGTTCAGAGCAAGAGCCCGAGGCTGAAGACCTTGTCACTGAACCGTCATCAACTACTGATACTTACGACGCGGAAGGCAAGTCATACTTTGATCATATTGAACCTATATTTTATGAATTGCTATGCTATTCCATGAGTAGATATCTCATTAATATTGCATGTGTTGAGATCAATGATATTATGGCAGTGATAGATTGAATACTTGAGGAATGTGAACTTGTTAAGATAGCAAGCCATGAATTAATAAAAGTATATACATATACATTTATATTCATGGAATAGAACCCCTAGCCGTGACCAGTGTTTTGGTATGGAATGGTGGTAGCACTGGAGGTGCTTGGCTGCACTGGATGTGCAGGCACTGAAGGTGCATGGTTTGTGGTATGATCTGGTCACTGGCATATAAGGACTAGAACCTTGTGTTGTGCGTCTAGTGGCATGAAAAACGTACCAACCACTTACCTGGTATGGGACAGGCGCAATCTAGTAGCTTTCTTGGTATTAGCAGTTCCCTGCATGGCTTGTCGATCCGGTTTCTCGCGTGGAAACTGGTGGGACGCAGTTCGTCCATGAGTGATGTGAGATCAGAAAAATTATGAGAGGATAAGGTGTAAAGAAGGAAGACGCCCTACGCCAGATTAAGTCGTGCGCGACTGTAATCAAAAGAGGCTATGTGTCCTGCGGGAACATAGACCCAGGCTAGGAAGTAAGGCAGTGGGGAGGACCCACAACGGTACTTGGGACTGGATTGTCCATTTACCGGGCAGGGATACTGTTAATACTAGACTGCAAAACGTTGTGTGATCTCGGCCTTGTCACATGTGTATAAGTCGCATGGAGTTGGCCCGACTTGAAAGTCGAGTGAAAAAGTGGATTTAAAAAGAGGTACACCTCTGCAGAGTTAAAAATGTATTCGAATACTTCGTACTCCCGAGTTTTAGGAGTATGCCGCGGTGGATTAAATCCACGGGGTGTGACACAAGTATTGTTTTATAAACTAAAATTTGTTAGCTCAAGATTACCCAAGTGGCATGTGTTGTCACGATAAGGGGCGTTACCGTGGACTGTCATGTGTTGACGTGTCGCGGTAATACCATAATATAGAAATCATATGATAACTAAGAGACATGTGGATTTTGCCCTAAAGTATATGAGATATTGATATGAGTATAAGATTGAAAGGCTTGAATAAAAATAATGTGATATGAGGATATATCGCCTTGGATATGGGATATATGTATCACCATCAACATGATTTATTCACTGCCATGAGTATGATTGGAAGTTGAACAAGAAATGAGAAAGAAATGTATTTTGAGAAACCCTTCACTCTTTCCCCAATAGCATAGGTTCATGTCATTTATACTATATGTATCTCTACCTTCCCTATGACTTGCTGAGTACGTAAGTACTCACCCTTGCAACAACTCATCAATAGATGGAGCGTTCTACGACCTTGGAGGATATCCTGAAGATGCTGCAGACCCAGGAGATGATGAGCAGTTTCCTCCGGAGCCCTGATGTGGTGCTGTCTTGCTGTCAACCTCTGTTTCCTGTGGATTGCTTTTGGGCCTAGCTTCCGCCGATTAGATGTTTTATTTTGTTGTACCCTTGTGCCTCGTAAGGCACTGTACCCCCCTGTTGTACTAAGGCCTGATGGCCATACAATTATGACTACTGTAATATTTTGCTGCTTCAATATATTCCTGTGTTGACTCATCCTGGGAAGTCAAGTGGTTTATGGGACTAGCTGCACCGAGCTGGGCTCCTCACAGGTGATGTCACAGTCGTGGCAGTCACGACACTTCCCCCCGGAAATTTTATCCCAGGCTCCCCATTCTCACGGTGATCGGAGGATTTCTCACCGGGATTCTCGAAAAATCGTTCCAGGAAGTTCTTCCCCGGCCCCCCGTTCTCACGGCGATCGGGAAATTTCCCACCGGGTCCTTTGGAAAATTTTTGGGGAATTTTTACCCCAGGCTTTGTCACCCGCCTTTGGGGGGGGGGGTAACTTGTGCCTAACTTGTGCCTGGGGATCGCCCTGTTGCGGACCATCATTTGAGAATTCGCAAAAGAAGTAAACAAGCAAACTTAGCTTTATTGAAATATCTAACTGGAGGACACCTTCCCCCTCCGGTGGGCATCGATACATTAAACACAAGATACAACCCGGAAAGCTCCTACACCTAATAATCCCGGAGGCCCTCTGATAGCTCCCGGGCTAGGTCTCGATAGAAGCCTCATATACATCATTGGGCCTCCTAGAGCAGGTCTTCGAGCCAATATTCGTAGCCCACCGGTGGAAGTATTCGAAGCGGCGGAACCCTCCGAGACCCCAGTCGCTGAGGGGATAATTCAGCACAATGGTTGTCGAAGTTGTCTAGGTGCCACTCCGGGAGCCACCGCAACCGGATTGACTCCCGGGAAACACCCCTACCCTGTCCCCCGGAGAGAAGACTTAGCAAATGAAGGCGGCTTGGGCATCCCCCGGGTGACACCCGCTGGAGCCCGAGGGGCCCACCTCCGGGGAGGCTCCTCGCAACATCGGGGCGTCCCTAAAGTCCCGCTCAAACCTCGGGGGCTCCCTCCCGGGAGTAACCTCCCGGGGCGCCTAGTAAATTCAATTCAAGACACTTAGCAAAAAATTCATTCTAGTCCATCAAAAATTTTTTTGTACAAATCTCCGGGCTTCTTCTAAGAAGCTACGGGAGAAAAAATCCTAAAACAAAAAAGGGGCCTATCTAAAGGCCTGGGGGGGAGGCTCATACTTGTTCATTGGTGTCCTCCCCTCCGGGAGGCTCCCACCGGAGCCGTGGGGTCCACCCTCAGAGGCGCCAACGCTAGGAATCATACACGAACGATCCAGTCGTAGAAGTCACGGGCAAGCTGCTCCACTTCTCACCAGAGCGGCTCGAAGAACTCGGGAAAGCCCCGGGTGATCCGGCCCCCGATTGCACGGGCGCCGATCCCCCGTTGTTCCACAAGCCCTGCGGCGGCAGCCACCACCGGGATCACCCGACCCCTTCCCCGAGCATCGGCGGCCTCCGGGATCATGGAGACTTGTGCGTTAAGAAAACGCACAGCCTCCGCAAGCGTCGCCGGCGCCGCGTCGGAGCTGCCCCCCGGGCCGAGGCTCACTCCAAGCCCTTCGAGAGCCGAGCGGACGGCGCGACCCGCTTCCACCACCGCCCGGGCACTTGAGCCCTCGAGCTCCCAGAGGGCATCCTCCTTGGCCCTTGACTCCCTCTGGAGCCGGTCGTTGGCGTTCTTGGAGGCGTGGAGCTGGGCCCAAACTCGGGCCAAGTCCCGGAGCGCATCTTCCCGCTCCTCAGAGAAGGCGGCGGCCTTCACTTCCACCTCCTTAAGAGCCTTGTCGAAGCGCGCTTCGATGCCCCAGGTGAGGGCCGCCCCTATGAACACGGAGGTTAGTCACAGCCCGAGAGTTAGAAAAATCCTAGGGAAGACGACCCACCGGTTCGAGAACGAACCTGGATGTGGAGCAACTACAGCTCCCCGCAACGGTCGCGGAGTATCCCTTTCGAGACGTACTCCTGCAGCTTCCAGGTCTGGAGCGCCTCCGCGAAGTGGAAGACCTCCCCCGTGGACAACAGGGGGGTCTCCCTCCCAATGGCTCTGAACCCGTTCGCCCCGGCGGGCCCCCTCAAGAAGGTCGCGGGGGTAATATGGACCGGAGTGGCAGCGGCCGGAGTCCTTGCCGCCGATGAGGTGGCCGAGGAGGAGGAGGATGAGCTCTCCTAGGGGGTGCGACCCCGGGGAGGGATGAGGAGCCCATCCCCTTTTTGGGCCGTGGGCCCCGGGACCTCCGTCGCCACGGGGACCTCGTAGACCGAGGGGCTCCCCCCTCGTCTACCGCCCATTTGACGAGAGGGGGGAAGCTTCCGCGAAATGAACCTCCGGCCGCTCTGGCTTCGGCAGTCCCGGCGCCACCGGAGGTATCATTGCCAGGAGCGGCAAAGGGGCGTAGTTTACCGAGTCAGACGCCCCCTCGTCACCAGCCGGCTCCTTCCCCCGGACCTCCCGAGAGGCCTCGAGAAGGCGCGCGAATTCTTGCGCCTCCACCGCCCCCCCCCCCCCCGGAGTTTTCTTCTAGGGGAGGCGGCGGCACCTCACGCCGGGAAGGTGCTCACGCACGTCCCGACCCGCGGGCGGCGTCCCAGGCCTTCACGGGCATGGAAACCGGCGTCGTCGCCAGACCGGGGCCCTCTGAGCCTTGGCACGCTTTGGCTCAGAACCCTCAGCGGCCTCCTTCCCTCGCTTGTGAGAGCCGGGGGTCGGGAGAGGCGTCCTCTCCGGTAGCCTTAGCCCGAAGGCCTCAGCCACCAAGTTCCGGGGAGGACCCTCCCTGATGACGCGCACAATACACTCGTGCTCGTCGGCGTAGTACCTCCCAAGGAGGTTCTTCACCTTCTCTCGGGCGGCCGGGTACGGCCGGACTACAAAAGCAAAGAGTTAGCAAAATCAACAAAAAAGCGAAGAAAGTCACCGGGAACTTATGTCGAGTCACCGGCATTTGCGGGGGCCGCTGCGCCGGGCACATCCCAATCCCCCCCTCCCATGCGAGAAGGGGAAGACCTTCAGCAGCGTGAGCTCCTCGGCGGCGTCCCTCATGGAACGGACGCCCCGGGAGCCAACTACTTGGCTGAGGAGCTTCAGCTCCTCCTCGGTCCACACCGGGGGCTTGGGGGTGGACGACCGGCTATAGGAGGGGGGTTCCGGCGAGTAAGTCACCTCGGTGTCCCGGACCCGGAGGTAGAACCATGTCTGAATGCAGTCCCCCCAGTGGTCCCGAGAAGCCGCTACCGGGTACTCCTGCACCTGTGATGGCAGGAGCTGGATGATGACGGAGCCAAACGGGGACTTCGGCCCTCCCTTCACCAGATGGGAGCTCCTCGCCGCCGGCTTGTAGAAATACCGAAACAGCCGGAGCGTCGGCTCCCGTCCGGTGGCTGTCTCAAATAGCCAGATGAAGAGACCCATCCAAACGAAGGCGTTCGGCGTTAGGTGGTTGAGCGCCACCCCGTACTCCCGGAGGAACTCCCGGAGCAACAGATGCACCGGGAGCCAAAGTCCGGCCTCGAGGAAGGCCTCAAAGATGACCACTTCCCCGGGCCTAGGGTGGGGGCCACTGTCCTTCTTGGAGGGGATCCAGATGTCCCCGTCCACGACGACCCCTTGGTCCACAAGGGACTCTAAGTCCCCCGAGGTGAACTCGAAGGCCCATAGGAAGTCCGCGGTGACAACCTCCGGAGGCACCTCGCCGGCCTTGGCGCGACCCTTGGGACCCATTGTTTTCCCCGGTGGCTTGGGCTCTAAGGGGACTTAGGCTTGAGTTTCCGGAGACTAGGCTTCTGGGAGAAGGATACCAGGAGAGCTTAGGGCACCGGTGGCGTTTGAGGATTGAAGGTTTGAGTGACTCCTCTGGGCCCCTCAAGGCCCTATTTATAGGGCTCAACGTAGCCCCGATGGGTGTCACGTGGCTCCTCGCGGCGCATCTGTGCCACTCAATTCAAATAACATGCAGGAATTGAAGAGGCGGGTGTGCGAAACGACGCGTCGTAGGTTTGAACCGCGAGAGGCCATTATGGCCGAGCGACGCGCTCAAATCGAGACTAGGGGACTTAATGATCGATGGCGCCGTCATAAACACGGCACAAAGATCGAAACGTCGAAAAGGCACCGGAAATCCACCCCGGAGGAGATGTTCCCTGTAATGTGAGCCATCCCCTCCGGGGACTCGAACAGCATCCCCGGAGGGCTTGGGGGGCTGCTATTGAGGGAAATCTCCGCAGGATCAAGTCCAGGTAAGAGGTGAGGCCCCCAGTGACCCTCGTCCAGGGCACCGCCATTTGCCCGGACGCAAGGCCCCCAGTGTTGGACCCTCATTTGAGGAATTCGGTTGCAACCGCCCAGCTGGGTTGCGCTCAAAAATGGTACATTGCAGCTCACAACAACAAGATACATTATATAGAAATGCAAGTAATTAAAACAAGTGCTGATCAAAGGGACCAACGTTACAATAACGTAGCGCCAAAATGACGCACTTAAATGTTGATAGAAAATTAAGGAGTTTTCTTCGACACAGGGGTCGGCACAAAATAAAACAATGACAGTAAGCAAAAGGGCTTCAATCGCCTTCATCTTCAACTGCAGCGGTGTTGCACGGGCCTTCTCCACATCGGACTCCACTTGGTAAGTGACCCTCTAACAAGCTGGATCTTCTGGAGCAGTTTCTTCTTCTTGTTCCATGTTGGGTTCGAGACCGTAGGACTCAGGGTCAATGAATCCTTCTTCTAAATTTTGTTTGCAAAAGCAAGGGTGAGCACATTATCCACATGGTGCTCAACAAGTCCCAAATAAGAATGCAGATATATATAGATGAGGGGGAAGTTCTCAAAGAATGGCTCTTTGGTTTATAGATTAGACTTTCACACTTAGTTTTGGAGAAAAGTTCATTGTTTCCAATAGCGAGGCTTTTAAAACCCTAAGCTAAATTTTCAGAAGATGTTGTGTGTGGTGGTCTCCCGTGAGTCACCACTTTACTCAGATTTTGTGAAAAACCTTCCAAAAACTACTTGTGCTGCATCGACGTGGATAGAATCCACCGCGCGCAGACTCCATGACCTGGGAGCTCAGAGTATCCGATACTTTTTATAACTTTGCAAAGGTGTACCACCTTAATCCACCGATCACTCAGCTTTCAAATCGGTACCTCTCCATGCGACTTTTACGCATGTGACAAGACCGAGATCACACAACAGTTTACAATCCTAGCATTAACAATTCCCTGCCCGGTAAACAGACATTCCAGTCCTCATTACCGTTGTGGGTCCTCCCCACTGCCTTACTTCCTAGCCTTGGTCTATGTTCTCGCAAGACACATAGCCTCTTTTGATTACAGCAGCGCACGACTTAATCAGGCGTAGGGCGACTTCCTTCTTTCCACCTTTTCCTCTCATAATTTTTCAAAACTCACATCACTCATGGCCCTCAGTGGCCCACCAGTTCCTCGCAAGAAACCAGACCGACAACCATTGCAGGGAAAAGCTAATACTGAGAAAGCTACTATGTTTCACCCATCCCATACCGGGCAAGTGGTTGGTACATTTTTCATGCCGCATGGAAGTACAACACAAGGTTCTAGTCCTTATGAATCTTTAGTGAGGACTCTTTCACATTCCCAGTGCGCACACAGCACCATCCAATCAAATCATCCTCACTATCGATTCCAATCACATTTTCTTTCACAAAAAGGGGTTTTGAACATGCTTTTCTCACATGTGACCATTTAACATTTAACATATAATCTTGAGCATAGTATAGCCTAAGCATGATATTCTAGGGTGACAAGGGTGCATGGATATTCAATCACAAAAGGGGCTTCACAATTATTTAGGTCATATCTACCACTTTATTTAAATATAGTTCTCATTTGAATATAAGGCATGCATATACTTGAAAACAGCTAACATCATTTCAAAATATTAGGCTAGACATGATCAAGGGTTTGAGACTTGCCTTCCAGTGATGGGTCTATGTCGCGCCCCGAGACTGGGACTATGACTACTCCTGTAGAGACCTAGCTCGCTGCAGCTAGTCCCATATATGCATAGCATACACATACCCTTGACGTCCCAGGATAAGTCAAGCACAGGAGTATATCACATTGCAACAGAGTAACTTACAAAATAGTTAAGCAGTGTGGCCTGCTGGCCTTGATATTACATAAGGAGATTACAATGCCTTCACGGCATACATGGTTTAGCAAAATAACTTCTACACAGCAGAAGATAGGTGACCCACCCACAAAAGAGAAGTGGACAGCAGAACAACACACATCAGGGTAATGACGGGACTGACGCTCCTCCTTCTGGATCCAATAAGTTCTCCATGCCTTCATCTTGATTGTTGATCGCTCCGTCTATTGATTTGTAGGTTGCAAGAGTGAGCACTTACGTACTCAGCAAGTCATAGGTAAGAATAGATACATATAGTAATGATGACATGAATCTAGACTAGTCAAGAATTATGGATGTTTATAAAATAATCTTTTTCTTTCACACTTCATTCCATGGCAGCACCTTTCATAATATAACATCATCATTCATGTTCACTAGATTATAGCACTACCGCGACACGTCGACACACGACAGCCCACGGCAGCACTCCTTATCATGACAACACATGTCATTTGGGTAATCTTGATTTAAACATATTTTATTTAGAAAATAGTACTTGTGTCACACCCCGTGGATTTAATCCACCGCAGCAGACTCCTATAAAACCCGGGAGCTCGGAGTATTCGAATACGTTTTTAACTCTGCAGAGAGGTACCAATTTACCCGCAAGATATTCCACTTTCAAGCCCATCCTATCATAAAAAAATGATTAGACCCCTCCTCACAACCAGTTGTGAGTGGCAAGGTGGAGATAACAAGAACTTTTGTTATGCATCACTTACAATTCACCCCCGACCCTGTGGATCTCTTGCGAAACACAGTTGTGGCGGGCTATACCCCCACCCTTCAGTGCCTGCATTCCTTTGCAGTTTAGCACCTCCAGTGCTACTGCCATCCATACCATTTTCTGGTCACGGCTAGGGGTTTTATTTCATGAATATAAGTATATAAATACATATAATAGTTCATGGCTCAAAACTTGTTTATTTCACATTTCACAGATAACCAGTTTAGTACTGCCAATTGATAAATCAGCCATTCTCAATCTTTCACATGCAATATTGCCTATATTCAAGGTTATATTATAACAACATTTAAAATATAGGTTCAAGATGACCAAGGATATGACTTGCCTTCCGCGTCGTAAGAAACAGCAGTTGATGACGGGTCAACAGCGAAGTCCTCGATCTCAGCTTCTAGATCTGCTCGACGACAAACCAAACAATACACACAAATATTACTTATATATTAAGATGTTTTAGGATCTATATGCAGATACGCTTAACAAGGATAACTGAACGATACTGGAGATAATTGAGATTACAAGCTGAACTGAGTTGAGATCCAGGGTTTCAAGGATTTGGCTAAGGATGGGTGGTAGATGCTCCTAGGATCTCAAGGTTGCTATAAGAACATCAGTTTGTGGCTGGTTTGATCAAGAACAGCGAATGTCAGCAGATCGACGTTCAGATCAAGATTCTGACATAACTTCAAGGAAAACTAGAGAGCTTATCTCAAGTTATGACAGTAGAAGAAAGTGTAGATCAAAACTCTACAAATTCAGTGGACAAAGTGGTTTTCAAAATGCACAATCAGCAGTGAGTAAACAGGGCCAATGCCATTGGCTGGCATGCATTGAGGCAGTGTCAAAAATTAGGGTTTAGCGGCAAATATAATTCAAGGGCTCAAATCAAGTTGTGATAGAAGAAGAAAATGTTGATCACAACCTCAGGAGTCTAGGGGACAAAGTTATGCCCAAAATGCACATCTGGAAGGGAGTAAAAAGGGCTAATGCCACTGACTGACATAGTCTGGCATTGATCTTGACATGGCCAGGAACTAGGGCTTGGCATAACTTTTGATCTAGAGCTCCAAATGATGCACCACTTTGTCTGGGAGGTAGGCAATGATAACAGGAACAAATCATTCAACAAGATCTAGGGCAGAAGATGGCTAGAAAGCAAGAAATTTGATGATGAACAGAGATGAACTGGCTGCACTGGAGCAGTTCTGGACAAGATTTTGGCATGGCTATAACTTGAAATCTGGGCAGTTTCAGAGATCGAGCTAGAAGACAAATATGCTCAAGAAGTTGAGGCACACCTGAATGACAAAGTGGATGAAGCTGAAACGGCCGGGAAAGGATTTCCGGTGAACTGCGCCGGAGAAGATGACATGAGATTTGGGGCTTTTTGATACAGGCCGAAAGAACTCTAATCCAAGCTTGAAGAGTGAAAGAAGGGTAAGATGAAGCTATCTGGACAATCAATTTGGCCGGAGGATGGCCGGAGAAGCCTGGCGACGATCGCCGGTTTCTGGAGAAGCTCAAAACTGGGGAAAACTTCAATTCGAGCTCAATCTGGAGATATTGATGCATAGGCTTGCTTCAAAAGGTTCACTGATCATTTTTCCTCACAAGCTCGAGAGCTAATTCGAAGTGATTTGGTCTGCATTGCCGGAACAGGGCAATCGGGAATTCCGGCGATCACCGGCGACTGGATGCAATATAACTCAATTAGATGGTACAGCACGATGAGGGAGATGAGATATACCTTCTGGTGCTGTTAATTCGGTGAGAGGTGCAGCAGGGCGTGCTGGCACCGTGAGGCCTCAATCTGGACTCGCCGGAGAAGAAGACGACGGCGAGGAGATTTGGAAATTTGGCTAAGTCCTGGTGAAGGGGAGATGACACAGGGTATGGCTGCTTATATAGACCACAGGGAGATGCTTGCAAGGAGATAGCAGCAAGGGAATTTGTGTCGGTTGACATGAGTTGCCGGGCGCAGATGCAACAACGGCGAGCGGTGACGCGACGGCGCACAGGCGAGGTGACTGCTGATCAAACTATTGCTTCATCAGGACGCAATGCTGTTGGGCGGTGCAAGGCAGTGGCGACAAGGGCTAGCAAAGCACAGCAATGTGGCGAAGAGTTGCTGACAACGGTCGCGCACGGGAGCAAGCTGTTCAACGGCGTTGCCACGGCGATGGCTGGGGCGTGGACGCGTGTGCACATGCAACTCAAGTGAGCACGGGCTCAGGCGAAGCGAGGCGTGGCCGGCGGCGGGCAAGCGCGGCGCAAACGCACGGCGAGGTTCCTGGTCGTGCACTGCAGTTGGCCTGGTCGAATTTGGGCTGATTTGCAATTATTGATTTTCTTGATTTGGACTGAATTGTAAATCTGAAGATTTGGAAGGTTTGATCTGGAATTGATTCTGCTGTTTTGGTAAACTTAATTCAATAGATGATTTGGCACAGCTAGGAGATAAGGTTTGAGACATTTAGATGACTTTTGATATGAACTGAAAATAGGGTATTTTAGGGTAATTGAAATCTGAATTTCAATTGATTTTGAATTCTGGGATTTAGGGTTTGATTTTGAGATACTCCTATAAGAAGAATTTGTGTTGAAAAGCATTTGGGAGATGTTCCCTGAATCAGATTTGAATTTGGAGATGATTTGCAACATTTTGCCTTTTCTGGCTTTTAGAAAATCTGGAAAAAGGACTGATCTGCGATACTCTTGGACTGATTTGCGAAAAAGGTTCAGATGGTGAAATCTGGCTGCCAACTTTTTGGGTTAAGGTATTGGCATACCCATGATCATAATCCAGGAATAATCTGGTCTGAACTTGGCTAAGATTTTGATTAAATCTGAATTTCTGAAACTTAGGGTAAAAGGTAATAACAGATATTCTGTTTTCGAAAACAGAAAAGAGTTGATAAATCTGGAAGTTAGGGATAGAATTGAATCTGGGTTCTGAAGGCTTTTAGATTTAGGATAACTGATAGATCAAATCTGGTAAGTCAGATCTTGACTTGGGGTCACAGGATAGGTTTGGAGATTTTAGGGCTAGAACAAAATAAAGCTGAGGCTGATTTGGTTGATCTAGAAGAGACATATGCATGCATGATTTTTAAGAAAGAAACTTTTCACCCCAAAACTCAGGATGTTACAGATCTACCCTCCTTAAAGAAATCTCGCCCCGAGATTTACCTAAAGCAAAGAAAGATAAGAATAGAGATAGGTTTACTGAAAATTCTCTTCCTTCTTCCAAGTAGTTTCTTGTTCTGAATGATTTCCCACTGAACTTTTATAATCTGACATGGGATATTCTAAAGATACTTGCTTTATATGTATTTCAACTTCAGATGTAATTGCTCTTAACATGATCTTGCAGTACCAGAATCAAATAATATTAAGGCAGATGCTAACTGAGTCAAAAATCTACCTCGAAGGATGTCGGTGGTGTTTCCTGCTTCTTGGGTGGAAGTGTAGTTTAGCTTTCCTCCTGGCATTGCTGTTGGTGTTCCATCTCTTCCTCTTCCTCGGTTGGCCATGCTTCCTCCTCTTCCTGGTGGAGTTCCTCTAGAATTCTGTGGTTGTGATACTGGTACTCTAGGTGCTTCTGGTTGTGTTCCAGCCTGTATCCTGGCAATAGATGATGGAAGTCGAATCAAAGGACAAAATTCCCTATGATGTCCACGCTGCCAACAGTGATAACATTGAATGTTCATGTAAGGGTTTCCTTTGCTTCTGGTAAACATGGCTCCTCTTCTTTGTAAATTTCTCTTGGGTTTCTGCAGTGGTGATGTTCTAGGTGCTATTGACTGCATCCTTGCCTGAGATATGGCTATGGAACTAGGGAATTGAATCCAGGGACAGAAGTCTTTGCGATGCCCATGCTGTTTGCAATGAAAACATTGGATACTTGCACAAGGACAATACTTCTGAAGATGGTTTCCTCTGCAATTGGGGCACATCATTCTTATTGGTCTGGGAGTTTGGTATGATGGTTGAAAACTAGAGACAGTAGGAATTCTCCTTTTAGTTGAGTTTAGTTGTGGTTGCACTTGTTGAGGCATTCTTCTCTTCCTATCCTCTCCCTCTATATTTTCCTTCTGTGGAGGATTGGAACTCTGAGATCCTTGCTGAAACAAAGGGTTTCTTGTCATAATATCTTCTTCCTGAGGAGTCTGTTCCCTGTCTTCTCCACTGCTTCGAGATCTTCCTCTTGTATCAACCATGGTAGCTCTGAAAAAGAAGTTTGGGCTGATCTAACTATCTAGGGCCAACTAAGACAACAGTGCAGAAAATAATGCAAACTACTTTAGTGCATGAAATACTTAGGCTACTAGCCATAATACACAAGTTAACCATTGCAAAAGCAACAGCGAATCACAAACTATTAAGAGCATCCACTAGCTCTATCTACACCAACCTCTAAACACTCTGAAACAACAGAACGCACTCTCACAATCTTACCGAATTTTAGAAAATCCAAATAAAATTTTAAAATAAAAGTTTTCAAGAGCTACAAAGCTCATTGTTTTTATCAAAATACAATTTTCATCAGATAGTTTTCTAAATAAATTACGTCTTCCTGGCACGGCCAATCCCTAGAGGTCCCGTCCTACAGTCAAGTTCTCATGTTGCTCTGATACCATCATTTCTGTCGCGCCCCGAGACTGGGACTACGACTACTCCTGTAGAGACCTAGCTCGCTGCAGCTAGTCCCATATATGCATAGCATACACATACCCTTGACGTCCCAGGATAAGTCAAGCACAGGAGTATATCACATTGCAACAGAGTAACTTACAAAATAGTTAAGCAGTGTGGCCTGCTGGCCTTGATATTACATAAGGAGATTACAATGCCTTCACGGCATACATGGTTTAGCAAAATAACTTCTACACAGCAGAAGATAGGTGACCCACCCACAAAAGAGAAGTGGACAGCAGAACAACACACATCAGGGTAATGACGGGACTGACGCTCCTCCTTCTGGATCCAATAAGTTCTCCATGCCTTCATCTTGATTGTTGATCGCTCCGTCTATTGATTTGTAGGTTGCAAGAGTGAGCACTTACGTACTCAGCAAGTCATAGGTAAGAATAGATACATATAGTAATGATGACATGAATCTAGACTAGTCAAGAATTATGGATGTTTATAAAATAATCTTTTTCTTTCACACTTCATTCCATGGCAGCACCTTTCATAATATAACATCATCATTCATGTTCACTAGATTATAGCACTACCGCGACACGTCGACACACGACAGCCCACAGCAGCACTCCTTATCATGACAACACATGTCATTTGGGTAATCTTGATTTAAACATATTTTATTTAGAAAATAGTACTTGTGTCACACCCCGTGGATTTAATCCACCGCAGCAGACTCCTATAAAACCCGGGAGCTCAGAGTATTCGAATACGTTTTTAACTCTGCAGAGAGGTACCAATTTACCCGCAAGATATTCCACTTTCAAGCCCATCCTATCATAACAAAATGATTAGACCCCTCCTCACAACCATGTGTGAGTGGCAAGGTGGAGATAACAAGAACTTTTGTTATGCATCACTTACAATTCACCCCCGACCCTGTGGATCTCTCGCGAAACACAGTTGTGGCGGGCTATACCCCCACCCTTACTCATTTCCCCATTGCTGGGTCAAATATCAGATCACCTTCAGTGATAGTGGGAGTCAGCCTCCAAGTCAATCATCACAACACAACTCATGCAAGGGTTTCATGTACGATCCACATAAGTACTTGTTCAGGCCTGTCCCATACCAGGCTTGCGGTTAGCACGTTGTTCATGCCACTAGACGCACAACACAAGGTTCTAGTCCTTATATGCCAGTGACCAGACCATCCACAACCCTGCACCTTCAGTGCCTGCATTCCTTTGCAGTCTAGCACCTCCAGTGCTACTGCCATCCATACCATTTTCTGGTCACGGCTAGGGGTTTTATTTCATGAATATAAGTATATAAATACATATAATAGTTCATGGCTCAAAACTTGTTTATTTCACATTTCACAGATAACCAGTTTAGTACTGCCAATTGATAAATCAGCCATTCTCAATCTTTCACATGCAATATTGCCTATATTCAAGGTTATATTATAACAACATTTAAAATATAGGTTCAAGATGACCAAGGATATGACTTGCCTTCCGCGTCGTAAGAAACAGCAGTTGATGACGGGTCAACAGCGAAGTCCTCGATCTCAGCTTCTAGATCTGCTCGACGACAAACCAAACAATACACACAAATATTACTTATATATTAAGATGTTTTAGGATCTATATGCAGATACGCTTAACAAGGATAACTGAACGATACTGGAGATAATTGAGATTACAAGCTGAACTGAGTTGAGATCCAGGGTTTCAAGGATTTGGCTAAGGATGGGTGGTAGATGCTCCTAGGATCTCAAGGTTGCTATAAGAACATCAGTTTGTGGCTGGTTTGATCAAGAACAGCGAATGTCAGCAGATCGACGTTCAGATCAAGATTCTGACATAACTTCAAGGAAAACTAGAGAGCTTATCTCAAGTTATGACAGTAGAAGAAAGTGTAGATCAAAACTCTACAAATTCAGTGGACAAAGTGGTTTTCAAAATGCACAATCAGCAGTGAGTAAACAGGGCCAATGCCATTGGCTGGCATGCATTGAGGCAGTGTCAAAAATTAGGGTTTAGCGGCAAATATAATTCAAGGGCTCAAATCAAGTTGTGATAGAAGAAGAAAATGTTGATCACAACCTCAGGAGTCTAGGGGACAAAGTTATGCCCAAAATGCACATCTGGAAGGGAGTAAAAAGGGCTAATGCCACTGACTGACATAGTCTGGCATTGATCTTGACATGGCCAGGAACTAGGGCTTGGCATAACTTTTGATCTAGAGCTCCAAATGATGCACCACTTTGTCTGGGAGGTAGGCAATGATAACAGGAACAAATCATTCAACAAGATCTAGGGCAGAAGATGGCTAGAAAGCAAGAAATTTGATGATGAACAGAGATGAACTGGCTGCACTGGAGCAGTTCTGGACAAGATTTTGGCATGGCTATAACTTGAAATCTGGGCAGTTTCAGAGATCGAGCTAGAAGACAAATATGCTCAAGAAGTTGAGGCACACCTGAATGACAAAGTGGATGAAGCTGAAACGGCCGGGAAAGGATTTCCGGTGAACTGCGCCGGAGAAGATGACATGAGATTTGGGGCTTTTTGATACAGGCCGAAAGAACTCTAATCCAAGCTTGAAGAGTGAAAGAAGGGTAAGATGAAGCTATCTGGACAATCAATTTGGCCGGAGGATGGCCGGAGAAGCCTGGCGACGATCGCCGGTTTCTGGAGAAGCTCAAAACTGGGGAAAACTTCAATTCGAGCTCAATCTGGAGATATTGATGCATAGGCTTGCTTCAAAAGGTTCACTGATCATTTTTCCTCACAAGCTCGAGAGCTAATTCGAAGTGATTTGGTCTGCATTGCCGGAACAGGGCAATCGGGAATTCCGGCGATCACCGGCGACTGGATGCAATATAACTCAATTAGATGGTACAGCACGATGAGGGAGATGAGATATACCTTCTGGTGCTGTTAATTCGGTGAGAGGTGCAGCAGGGCGTGCTGGCACCGTGAGGCCTCAATCTGGACTCGCCGGAGAAGAAGACGACGGCGAGGAGATTTGGAAATTTGGCTAAGTCCTGGTGAAGGGGAGATGACACAGGGTATGGCTGCTTATATAGACCACAGGGAGATGCTTGCAAGGAGATAGCAGCAAGGGAATTTGTGTCGGTTGACATGAGTTGCCGGGCGCAGATGCAACAACGGCGAGCGGTGACGCGACGGCGCACAGGCGAGGTGACTGCTGATCAAACTATTGCTTCATCAGGACGCAATGCTGTTGGGCGGTGCAAGGCAGTGGCGACAAGGGCTAGCAAAGCACAGCAATGTGGCGAAGAGTTGCTGACAACGGTCGCGCACGGGAGCAAGCTGTTCAACGGCGTTGCCACGGCGATGGCTGGGGCGTGGACGCGTGTGCACATGCAACTCAAGTGAGCACGGGCTCAGGCGAAGCGAGGCGTGGCCGGCGGCGGGCAAGCGCGGCGCAAACGCACGGCGAGGTTCCTGGTCGTGCACTGCAGTTGGCCTGGTCGAATTTGGGCTGATTTGCAATTATTGATTTTCTTGATTTGGACTGAATTGTAAATCTGAAGATTTGGAAGGTTTGATCTGGAATTGATTCTGCTGTTTTGGTAAACTTAATTCAATAGATGATTTGGCACAGCTAGGAGATAAGGTTTGAGACATTTAGATGACTTTTGATATGAACTGAAAATAGGGTATTTTAGGGTAATTGAAATCTGAATTTCAATTGATTTTGAATTCTGGGATTTAGGGTTTGATTTTGAGATACTCCTATAAGAAGAATTTGTGTTGAAAAGCATTTGGGAGATGTTCCCTGAATCAGATTTGAATTTGGAGATGATTTGCAACATTTTGCCTTTTCTGGCTTTTAGAAAATCTGGAAAAAGGACTGATCTGCGATACTCTTGGACTGATTTGCGAAAAAGGTTCAGATGGTGAAATCTGGCTGCCAACTTTTTGGGTTAAGGTATTGGCATACCCATGATCATAATCCAGGAATAATCTGGTCTGAACTTGGCTAAGATTTTGATTAAATCTGAATTTCTGAAACTTAGGGTAAAAGGTAATAACAGATATTCTGTTTTCGAAAACAGAAAAGAGTTGATAAATCTGGAAGTTAGGGATAGAATTGAATCTGGGTTCTGAAGGCTTTTAGATTTAGGATAACTGATAGATCAAATCTGGCAAGTCAGATCTTGACTTGGGGTCACAGGATAGGTTTGGAGATTTTAGGGCTAGAACAAAATAAAGCTGAGGCTGATTTGGTTGATCTAGAAGAGACATATGCATGCATGATTTTTAAGAAAGAAACTTTTCACCCCAAAACTCAGGATGTTACAGTCTAGTTGCTCAGATGATTCTTCTAAGATCTCTTCCGCTCCTTCAACCTCTGGTTCCACGGCGGATACAATAATACATACACACTATATAAGCACACAGAAATAGTTGTACTAGAAGATAATAAGTAAATATATCATGCATGCAGGGGAAAGGTTTGGACAATGTCACTTGGGTGTTGATTGAAGAGATGGGCTAAAAAGGACTTGAATGTCGAAAGGCTGACATTCGGTCTACAGCTAGACATAACCCTAAGTTGGCTCTAGGTATGTTTTCTGGAGATTTGACAGTAGAGAATATTGTAGAACATGGCTCCAGGGGCTTAGTGGACAAAGTGGCATTTCAATTGCTCAAAAAGAAAGGGTTAAACAAGGTCAATGTCAGTGGCTGACATGCATTGACACTGCACTGACACTGTCAAAAACTAGGGCAGAGGGTTAAATCTAGTTCTGGGCTTCAAACCCTTCGCCAACTATGTCTAGGAGGTAGGCGTGGATGCCAGGAACATATTGGCGGTGGTTTCAGGGCAAAAGATGGCCGGACGGCGATGAACGGCGGCAATGAACTACGGTGGCGACACGGCACAGACATGGTTCTGGACAGGAACTTGGCAAGAACATATCTCTTGATCTGGGCAGATTCAGGAATCGGGCTAGTGGGAAGAAATACTCAGGAGGTTGAGGCCTAGCTAAATGACAAGGTGGCATCGGCTAGATCGGCCGGGAAGCAAACTCCAGTGAACTGAGCCGAAGACGAAGACATAGGAATTGGGCGTTTTCGTTTTAAGGCATTTGAGCTCAATTCCAAGCTTGTGAAGCATCCTGGGGACAATAGGAAGCTCGTCGGGGAAGATGATGGCAAACGAGAGAGCTAAGCTACGAACCTGCTGGTGTGGTGTGGCGTGAAGTGGGAAGCTCTGGGCGATGGGCTTTATATAGCCAGGGGCTGGGTCCTCAGTAGTTGCAGTGAATCGAGCGGGAGATGCTCGACTGGCGCCGGAGTAGGATCGAGGCGGCGTTGGGACACGGCAGTAGCTCTGCTAGAGGAGAAAATAGCGTGATATCCGGTTTGGCAGAACGACAGGATGGCAAGCTTCGGCATGGCGGCGAAGTGGCACAAAAGTTCTGACAGCAGCAGGCACGCGCGCGAACGGCGTTGCTGGCGGTCTCCGGTCGTCGCCACGGTCGAGCTCTTTGGCGTGATGCGAACACCACGTGCGGACACGTAGGACACAACTGTTGGTGAAGGCAAAACTGGCCGGCGGTGAAGTTTGCGGTGGCGGTTCACGGCGAACGGTAGCGGCTGTGGTCGAGGTGATCTCTGGTCGTGGTCGCACACAGGCTCAGCTTTGGTCGAAGTCGAAAAAGGGGCCAGGGACTAATCCGTGAAGTTTTGGACTGATTTGCGAGGGTTCTCTTCGGGATTTTGGACCTGTTTGCAAATTTGGGAATCTAGAGGGCTGATTTGAAATCTGACTTTGCAGATGAGTGTCACCAAAATACTTGGACTCACCTAGCAGGAAGAATGGCAAAATCCGATAAAATCTGGTGATTTTGACAAAAATCGAAAACAGGGTAATTAGGGTTTGAAAATTTGGTGAGGCTGAAACTAGGGTTTTGGTTGAGATTTTTGAGTTCTTCCAGAAGGGAAAATGTTCAGAAAAGTGAAGCGAAGACAATCATTGGATCAGATCGGAATTTGGAGGTGGTCTGAGACTTGTAGCCTTTTTGAGCTTTTGACAATTCAGAAAAGGACTAATCTGAAGTACTTTTGGACTGAAAAGTGAAAATGATCTGAAAGGTGAAGTTTAGCTGCCATCTTTTTAGGTTAAGGTAGTGGCACACCTAAAATCTTGATTTTGAGATAAGAGATCAAAATAGGGTTGAGACATCTAGGATTTTAATGAAGATATGCTGACTAGCAAGCAGAAAGGATAGCAAACTCTGGGATGTTACACCCGGTGACCCTCGTCCCGGGCGCCGCCATTTGCCCGGAGGCAAGGCCCCTGGTGACCCTCGTCTCGGGCGCCGCCATTCACCCGGACGCAAGGTCCCCGGTGACCCTCATCCCAGGCGCCGCCATTTGCCCGGAGGCAAGGACCCCCATGACCATTGCCCCGGGTGCCGCCATTTGCCCAGAGGCCAGGCTCCCGGTGACCCTCGTCCCGGGCGCCACCATTTGCCCGGACACAAGGACCCCGGGGACCATTGCCCCAGGCACCGCCATTTGCACAGCTGCGAGGCTCCTGGTGACCCCCGTCCTGGTCACCGCCGTTGGGCTGAGGACAAGGCCCCCGATGACCCTGGTCCCGGGCGCCGCCTCTATCCCGGAGACAAGAGCCCCTGGTGCCGGGTCACGTGAGGGCCACGCGAGAAGCGCCTCGGGAATTGGCGAGGACACCTGTCAAGCATCCAAGTCCCTTGACCAGAAGAAGGACGCTAGTGCCCCTCAATCCAACAGTTGCGGGCGGACCAGTTTAGTCTTTTTGCATCTTTTCGGCCTATATAAGCCCTTGTATCCCTCTCATGTAACCAAGGACAACTCATTTACTCCAATACACGAAAATCAAACAGGCGTGCTTAGGAGCCATCTCTCCCCGAGAGAACTCCCTTAGCCAACTCTAGTTGGGAGCACGTCGACAGGACTAGGGTCTCCACTGAGGCCTGAACCTGTATAAATCTCCGTGTCATTTTCTGCGTTTGTTCGACGGGAAAGGACCGGTCACGCGGTCAGCTCATGTCGTCTCTTCTTTGCTAGGAACCTTCACAAAACCTGCCGGGGTACTCACAATACCACGACAATGGCGTTGGGATGAAGGTTTACCAGCTCCAACCCATAATGCGCCAGAATATCTTGAAGGAACTTGCTTTCTGGCAGACGAAATCCACATCGCAGGAACTCTTCAAAGATCACTAGTTCATTCAATTGGGGTTCCTTCATTTTTCTCTGCTGGCCGCCAGTTGATTAGCATGCGCGACGAAAGGATTTCCTCCTTCTCCAGCACCATCAAGCTCTCAACATTGTGGTGGCTTGAATGTCTCTAGGACACCATTACTGTTAAGATCAAAGGAAAAGCGACGGCTTTGGTGGCGATGAGAGCAAGGTGCACAAAGAGGGTTTTTTGCGGCAGAAATGGCTAAGGCAAAAGAGGTTTTTTCTTCTGAAGCTTCTCAAGCAAAGGTACCTCTTCCTTTTATATGCCCGAGGCCACTACTCACCAGATTCATTAGTTTAATATTTTCTCAAATGGAACCCAAGATCATATCATTAACCCGCTTAGAATCTGAAACAAAATGCATCTGTTTGAACTTAAGAGATCATTTTATTTCACATTCGGGGGCTACGGTACAGATAATTATATGAGAATGTTTTGAGGATTTAACACCCTATGATTTCAGGGTAATTTCATAATTACAGCACTATTATGATCACAATGCTATTCTGTGACCTCAGTGCTACGTATGGTCGCAATGCTGTTCTATGACCGCAATACTCTTTATGGCCTCAATGCTGTTCTGGGATCTAAGTATTGTCCTGAGTTGATCTCGGACAGAGGACTTATTACCTGTGTATATTTTGGTCACAGAGGTATTTTCCTGTAACCATTTTTCACATAGACAGTGTAAAGAACTCTAATTGATGATTATAGAATATACATGATCATTAAGGAGTCAAGATGTAATGAAAAAGGACTTTATTTCTTGCAGTCTTTACATAAAAAAGGGATGCAGACGATTAAAGTGTTGACCTGATCCAGAAGTAATTTACAATGTTCTCCCAGGGACATGTTGGCATCAATGGGATCAACACTGGCTGCCCCAAGAGAACTGGCGATGTCTCTCAGCCTGTTGACATTGTCCCTTATTGTGAAGAAGTAGTTGTCCCTAATTGCATTAGAGATGTCTCGTTGCTCTCGGGCATGATCCCTCTCCAGCCAGAACGTGCACACCTCTTCGCGAACTTCATCAAAACACCCTGCCGGGCGTAGGGTGATCGGGAAGATTTTATCAAGGCGCTCCTGTAGCACCTCTTTTTCTTCTTTGAGAGTTCTAACCAACTTAGAGTTCTCCCCCAAAAGAGCCTGGGTCTCAGTAAGCTGTTCACTAAGAGCTTTCTCCTCCTGTACATACAAGGGTTAGTTCCTAAAACATGTGGCGAACAGAGAGGATGAAGACCATTACCTAAGTACCAGAGGAAAAAGCTTAGCATGGAAGGGGACCTGCTCGCCTAGCACGCTCAGTGAGACTTTCCCCAGAAGATGGATCCAAAGAAGGTCTTGAAGCGGGAACTACAGGATGCAAAGAAAGAGAGAGCAATGATGCATCCCGAGCCTTTACACCCGTCATCATCCTTTTGGGAGCTCCACCTAAGGATTCAACGTCATGTCCAAACCGTTTCTTCGAAGAAGTTGTTTCCTCAAACACCTGTAAGTTCCAAAATGCACTGCTTTGGAAGTTCTCAAACCACAGAAAGAAATATACAAGATATTCCAGAAGAGAACTACCTTCTGAAGGTCCTGTTTTATCGTATCTTCTATTTCCATTTCTTCCTCATCACTCTCAACAATCTTCTTGTTGGAGTCTCGGTTCGCCATTTAGATGAAAGTGGAAGAGGAAATGTGAAGTAAGAAGACGAGAAAAGGTTCTAAAAGACTTAGCCACAAAAAACTTATGAGTCTTAGAACTGAAAAGCTCCTCTATTTCTAGAGCCTGGAGGCGATGGTTCACATTCGCGGATGCCTCAAGCTCTTAAATGCACTTGCAGTTGTTTGAAGTCAATAACTTCATGATTACCTATCAAGATAAACCCAAAAATTTTCTCTGGAAATAAACCGACTCATGGTGTATAGTGCACCTGAAGAAGTCGAAGCGTCAGGTTCTTTATCCAATGAAGATTAAATTTGAAGTAATAATCCTTTTTTATCTCTTCAAAGTTGGGGGCTAGCTGACGAGGATTATCACCCGAGCTACTCATTTGTTTAATTTATCATGTTCAACACGTTTTTTGGATGTGATATATGGGCCTGTGTCCTAGCAGCCACTATGGTCACAGACAGACAGCTTCCTGTGCGCCAGAAGGCCACAAACACAGAGTCAGTTTATGATCACAATACTTGCGCAGTCATGAGGTCGCAAGCTATGCGCAATCAGAAGGTCACTAGCAATGCGCGACTAAGATAACCCAGGAGTGTTCGAGCCTTTATCAGACAAGTTCTCAGGGCCAAGATATCTTCTCCCACGTGTGAAGATAACCATCTAGGAGTTAGCATATGTAGTTATCTATAACTGCATGTATCAACCGGCGAAGAGATAAGTGTAGTTACAGAAACTGCATTATGGCAACCATCCAAAACTGCCTCACACTAGCATCCTTTCATTCAGTATAAAAGGATGGCGGACGTACGGTACAAGAGGAGAAAAGACGATTGATGATCCAGGATCAGATATCAAAGATTTAGACATTAGACAGAAGCATAAAGAGAGATTATCACCTGTGACAATCTCTCTTCCCTGTAAACTCTTTTATACATAGTGAAATCACAATAGGATGTAGGGTTATTTCTCAATCTACTGAGGGCCCGAACCTATATAAATCCTCGCGTCCCTGACTTGTACTTGTTTTAACTTACCTGAGGGCACCCTGAAAGGTCTCACATACGACTCACAACTCTGCGTAAGATCAACTAAGGACCCCGAGTCCGAATCGTCGACAATTGTAGCATAACGATTGTTTTCTTTAACTATTGTTTGTTCTAAACCCTATATGAAAGAAGTTGTCAAGACAATTTAATCGATTAAGCTCTCTCTTTGATAAGGTTAAGATTTGAGAAGTTGAATATTTTTGTTTGGAGAGTTTAATTTGCTTAGATCAATTGTGTCATATGCATCAATGTGATGTGAATTGCCGAAAGTTGTTTATTGAAAATATGATTAACCAAGGCATTCCAATTTTGGAAAAATCATTTACATTGTTTGCTTGAGGACAAGCAAAATGCTAGCTTGGGGGAATTTGATAAGTACTAAATTGGTAGTATTTTTATGCTATGTTTGCCATTGAAAACGTGCAAAAACATGTTAAAAACTCTTTTGATGTGACATGTGATGCATATTTTTATATTATTTTTACAAATCGCTTTCACAGTTGTGTTTGCCATGTTTTAGGGACCAAACCTAGCAAATTTTGAGATTTCAACTTCACTTGGGCTAATTTCAACAAAGATACCAAAACTGGACAAAAAAAAGAACCCTTGTCGAATATTCCTCGATTGAAACACCAGTTAAAACACACTTAGGCGAGAGAAACCATAATTGAACACATCTGGGCGAAAAAGAGCTGTGATCGAACACAAAGACACCTGCTTGAAACAAGTCCCAATTGAACATGAAGACACATGGTCGAAAATAGTCCCGATCGAACATGAATACTTCTGGTCGAAAAGAGTCATGATCGAACAAAAACTACCGCCCTTTCGATTATTTGGCCGAGTAGAGCACAATCACGGGCACGACCCGTGTTCGGCCTAAACAACGACCCGTGCCCCAGGTCATGCTTGGCTCGGTTTCCAAAGGCTAAAGTGGTTGAATTTGGTCAGTTTCCACTCAGATTTGTCCGTTCTCGCTCCATTCGAAGCTAGATTTTGTCACTTGCACGTCAAGGTGTTATATTTGGATACGTTAACCCATGTATCATAAATAGAGAAGTTTTTGGCTCAATTAAACATCTCTTTTAGGTGCTTTCTTAGGTTGTTTTGAGTAGTTTTTAGATACTTTTCTTAGTAGTCTCCTCTATTTTTCCTGCGTTTGTAAGCCGACGAGTACGGCAGACTAAATTTTCAAGCAATCAATTAAATTTTCATTTAATTCTTATTATTTCAATATTTTATGGCTTTTTGCGAGTAGTTCACTTCTAGGGTTAGGGATGACCTAATCCGGAAGGCATGATTCTTCATTGGTCTTGCTCTCAAGTTTTGAAGTTAGTTCCTAATGTTTTCTTACTCCAAACCTAAATTCTCGTTTCGGCAATATACGTAACAATTGAGCCTTAGCAAGAATTTAGGGGAGTTCTTGAGTCCTTAGCGTTTTGACACGGAATCCAGAATAGAAGAGAGGATCTCGCTAAACGTAACAATGGAAGTGATTCTCTGACTGTTGTACCAGTGACTGTACTGGCAACTTAATCTGTCTTAGAAAATGATTGAAATTAACTTGCAATTCTCAGACCTTGCATAGAATTACGCCTGATTGTTATGGAACTCTTGAAACCCTAGGTTTACCTTCTTTCTTTATAAACCCTAGATTTCATATTGTCGACGATTGGAACCGAGGGTCCCTCTGCCGAGCATTTGCAAAGAAGAGAGTAAGGAAAGGATGGAGCCAATCAGACAAATTCTCAAGATGTTCAAGGTATTAACGAATCCGAGGACACGAGAGTAGGGTTTATCCAAGTTTAGGCCCCCTTTAAGCTGGGTAATAGCCCTACGTCCTGTGAGATTGATTATTTGGAAAAAAGTTTTACAGAGAGGTTCTTTACAGCAAGTAATTAGCTAATCCTATTTGCTAAGCCTAGTCTTCTCTCTGCCGTCGTTTTATCCTCGCCCTGATTCTCCCTTTGAAGGCCTTTTTATACTTTTCGAAGAGGTAGCTGGTCAATCTCCTGATGGCGTGCCCCACGATCTCTCTTTAATTGTCCGGAAGTGGGGATAGTGAGGTCGTAGGTGGCGGTTGCTGCAAATCATGGATACATGGCGGTTTGGGACAACTTTGACTAGGTTGCAGTAGAACCGCCTTACTGTCTCGACCTCCTCGACGATTACCTTGCCAGGGACTCATGATTATCTCGGAGTCAATCATAAGGACCAAAGTGAAGTAATGCCTTAGGAGTGCTCGCATATTACTGCAACCACGGTAATGAGGTTGGTTCTTGTATCTGTGAGGGCGAGGACAACAGGAACTGCCTCCGCGACCTTTTCGCTCTTAGATATATCATAAAATGTAAGTCTTGCGATAACAAATGTTTTAAATTTTGCGTGAATTAGGTGTGGTTTTTCGATTATATCCAGAACATCATTGGATTACTCTACATCCTTCTTTCCGGCCTTGGGTGACCATGGATAAGGCTGTGACCACAGTCATTTGTGACCACGCAAAGCTAGTGCGACCTTTTGAGGCCTTAAAAGAGTAACTAATAATCTTCGTTAGCTAGCCCCCAAATTTGAAGTGACAAAAAGGCTTATTCAGAAGTGTGTCGCTTCGAAGTTTCGGATTCCCATACTGCGTTGTACTGGCAGCAGCTGCGATGCACTTTGGCAAGCGAGCTACAAGCACTAGGGAAGATTTTGAGACTTTGGCCCCATGCTCGAGGCTTGGAAGCCAAAGCGTCGCTTGAGGAGTCTATAAATAGTTGCTCACCTACGGTGGAAACTTCACTTCCTTCTTCAGGAATTTTCCTAAGTCAAAAAATCTTTCCAGCTTCTTAGACTTGGTTCTAATGGCGTCTCCCAGCCGAGAGTGTTTCAACGAAGAAGACAAAATGGAGTTTGTTGGTCCTCAAGAGGTAATGCTCTCTTGGTAGTGTGAGCTTCTTTGTAGAATGTAGCTTTACTTAAGGTCCATTGCATTATGCAGTCATCTAAGCATTTGACTTCTTCAAGAAAATGAGTTGGGGATGACCTTGGGTCATCTGGTGGATCTCCATAAAAAAAACTAATGTCTGAAGTGTACCAGGCTTCATCCCAGGCACACCCAACCAGGGCCAAACAAGCTTTGCATCGTCCTTCCTTCTCAACGGGGGATGAGGAAGCTCCTTTTTTTTTTACGAAATGCAATAGGCAAGGAGCATGGATGATATATTAAAAAATAATAAGAGGTAACAGTGAATAGAAAGAAAGAAAAAGGAAAATTACAAAAGGTCAATCCAACTAAAAATCTGCAAATGGATCCTCTGAGGAGATCTTTCAGCCACTAGCTTCATATCTAGAATGAAAGCTTTTCTCCAATACGCAAGAGTAGGAACTACATGTTGAAAAATCTTCATATTACGACATTTCCAGATATTCCATAAGGCAACAATGATAACCTCCTTGTAAAAGTCTTTAATGATTGAATTAATAGATTTAAAGTTCCAAATATCATCCATCCAAGAAGAGCTTAATGGCCAATTCAGGCTGATTAATCTCCAGCATTGCTTGGAAAAATAACATTCGAAGAACATAGGAGTTTGAGTTTCCAAAATCCCTTCAGCACAGAGTTCGCAGTCCAACGAAGAAATCTGAAAATTCTTTATAGCAATCCTTTCTCTAGTATTTAACTGGTCCCAGAGGAATATCCAAAAGAAAACTTTGCGTTTAATCATACATTGGTTTTTCCAACATCCTTTGAAGATAGGATGAATATGACAATCCCCCATCAATCTTTTGTAAACCTTATTAGTTTGAAAAGACAAAGAGTTACCAGTGATCATGTGCCAACAGTCATTAATGGAATCATCACCCAAGTGATCAGATTGAAGGGCAAGCAATTGTTGAAATTGAAGAAAAGCTCTCTCTGAAAGAGGAAATTCAAAATAATTGTTACCCAAGTCTAAATGCCAGAATTGTTGGACTCTGAAACTTCTAGATGAGAAAGAGAACAGTTCAGCCCATTTGTAAGAAAACAATTCTGAATTCCAAAGATCCTTAGTAAGAGCTCCAAAGAAGCTGAACCCAGGGAACAAAATTTTTGCTGAAAAATTTGAACAAGAACTTTAGAAGTAGCGCCAAGTTCTAAGATCTTAAATTAATGATCCCATGTCCTCCATTAATTTTCGGTCTACAAACTTTCTTCCAAGACACCAGACATTGACCTGCCAAACAACTTGATTGACCTTTCCAAAGAAAAGCCCTCCTAATCTTATCAATTTTTTCAATAACAGAGGAAGGAATCTTCAAAGTCGACATTAAGAACATAGGTAGGGTGGAAAGCACCGAATTGATAAGAGTTAACCTTCCAACGATGGAAAGAAAAGAGAATTACCAATCCGATAATCTCTTTTCAATCCATTCAATTATCATCTCAAAATTCTCAACCTTAGGTTTGGAGATGCCACGAGGCAGCCTAAGATAGGTGAAAGGAAAAGAGCCTACAGGGCATCCAAGAATACTAGCAAGATTCAAGGCCAAATCCTCAGAGCAATTAATCGGGATCAGGAAGGATTTAAGAAAGTTAACTTTTGTAACATCCTGAGTTTTGGGGTGAAAAGTTTCTTTCTTAAAAGTCATGCATGCATATGTCTCTTCTAGATCAGCCAAAGCAGCCTCATCTTTATTCTGTTTTAGCCCTAAAATCTCCAAATCTATCTTATGACCCCAAGTCAAGATCTGACTTTCCAGATGTGATCTATCAGTTATCCTAAACCTAAAAACCTTCAGAACCCAGATCCAATTCTATCTCTAACTTCCAGATTTATCAACTCCTTTCTGTTTTCGAAAACAGAAATATCTTATATTACCTAAATACCCTAAGTTTCAGAAATTCAGATTTAATCAAAATCTTGGCCAAGTTCAGACCAGATTATTCTTGGATTATGATCAAGGGTATGCCAATACCTTAATCCAAAAAGTTGGCAGTCAGATTTTATCATCTAACCTTTTTCGCAAATTAGTCCAAGAGTATCGCAGATCAGTCCTTTTCCAGATTTTCCAGAAGCCTGAAAAGGCAAAATGTTGCAAATCATCTTCAAATTCAAATCTGATTCAGGGAACACCTCCCAAATGCTTTTCAACACAAATTTTTCTTGTATGAGTATCTCAAAATCAAACCCTAAATCCCAGAATTCGAGATCAATAAGATTCAGACTTATTTTACCCTAAAATACTCTGTTTCCAGTTCATATCAAAAATCATCCAAATGTCTCAAATTTTATCTTCTATCTGTGCCAAGTCATCTGTTGAATCAAGCCTACCAGATTAATGCAATCAATTTCAGATCAAATCATCTAAATCATCAGATTTACAATACAGTCCAAATCAAGAAATTGAAATTGCAAACCAGCCCTATTCGACCAGGACAGCAGCTACTGTGCACGACCAGAGCTCACCGTGATCTTTGCGCCATGCACGCTCGCCGCCGGCCAAGTTTCGCCTACATTTGTGCTCGTGCATGCTTGCTCTTGCTGTTGCGCATGCGTCTGTGTCCTAGCCATCGTTGTGGCAACGCCGTGGCAGCGCCGTTGAACAGCAATTGCTTCCGCGTGCGACTAGCAGCAGCTTTTGTCAGCAACACTGCGCCACGTTGCTTTGCATTGCCAGCTCCTGTTGCCACTGCTTGCACCGCCCGACAATGTTGAGTTCCAATGAGCCGACAAGTTGATTAGTAGTCACCTCGCCTGAGCGCTATCGCGTCACCGCTCGCCGTTGTTGCATCTGCGCCCGGAAAATCATGTCACCAACGCCAAATTCATTGCTGCCACTTCATTGCAAGCTTCGCCCACTGATCTATTTAAGCCACCAGTACCTTGTATCATCTCCTCTTCACCAGAACTCAACCAATTTCCAAATCTCTTCGCTGTCGTCGTCTTCTCCGGCGAGCTGTCGAGGAGCCTCACGGTGCCAGCTCATCCCACAACACCTCCTGCCAAATTAACAGCATCAGTGAGTTCCCCTCATCTCCCTCATCATGCTGTACCACTTAATTGAATTATCTTGCATCTTATCGCCGGTGATCGCCGGAAATCCCGATTGCCCTGTTCCGGCAATACAGCTCAATTTACTTCGAATTAGCTCTCGATTTTGTAGAAGAAGATGATTAGTGAACTATTTGAAGCAATCCTGTGCATCAAGATCTCCAGATTGAGCTCGAATTGAAGTTTTCCCCAAATCCAAACTTCACACATCGCCGGCGATCGTTGCTAGGCTTCTCCGATGATCCTCTGACCAAATTGACTATCCCAGTAGCATTCCTAAGCTTCCCTCATACTCCCTGAGCTTGGAATTGAGTTCAAACCTCCTACAGCAAAAACCCCCAAATTCCATGTCTTCTTCTCCGGCGCCGTTCACTGGAAACCTATTCCCGGCCGTTTCAGCTTCATCCACCTTGTCTTTCATGTGTGCCTCAACCTCCTGAGCATTTTTGTCTTCTAGCCCGATCCCTGAAACTGTCCAGATTTCAAGTTTTAGCCATGCCAAACACCTTGTCCAGTGGCTTCACTGTGCCGTGTTGCCACCACACTTCTTCACTGATTTTCATCACCTTCCAGCCATTTCCTGCCCTAGATCCTGTTGAATGATTTGTTCCTGTTATCAATGCCTACCTCCCAGGCAAAGTGGTGCATCATTTGGAGCCCTAGATCAAAAGTTATGCCAGGCCCTAGTTTCTGGCCATGTCAGTTCAATGCTAGACTATGTCAGTCAGTGGCATTAGCCCTTTCCACTCCCTTCCAAATGTGCATTTTGAGCATAACTTTGTCCATTAGATTCCTGAAGTTATGATCTACAATTTCTTCTTCTATCACAACTTGATTTGAGCCCTTGAATTATATATGCTGCTAAACCCTAGTTTTTGACATTGTCCCAGTGCATGCCAGCCAATGGCATTGGCCTTGTTTACCCATTTCTGATTGTGCACTTTGAAAGCTACTTTTTCCACTGAATTTGTAGAGTTATGATCTACACTTTCTTCTACTGTCACAATTTGAGATAAGCTCTCTAGCTTTCTTTGAAGCTATGTCAGAGCCTTGATCCAAATGTCAATCTGCTGACATTCGCTGTTTTTGATCAAGCTAGCTACAAAATTGATGTTCTTATTGCAACCTTGAGATCCTAAGAGCATCTAACACCCATTCTTAGCCAATTCCTTGAAACCCTAGAATCTTGACTCAGTTCAGCTTGCAATCCCAATTATCTCCAGTATCTTTTAGCTATTCTTGTTAAGCATATCTGCATATAGATCATAAATCATTTTAATATAATAAGTAATCATTGTGTGTATTGTTTGGTTTGTCGTCGAGCAGATTCAGAAGCTGAATTTGAGGACTTCGCTGTTGACCCGTCATCAACTGCTGTTTCTTACGACGCGGAAGGCAAGTCATATTCTTGGTCATCTTGAACCTATATTTTAAATGTTGCTAAAACATAACCTTGAATATAGATAATATTGCATGAGAAAGATTGAGAATGGTTGATTTATGAATTGGCAGTACTTGACTGGTTATCTGTGAAATGTGAAATAAACAAGTTTTGAGCCATGAACTATTATATATGTACTTATATATCCATGAAATAAAACCCCTAGCCGTGACCAGGAAAATGGTATGGAAGGCTGTAGCACTGGAGGTGCTAGACTGCAAAGGATATGCAGGCACTGAAGGTGCAGGGTTGTGGATGGTCTCGTCACTGGCATATAAGGACTAGAACCTTGTGTTGTGCGTCTAGTGGCATGAACAATGTGCTAACCGCAAGCCTGGTATGGGACAGGCCTGAACAAGTACTTATGTGGATCGCACATGAAACCCCTGCATGAGTTGTGTTGTAATTGACTTGGAGGCTGACTCCCACTATCACTGAAGGTGATCAGCAATGGAAAAATGAGGTGGGGTAGAGGTTATGATACAGCCTACCACAACTGTGTTTCGCGGAGAGCCACAGGGTCAGGGGTGAATTGTGAGAGATACATAACAAAAGTTTTGTTATTTCCACCTTGCCGCTCACAGTATGAAGTGAGTCAGGGGTCCAATCATTATGTTATGATAGGAAAGGCTTGAAAGTGGAATATCTTGCGGGTAAATTGGTACCTCTCTGCAGAGTTAAAAACGTATTCGAATACTCCGAGCTCCCGGGTTTATAGGAGTCTACTGCGGTGGATTAAATCCACGGGGTGTGACACAAGTATATTTTCTAAATAAAATGTGTTAAATCAAGATTACCCAAATGACATGTGTTGTCATGATAAGGAGTGCTGCCGTGGGCTGTCGTGCATCGACGTGTCGCGGTAGTGCTATAATCTAGTGAACATGAGTAATGATGTTATATTATGAAAAGTGCTGCCATGAGATGAGGTATGAAAGTAAAAGATTATTTTATAAACATCCATAATTCTTGACTAGTCTAGGTTCATATCATCACTACTATATGTATCTACTCTTACCTATGACTTGCTGAGTACGTAAGTGCTCACTCTTGCAACCTACAAATCAGTAGATGGAGCGTTCAATAACCAAGACGAAGGCATGGAGAACTTCTTGGATCCAGAAGGGGAAAAGTCAGTTCCACCAGAGCCCTGATGTGTGTTGTTCTGCCGTCCACTTCTCTTTGTGGGTGGGTCACCTATCTTCTGCTGTGTAGTTGTTATTTTGCTAAACCATGAATGCCGTGAAGGCATTGTAATCTCTTTATGTAATATTAAGGCAAGCAGGCCACACTGCTTAACTATTTTGTAAGTTACTCTGTTGCAATGTGAATATATTACTGTGCTTGACTTATCCTGGGAAGTCAAGGGTATGTGTATGCTATGCAAATATGGGACTAGCTGCAGCGAGCTAGGTCTCTACAGGAGTAGTCGTAGTCCCAGTTTCGGGGTGCGACAACTTTTCAACTTGTAGAACTGGCAAAGGTGTTCAGGAGAGCCTTCAAAAGGAAAATATCTTTAGCATCTGCTTTAACAATGATCAAGGTGTCATCAGCATAGTGGATAATAGAAAAATTATCATTGTCAACCATAGAGATAGGGAGATTAATAAGACCCATGTTCTTAGCTTGATTCATGATAGATTGAAGAAGATCAGCAACCAGAACAAATAACAGTGGAGATAAAGGATCTCCTTATCGAACTCCCCTTTTACAAATGATCTGCTTCCCTGGAATTTCATTTAAAAGGATTTTAGAGGAACCAGACTTAAGAATCATTTGAATCCATTTCAACCAATTGCTTCCAAAGCCCTTAGCCTTAAGGACCTCCAAGATAGCTTCATGTTCAATAAGATCAAATGCTTTTTCAAAATCCCAGTTTCAGCAACACTAACTTCCTTTGGGAGGACTTACAAAGATGAATATATTCATAAGCCCAGGCAACACAATCTTGGATAGATCTGGATTTAATGAAGCCATACTAATTACGGTGAATAATCAACGAGATCACCGATTGAAGACGATTAGCAAGGAGCTTAGTGATGATCTTCAAAGAACTATTAAGCAGAGAGATAGGCCTAAAATATGTAACTTTATTAGCACCCTGCTTTTTATGAATAAGAGTAACAAAAGAAGCATTAAGTCTATCAAGTTCTACATGGCCTTCAAAGAAACAATGAAGGAGATCATAGAAATCCTCTCTTATGGTAGGCCAGCAAGATCGATAAAAATTATCGTTAAAACCATCCGGACCAGGACTCTTATTAGTTGGTAATCTGAGAACAACAGAATCAATCTCAAGTGAGCTAAAAGGCAATTCCAGACCAGAATGCTTGATCCGGGAGGATCTCAGGTCGAGTTCGCAACGGATTTGCGACCACGAAAAGGTTTGCGACATTGGCAGGTTTGCGACCTTGGGAACGATTCAAAGTCTTCGAGCCTTCAATGCTGGATGATGAGCCAAATACTATAGTACCATCTGTTGAAGACTTGGTCTATCAACGAGACAAACCTCTACGTGAAGATGTGATTCTGGAAAAGAAGGTGACTACCACCAGCAGTGGTACCAAGGAGACTTTTCGAATCGGTCGAAAAGATCAACGAGCACGTGCGGCAAAGTGGTACACCAAAGAAGATGGACAAGCCCAATTTCCACATCTCTAGTTTGATCGTGAGGTCGCAACAGGGGTTGGCTCCTTCTCAACAAGGGAGTCATGATCCGGGAGGATCTCCAAGTCCTGATCGCATGTGGCTTCGCGACCAAGTCCTGATCGCATGCGGCTTCTCGACCAAGTCCTGATCGCATAAGGATTCGCGACCTGGATGAGTCGGCGACCATGGATTGGTCCGCGACCAGGAAAAGGAATTCGTTCCCTGTTCGGAATTGTAATCCGATCCGAATGTGTATAACTAAGCTTATCTGTTTAGGATTAGTTATATGAGTCTAATACGTTTAGGTCTCTAAGTCTGATACGTACTCATACAATTGGACTATAAATACCTCGTAATAGCTCTAGTTTAGATCATCGAATTCAATCGAAGAGTCATAGAACTTATTTGAGTTTTAGACACTTATAGTTCCTTCGACGTAGGCAAGTGTGCCTAACGTTCGACGTGTAAAGCCCTCTTTGAAATAAAGAGTTGTGCAATTACTTTGGGTTTCGGTATTTTCGAGTAAGATCCCGTTATTCCGCATATTAGAATCTGGGCGAGCCTAGTGCGAAAACCAAGACTAGGTCTCAAACGGATCAATGCTCCACTTGAAAGGATGGGAGAACCTCAATGAGGTTGAACATCATTCCTGAGAATTCCAAGGAGCCAAATCTGTTTTTATATGAAATCCACAAATGGTTCACAATTTCCATATGAGAAGAAAGATCCAAATTGCAATCATCTTTCAAAGTAACAATATAATTCCTTCTAAAGTTAATTGAAGCAACAGAGTGAAAGAATTTAGAGTTTTCATCTCCCAGTTTCGCCCATCTAAGATGAGCTCTTTGTTTCCAATAGTCATTCCTGATCTTAAGTAAACTGCAAAGATGTTTCTTTAAAATGTTTCTAAAATGAAATTTTGGTCGAAATAGATCTCTTTGTTCTTCAAGACCATCAAGAAGAGTAAGAACGCTATGACAATAATCCACTTGAAATTGAGAGGTGTTGAATTTCTTATTCCAATGCTTTAAAACCCTTCAGAGAATCTTAAACTTATTATTGATTCTTCTTTCAACATTAGGATCAAAAGAACCAGAGTTCCAGGAACTTTCCACCAAATTCAAAAAACCTGGTCTAGATATCCAGAAGTTTTCAAATCTGAAAACCTTCAAAACAGGAAGAGAAGAAGAAATAACAACAATACCTGGAAAATGATGAGAGATGAGGAAGCTCTAGGCCCTGATGTGGCTCTGGCGCGGCCCATGGCCTCGCAAGTTTTGCATCATCCTCGTCTCTCAATAGAGGATGAAATTTCTTTGCCCTTGCCCTCCTCGGTAAGGATTTTCTAACTTTTTTAGACTCGCTGTAGTTGATAGATCTTTTTGCTTAACGCAAGTTGATTGCACTGAACAGAGCCATGATTCCCGGGAAGAGCTGCACAAGGTGAAGGCCGAGCTCCGAGCCCTCCAAGGGGAGCACAAACTCCTTGGGGAGAAGTAAGCCCAATGAGGGCTCGACTTGGATGACTTCTTCTAGCGCGTCGAGTGCTTGAAGGCAAGTTTTGACCAGGCCAGTGAGACCATAAAGCTTGCTCGACAAAGGGAGCAGTTTGTGCACAAGAAGTACGCCGCGGATGTAACCATCGCCGACTGTGGTCTCACTATGAAGGATACCCTCGCAAGAGTGAGGAAGGTCGTCGGGCTTCTCGAGGCGTATGTGGTTGACCCTGAGAAGGACAACTTGTCGCTAGAAGAGTCCTGCGTCCTGGCCGCCAGCCAAACTAACTTCATTTTAGATGCAGTTAGGTCTAAGGCCGATTCTTAGTTGGGGCTTTTGTATTTCTTTTTATGTAAATGAAAAAATTTAATAAAGCAAGTTAATTTTTCTTATGCTGAATTTTCATGAATGTCGTCTAGTATTCTCTTAGACTATTGTGTTATCTCCTTCCTTAGCTTTTGGCTGCTGTAGATGGGTATGCGCGTTGTGCGTGATCACGGAATGACTATCGCGATCATGGATAGGTAAGTGCGCTACACACAATCACGGAATGACTCGCGATCATGCTTATTGCCGCGTAGTTATGTGCGATCATGAGAGTGGCAATCTTTATCTACTAGCCCCCGAAGTCGAAGTGAAAAGACCCATTCACTGGAAAAGGCGTTTTTCTGGAAAAAAGGTGTTTTTGTATCTGAAAAGGTGACTTGCTGGTTCAAATTCCCGTTGAACGTCTGCGGGACTATGAGTGTGCGTGTCAGGTTTGTTTTGACGTGCATTTAATGCGAAAAACCGCTTTTTGCCGCACGGTGTGAACTCTGGTGAACAAACCGAGGGAAGTGGGTTTTTAAACATTTCGTCTCAAGCCCTAGCTTCCCACATAAGCTTCATCGCAACCCGAGCATTAGCTAAGTTCTCACAGAGGTCTTCTATGTGTTTCCCCAAAAATCAATCTTGATGTTGTGCTGGACAAGATCGAGCCACCAATCGGAGGAGAGATTGTAGGTGTTGGAAGCTAATGGTTTTCTTCCTTCAAGGTCGCTGATACCATGGCGGCCTACTGGGGAGGATGAAGAGAGTCTGTTGTGTGGGAGGGTGAGTTGGTTTTGTTTGAAGACTTCTTGCGCTGCGGCTTTCGTCTGCCGAAGAGCGATTTTTTATGAGAGGTTCTCACCCATTTTGATTTGGAGCTAGTGAACCTGAATGCCAATTCTGTACTGATTCTTGTGATGTTCCAACATCTATGCGAGGCGTTTCTTGGTGTCTTGCCTAGCGTGGCACTATTTCGCCAGCACTACTTGGCTATGTCGAAGGGCGCGACGGCGCCGGCTTGCGTGTAATTTCATCTGTGCCAGAAGAAGGACTTTCTCCCCTTTCCTCTACGTGACACGGTGCATAAATGGTACTAGAGATGGTTTTACTGTGCCGCACTGGAGGAAAGTCATCTTTGGTTCGCCGATCGGCAGCCAGAGAAGAGCAAGGAAAAAGATGTTGCCCCTGCCCTTGATGAAGAGCAGAAGAGGCAAGTCCAGGCGCTGAGGTGCCTGATTGATGCGGGCTTGACTGTCCGGGACGTGATCCTCGATTTTGTGAAAAATCGGGTCAGTCCATTGAAGAAGAGGGATCACCTTGTGTGGGACTCAAGGCCAAGGAGGACGCCACAAGGGATGTGACGCGACAGCGGCCTGATCTTCTGATAGGTTCTACTTTGCGGAGCGGAGACATTCGCGTTTCAAGGCTTCTAATCAGTGGGGATTGAGTCCTTGCAATCACTACACCCACACACATGTCATTATCAACTGTGCTCATGCCTGGATGACCTTACCACGAGGGTTAATTCTTGCACGCAATAGAAGAAACGAGCAAGAACAAGATGCGAAGCAATCTGAATTTCCGAATGACAAATTGAGGTTATCTTTCATCAAACCAGGTCTAGGGACACTACTCTGATGAACACTTGTCTCTCACACAATGGGGGAACAATGTAGCAAATAACCTAACCAAAAAAGATAGGAGGTGGTGGCCATATGTAGCAGGAGTATGGTGGCTAGAGGTAGGCCACCGGCCAAAGAACCCATCCCCACGTAACCCTAGGGATGCACGGGCCCTGGACACAAAGTAGAGGTGGCACAGCACCCAGCAGGTTCTATCCGTGGATTGTTTCATCGATTGCAGATGATCCAGAAGGAATTTGGCCATAGGCTCAATCCCATTGGAAAGGTGTCATCGTGGGCTTCTTCGTGAAGTACTCATTTGCCCTAAACGGACTCCGTACATGGCCTGGACATCCGTTTGAAGTCAGATTGCTGCTGGATGGCCGAACCGGATTTGTGGACAAATTGGGCTTGAACTTGGGCTTGACTTGATGCCTCGTGGATTGCTCCGTATTGGGTGTGGCTCGCTGACCCTCTGGTGTAGACGGTTTGAATGGTTCAGCACATGGATTCATGCCGACTCGTCGTCCTCCTTGATCTTCTGATGATGTGGTGGAGGTAGCGAAAGGAGTGCAAGAAGTGAGAGGCGCCGTGTTCATGTCCGTGTTGGTGATTTCCTCATCAGGATGGCAGCCCTGATACGTCAAAAGCCTTAGAAGGTTGTCTGTCCCTCTTGGAGGAACTACTTGAAGGGCCTTCATCGCCCAAGGGCCTCTTCGTCCTCGCCACTTGGTCCTCGGCCAGCTACATAAGCCATGAGAATTGTTAGTTGATTTACATCAACACCGCGACTTGTATGACACACATACCTTTAGGCACGCTTGCAAAAGATCATCGGCGCCCCCTACCAGGCTCTCTAGTCTCGACGCACTTGGGTCACCTTCTTCCACTGGGTTAAAAGCCTTCAGCAAATAACTGGCTCTGACCGTGACATTGGAAGGAGACACCTCTGGACCACATTACGTATTCAATAATACACCTGAGACAGTTAAATTTAGCAAGCCACAACTCATTGAAGGCAATGGCGACCAGCGCCAAGGTGACTATGGTAAACATCTCTACCTCTTATGCCCCAACAAGGAGGATAGGGAGTTACATTTTGCTTGTACAGGGGGAAGGAAGTGAGGAGGAGGATGACGAGACCCCCCTAATCTTTCGAAGGAGAAGGTTAGTGGAGCCCCCGAAGAAACCTGCGCTTAAAGTGCTGTCTTCACTGCTGCCTCCCCAAAGTGGTGCGTTGAGTTCCCGTAAACCTCTGGGACTCAGCATCAAGTAAGAAGTTTAATAGCTAACAATGTTTGTGTGCGTAGTTAAAGATTGGTTTTGACCATGGAGTGGCTGTACAAGACTCCCTTGACCGTGGTTGTGACGACTGCAACGAATGTGATTGTGCCGGCCATGGTCTCTGGAGGGATGCGCAATGACAGTCGAGGCTGTCGGGCACAGTAGCACAGTAGATCTAGCAGTGATAGGTCAAGTCATTGCTACTACTGACGCCGTCCCACCACTGGGCGACCTAGACGTCATAGCGCACATCCTTGGCAAGGTGGTGCCGGATAGTGCGGACACCAAGGCATGCAGGGATGGTGATACCGAGGTCGCGGTGGTGGCCAGGATACCGGGCGCAGATAATCAGGCAGAGGATGTACCTCCCGCGGACCCTCTGCAATCTTCCTCGGAGAGGCGCACGCTTGAAGGGCCAACCTCTCGTAGCTTAGGCGATGGGTCCGAGAAGTTATTCTCTGACTTTTTGGAGGTAAGTACCATCTTCACAGTATGCTAGTCTGGTTGGGTTATCTTTTGTGTGACCTTTTTTTTTGTAGGATCCTGCTCGCAGTGCGGCCATGGTTGGTCGACTGATAGAACAGTTCAAGGTTGCACAAGTAGAGCATGATCGTGTAAAGAAGTAAGTGCTTTGCTATACTGTTTGGTCCAGAAAATGTTCCTAAATGACCATTTATGTCCGTTTGTCACAGGGAAAACTTTGCTTTACTGGAGAAGAACACCACCATGCACAGCAATGAGGATGCTGCAGTGGCCGAGGCTTTGAAGGAAGAGGAGAGCCTCTTATCGGTGTGCAACAAGTTGCAAGCTGAAGTTGACTGTGAGTCCATCTCAATTGTATTGATTGCGGTTGTTTGGACCATTAAAGAGTAAATTATCCTGAATTTGTTTCTTTTCCTGATCAGGTCAAAGGGAAACAATTCGAAAGCTAACTGAGGAGAGGGACCAGTTTGAAGAGAAGTTCATACGGTGAGGCAGTGACCTCAAGAAACTTCATGAAACTATTGGCTCTCTTCGGTAAGTCCATGAGAAGGCCAAGGAAATAGCCAAGGCTACTTTCGACGAGAAGGTGCGTTTGGAAGGGATCATCAGCAGCTGCCTTCTCGTTGGGAAAAGCACTTTTGGCAAGCTGAAGGAGGTCACAGACTCATTTGACGCAACAATCGTCGCCCCTGAGAGAGATGACTTATCACTCACCGAGTCCTGTGACCTGGTGGCAGCACAGGACAATTCTTTTTTTGCTAACATCCCAGAGTTTGTGAGGAAGCGAGGGGAGGCACTAAGGACTGATGTCACTGAAGTGGCCTCCACAATGCTCTACAAATTGAGGCAGCACCATGGGCCGGATTTGGACCTGTGGCCTGCAGTAGGAGAAGTTATCTTTGACAGCGAGGATCAGCTGGATGCGACCAGGGCCGAGGTCAAGATACTTGTGGACAAGTTGTTGCATGATCTCGGCCTTCCTTGACGCTTGATTGTATTTCGAAAAATAATATACAACGGGTTTTCTTTAAGTGTGGTACCTTGCAAATACACATAGTTAGTATAATGCTGAATGAGAAAGACTATGAACAGTATGAAGTGCTTGTAAGCTGATATTATAGTTAAATCATATTTCTCCTAGCCCTCTCCTGTGATTTGTGTTACTTGAACTTAGTACATTGATCACAGGATGTAGCAAATCTATGCTAGTAGATGATCGGCTTACGGAGCACATGAATACGAAGTCATAAGTGTATTTTGAATTGACAGCCACTCGAATGGTCAGAACCATGCAGTAAGTTTCTAAGGCATTGAGAAACGGCTTACGAAGTGTCATGGTATTGCAAATACGCCGGCAGGTTCTACAGAGGTTTCTAGCGAATGAAAAGCAACGCAAGCTGACCGCATGACCGGTCCTCTCCCGTCGTGCCAACATAGAGAGTGACACAAGGGTTTATACAGGTTCAGACCTCAGTGGAGACCCTAGTCCTGTCGACGTGCTCCCCACAAGGGTCAGCTAGGGGAGCTCTCTCATGGCGAGAGTGCTCCTAAGCACACATATTCACTCAGATGGCTGACAAGTGTCCTCGTTCATTCCAGAGACATTTCTCACGAGCCCCGCACGGGGGTCCTTCGTGGTTTTTCCACAGGCTACCCCCGGGGCCTCGACCACCAGGACGATGGCGGCTCCCTGAACATGGTCCCCGGGGAGCGTCTCATCGGGCCAGTGGCGGCGCCTCGGGCGTGGGGTCCCCGGGGCGCCTCTCACCGGGCCAGCGGTGGCGCCCGGGACCGGGTCCCCGGGGTGCTTCTCACCGGGCCAGTGGCGGCGCCCAGAACATGGCCCCCGGGGCGCTTCTCACCGGGCCAATGGCGGGGCCCGGGGGGTGTCTCACTGGGCCAGTGGCGGTGCCCGAGACATGGCCCCGAGGCGCGTCTCACTGGGTCAGTGGCGGCACCTCGGACATGGAGTCCCCGAGGCGCCTCTCACCGGGCCAGCGGCAGCGCCCGTGACATGGTCCCCGGGGTGCTTCTCACCGGGCCAGTGGCGGCGCCCGGGACATGGTCCCCGGTGTACTTCTCACCGGGCCAATGGCGACGCCCGGGGTGGTCCCCGGGATGCTTATCACCGGGCCAGTTGTAACATCCCAATTTTTGCTACCTCTTTAGCATGCCAGTCAGCACATCTTCATTGGATTCTCGGATGTCTCAACCCCATTTTTGATCTCTTATCTCAGAATTATGATTTTAGGTATGCCACTACCTTAAATTAAAAGTTGGCAGCTAAACTCCACCTTTCAGACCATTTTCGCATTTTAGTCCAAAAGTATTTCAGATTAATCCTTTATAGATTTTCTCAGAAGCCTGAAAAGGCTAAAAGCCACAAATCAGCTCCAAACCTTGATCTAATTCAGGGGATGTCTCCCAACCGCTATTCTGAACAAGTTTCCCTTCTATGAGATTTCCAAAATCTCATCCTAAGATTCAGTTTTTAGGCTCGCCAAAATTCAGGCCCTAATTACCCTATTTACCCTAATCTTTTTGTTTTCATTTTGCTTAAGACCTGATCAAAGACACTTAATCATGTCTTTTATCCTTGTTTACCTGCTTGTTGAATTTAGTAAACCCATTTGGCAAAATTAGTTTCAGCCGAAACCAAGTATATCTCCAGATTTATATTTCAGTCCAAGAATCAAGTTCCAGAAATTACAGATCAGCCCTCCCTTCGACCAGGGCTCGGCCAGCAGCCGTTTCAACCAGAGGCGCTGCCGCGATCTTCACCGCCGGCCAGCATCCGTCTCCACCTGTGGTCGTGTCCGATGTGTCCGCGCGTGGCGCTCACGTCGCACCAAAACCTTCCTCCGTGGCAACGATCGACAACCGCCAGCAACACTGTTCGTTTTGTGCGCGCGCGTGCCTGCTGCTATCAGAGGTTTTTTGCCACATCGCCGCCATGCCGAAGCCAGCCATCCCGTCGCCCTACTCTAGCCGGATTTGGCTCGATCCTCTCCTCTGGCAAAGCCTCTGCCGTGTCCCAACACCGTACACGCCGTCTCGATCCCGCCTCCGGCGCCAGTCCTGCTCAATCCACTTCAACTCTTGAGAGCCCCAGCCACTGTCTATATAAACTCCTCCTTGCCTAGAGTTTCTTCACACCATTCCAGCAGCCACAAAGTTCCGGCCCTCGCATTTCTTCTTCATCTCCGGCGAGCCAACGGAGAGGAGCACGGTGCCAGCCCGTTCGGCTACACCAGAGCTCAAATTGATCACATCGGTGAGTCCCTCTCGCCCTCCTCTCTGTGCTTTAGCTTTTAATTTCATCCCGACGGACCCTGTCGTCGGTGATCGCCGAAACTCTCTTAAACCCCTGCTCCGGCAATGCCGTTTGTTTTAGCCCGAATTAGCTCACCTTTCAGTGAGAGCTTATGACCAGTAGAGCCTCCCTAGCAGGCCTGTAAGCTTGGATTTCATATTTGACCTCAAATTAAAGCTTTCCCCAAATCTAAGCGCCACCAGGATCTGGCTCACGTCGCCAGGCCACGCCGGCGACCCTTCGATCAAATTGGCCGTGTATGTAGCCTTCTCTTGTCCCCCTCTCACTCTCCAAGCAAGGAATTGACTTCAATCTCCTTGTGCCAAAAACCCCCAAATCCAGTGCCTTCTTCTCCAGCGCTGGCCGATCTAGCCAGCACCACCTTGTCCCTTAGCTCGGTCTCAGCCCCCTGTGCATTTTGTTCCACTAGTACGACGTCTAGATCTACCCAGATTGAAAGATATACCCTTGTCAAGTTATTGTCCAGAACTGTGTCTGTGCCGTGTCACCGCCGTAGTTCATCGCCGCCGTTCGTTGTCGCCCGGCGGCCTCAGCCCTTGAAACTACCGCCATTGTGTTCCTGGCATCCACGCCTACCTCCTAGACATAGTTGGCGAAGTGTTTGAAGCCCAGAACCAGATTTACCACTCTGCCCTAGTTTTTGACAGTGTTATGCAGTGTCAGTGCATGTCAGCCATTAGCATTAGCCTTGTTTGACCCCTTCTGGTTAAGCAATTGGAATGCCACATTGTCTACTAGGTCCTGGAGCCATGTTCTACAACTTACTCTACTGTCACATCTTCAGAAAAGTCACCTAAAGCTGACCTAAGGCCACGCCTAGCCGCAAAATGAATGTCGACCCGTTGGCATTCGATCCTTTCAACCCATTTCTCCGAGCAGCACTCAAGTATCCTTGTCCAGATCTTTTCCTTGTATGCATGTTATATTTTACTATTATTTTCTATAGAAACTATTTTCTGTATGTTTCTGTGGTGCGATGTGATGAATTGCCTCATTGTTGTGTGCGAGAATAGAGCAAGAAGCAGAAGAGTCAATAGAATACTTCGGAGAGCCCTTAGAGCTGTCAGACCCTACACTGCAAGGCAAGTCTCTACCCTTGATCATGTCTCTCCCAGTATTTTGAGAAAACTAGGATGATTTCTGTTTTAAAGTATATGCATGCTCTATGTTCAAATAAAATGCTATATTGAAAGAATATGAATAGATATGACCTAATTCCTTGTTATGCCCCTCGTGTTCATATATACCATGCACCCTTGTCACCCTAGGATATCATGCTTAGGCTATGCTTATGCTCAAGATTATGTGTTAAGTGCTAAATGGTCATATGTGAGAAAAGTATGTTCAAAACCCCTTTTGTAAAAGAAAAATGTGATTGGGATCGATAGTGAGGATGGTTTGGTTGGTTGGTGCTGTGTGCACATTGGGAATGTGAAAAACTCCTCACTAAAGATCCATAAGGACAAGAACCTTGTGTTGTACTTCTATGCGGCATGAAAAATGTACTAACCACTTGCCTGGTATGGGACGGGCGCAACATAGTACCTTTCTTAGTATTAGCTTTTCCCTGCAATGGTTGTCAGTCCGGTTTCTTGAGAGGAAACTAGTGGGCCACAGAGGGCCACAAGTGATGTGAGCTAATGAGTGAATCAGGCGTATTGAAGGAAGATGCCCTATGCCAAGATTCCAAGTCGTGTGCGGCTGAATCCATAGGCTATGTGTCTTGCAGGACCATATGTAACATCCCAAATTTTGCTACCTCTTTAGCTTGCCAGTCAGCATATCTTCATTGGATTCTTGGATATCTCAACCCCATTTTTGATCTCTTATCTCAGAATCATGATCTTAGGTATGCCACTACCTTAATTTAAAAAAGTTGGCAGCCAAACTCCACCATTCAGACCATTTTCGCATTTTAGTCCAAAAGTATTTCAGATTAATCTTTTCTAATTTTCTCAGAAGCCTGAAAAGGCTAAAAGCCTCAAATCAGCTCCAAACATTGATTTGATTTAGGGAATGTTTCCCAATTGCTATTCTGAACCAAATCCTCTTCAGTCAAAATCTCAAAATCTCATCCTAAACTTCAGTTTTCAGCCTCGCTAAAATTCAGACCCTAATTACCCTAATTACCCTAATCTTCCTGTTTTCATTTTGCCCAAAACCTGATCAAAGACACTTAATTATGTATTTTGTCCTTGTATACCTGCTTGCTGAATTTAGTAAACCCACTTGGCAAAATCAGTTTCAGCTGAAATCAAGCATATCTCCAGATTTACATGTCAGTCCAAAAATCAGGTTCCAGAAATTGCAGATCGGCCCAAGACTTCTTTTCAGCCCCTTGTATCGACCAGGCCATGAACCTTCGACCAGGGCTCGGCCAGCAGCTGCTTCGACCAGGTCGTTCGACCACTACCAGACCAGTAGCCGTTTCGACCGCGACTAGTGTCGTTCGCCGTGATTCACCGCCGCGATCTTCACCGCCGGCCAGCATCTATCTCCACCTACGGTCGTATTCGACGTGTCCACGCGTGGTGCTCACGTCGCGCCAAAACCTTCCACCGTAGCAACGACCGATGACCGCCAGCAGCGCCGTTCATTTTGTGCGTGCGCGCGTGCCTGCTGTTGTCAGAACCTTTTTGCCACTTCGCCGCCATGCCGAAGCCAGCCACCGCGTCGCTCTGCTCTAGCCAGATATGGCGCAATCTTCTCCTCTGGCAGAGTCACTTCCGCGTCCCAACGCCGTGCACGCCGTCTTGATCCTGCTCCGGTGCCAGTCACACGTATCCCGTTTCGATCCGCTTCAACTCTCGAGAGCCCCAGCCACTGCCTATATAAACCCTCCCCCTCGCCCAAAGTTCTTCACACCACTCCAGCAGCCACAAAGCTTCAACTCTCGCGTTTCTTCTTCATCTCCAGCGAGCCGTTCCTGGAGCTTACGGCACTAGCTTCACCCGCTGCTTCCCTCTTCTGTCCGAACTCACCAGTAAGCTTCCCTTATCCCCCTCTTTGTATCTTATCGCTTAATTGGACCCCAGCGAACCCTAGCGCCAGTGATCGCCGGAAATGGCTAAAACCCATGTTCTGGCAATGCCGTGTGTTTTAGCCCAAATTGGCCTTCATGCTAGTAGGATAAATTGATCAGCACATCAGACTTAGCAAGCCTGTTAGCCTAGATTTCAAATTGCAGCAGCCCTTGTAGCTTTTCCCTTTTTGTGCGCCACCAGTGAACGGGCTCACGTCGCCAGGCCACACCGGTGACCCTCCGGTCAAATTGGCCGTGTCCGTAGCTTCCCCTTGTCCCCTTCTCACTCTCTTAGCAAGGAATCGAGTTCAATCGCGCTGTAGCCGAAACCCCCAAATCCAGCGCCTTCTTCCCCAGCGTCGGCCACCGGAATTTGTATCCGGCCGATCTAGCCAATGCCACCTTGTCACTTAGCTAGGTCTCTGCCCCCTGAGCATTTCGTTCCACTAGCCCAACCCCTGAATCTGTCCAGATGAGAGTTATGCCTTTGCCAAGTTCCTGTCTAGAACTATGCCTGTGCCGTGTCGCCACCGTAGTTGATCGCCGCGGTTCGTCGTTGTCCGGCCACCTCAACCCCTGAAACCACCGCCAATGTGTCCCTAGCATCCACGCCTACCTCCTAGACACAGTTGGCGAAGTATTTGAAGCCCAGAACTAGATTTGCCTCTCTGCCCTAGTTTTTGACAATGTCAGTGCAGTGTCAGTGCATGTCAGCCACTAGCATTAGCCTTGTTTGACCCTTTCTGTTTGAGAAATTGAAATTCTACTTTGTCCACTAAGTTCATGAAGCCATGTTCTACAATTTTCTCTACTGTCACATCTCCAGAAAACCCACCTAGAGCCAACCTAAGGCTATGCCTAGCCGTGAACCGAATGTCGACCCTTCGACGTTCAACCTCCTTGAATCTATCTCTTCGAGCAGCGCTCGAGTAACCTTGTCCAAAGCATCTCCCCTGCATGCATGTTATATTTTACTTATTATTTCCTATAGAAACTATTTTCTGTATGTTTCCGTGGTGCGATGTGTTGAATTGCCTCGTTGTGTGCGCGAATAGAGCAAGGAGCAGAAGAGTCAACAGAGGACTTTGAAGAATCGTCTGAGCAGCTAGACCCCTCACTGCAAGGCAAGTCTCAAACCCTTGATCATGTCTAGCCTAATATTTTGAAATGAAGTATGTTAGTTGTTTTTAAGTATATGCATGCCTTATATTCAAATGAGAGTTATGTTCAAATAAAGGGATTAGATATGACCTAAATAATTGTGAAGCCCCTTTTGTCATTGAATATCCATGCACCCTTGTCACCCTAGAATATCATGCTTAGGCTATGCTTATGCTCAAGATTATATGTTAAATGCTAAATGGTCACATGTGTGAAAAGTATGTTCAAAACCCGTTTGTGAAAGAAAATGTGATTGGAATCGATAGTGAGGATGGTTTGGATGGTTGGCACTGTGTGCGCATTGGAAATGTGAAAGGCTCCACACTAGAGATTCATAAGGACACGAACCTTGTGTTGTACTTCTATGCGGCATAAAAAATATACCAACCACTTGCCCAGTATGGGACGGGTGCAACATAGTAGCTTTCTCAGTATTATCTTTTCCCTGCAATGGTTGTCGGTCTGGTTTCTCGAGAGGAAACTGGTGGGCCACAGAGGGCCATGTGCCGCATCCCGCCCTCACAGGGGGACACGACTACTCCCATGTGGACCCAGCTCACTGCAGCTGATCCCTTACCTTTTGACTTCCCAGGATGAGCCAAACATAGGAGTATATTGCATCAGTTTAACTTGCATTACATTGAGCAGTATGGCCAACTGGCCTCATTACAACATAATAAATTACAAGCCATCACGGCGTAAATAAGTTTGGTTGCAGAAGAACAACTACTCGGCAGAAGCTAAGTGAACCCCCATAGCAAGAAGTTGAAAGAAGAGCAACACTTTTCAGGACTTGGGTGGAACTGACTCTCCTCCTTGATGGATCTAGGAAGTTCTCCAGGCCTTCATCTTGATCAGGGACGTTCCATCTATTGGATAGTGAATTACAAGGGTGAGCACTTACGTACTCAGCAAGTCATAGATAAGAGTAGATACATATAGTAGAATGATATGAACCTATGCTATTAGGGAAGGAGGGAAGGTTGCAAAATACTTTTTCTCTTTCCAAATCTATGGCAGTGCTCATCATGACATATCATTAATATCTTTTATAAACTCTTAGAAGTACTACCATAGCACGACAACACATGTCTGCCCATGTTAGCACCTCATTTCATGACAACACATGTCAAGCACACATGAGCTAAGTCTAGCCATATTTTATTTAGAAAACATACTTGTGTTACATCGAGGTGGATAGGATCCACCGCGCGCAGGCTCCTATAGACCCGGGAGCTCGGAGTATTCGAATACGTTTTTCACTTTGCAAAGGTGTACCACTTTAATCCACCAATCATTCGGCTTTCAAGTCGGTACCTCTCCATGCGACTTTCACGCATGTGACAAGGCCGAGATGACACAACGGTTTACAATCCTAGCATTAACAATTCCCTGCCCGGTAAATAGACAGTTAAGTCTCAAGTACCGTTGTGGGTCCTCCCCACTGCCTTACTTCCTAGCTTGGGTCTATGTTCTCGCAAGACACATAGCCTCTCTTGATTACAGTCGCGCACGACCTAATTTGGCATAGGGCGTCTTCCTTCTTTCCACCTTTTCCTCTCATGATTTTTCTGAACTCACATCACTCATGGCCTTCTGCGGCCCACCAGCTCTCGCAAGAAACTGGATCGACAACCATTGCAGGGAAAAGCTAATACTAAAGAAAGCTACTAAGTTGCGCCCATCCCATAACCGGGCAAGTGGTTGGTACATTTTTCATGCCACATGGAAGTACAACACAAGGTTCTAGTCCTTACATGCCCATGACCAGTGCATTCCACAAACCCTGCACTCGTCAGTGCCACCACCATTCCATACCAAACTCTGGCCACGGCAAGGGTTTTATTTCATGAATATACATATATACATATATATTAGTTATGGCTCACGGTTTGATCATTTTATAAGGAATCTCCTCATCTTTTGTCGGCATACAGCCTAGTACTGCCATATCATACTTTTGTCATTTCATCAAATGCAATACTGCTTATAGTCAAGGCAATGTCTTAACAATTCATAAAATGTAGGTTCAAGATGTCCAAGAATATGACTTGCCTTCCGCATCGTAAGGTACAGCAGTCGATGTCAGGTCTGACAAAATCTCTGTACTCAGGCTCTTGTTCTAATCAAAGATCAAACAAGCAAACAGGAATCACAATCCATTAATAATCTATATGCAACATGCAAAGGAGAAATACTCTCGGCGATACTGGAACAGGTAAGCTTGAAAGCTGGATTTGAGTTAATCTTGGAGATTTATGGAATTACGGTTGAGGACGAATGCTAGAGACTCTCAGGGTTTCAAGGCTGCAATATGGACATCAAGTCCGTGGCTATTTTGCTCAAAAACGACGAACGTCAAAAGGTCGACATTCGGTTCAGGGCTCTGACATAGCTTCAGAGAATGCTAGAGAGTTTATCTCAAGGTGTGGTAGTTGAATAAAATGTAGAACATAGCTCTACAAGTTCAATGGACAAGGTGGTTTTCAGGTTGCACAACCAGGAGTGGTTAAACTTGCCCAATGCCATTGGCTGACATGAACTGACAAGGGCTGGCATTATCAAGGAATGGCATTGATGTGGTTTGGATAATTTCCAGTGGGAAGAATGTGATTTGATCAAAGCATTAGATGCAAAATGTAATAAGGTAGCTATTTGACAAGGTGGTTTTCACAAGAAAGTCCATAATTTAGGCAATTTGCAAAGAGGCCCCTGGACACAGAGAATTGAATGTCAGTGCATGGCCAGATTCTAGGGCTTGAGTGTTTGATCGATCCTCTTGAGCTTTGCTTCGCCAACTATGTCTAGGAGGTAGGCGAAGACAACAGGAATCCAGTGGTGGAGGTTTCAGGAACTAAGGTGGTCGGACGGTGATGAACGGCGATGAGAAACCACGGTGCCGACACGGCAAGACACAGGTACTGGACAGATCTTGGCACAGCTATATCTTGTGATTTGGCACAGCATCGAAGGGCGATGTAGTGGAATGATATGCTCAGTAGGTTGAGGCAAATCTTCAGGACAAAGTAGATTGAACAACGGCGATGAAACGACGGCGAACGGTGAGGTTGAACTCGTCGGTTTTCAGGAACTAAGGTGAGCTACGGTGGCCACGAGCTACAGACGATGAAACTCGAAATTGGTTGAGGATTAACGCTTCTGGGGTGTTGCTGATCATTCTCCAGCAAGGAATTGGGTTGCAATCAAATACTGGAGCTCGCTGGCGTTGATGCCGGACTCGAAGAAGACGGCCACTGGGGCGCCGCTGATACAAGGTAGCTCCGATCAATTTGGTTCGGTTACACCATCTACGAAGTTCAGGGATCACAATGCTACAGTCAATTTGGTCGGAGGTGAAGCTATACGGGCCGGCGACGTGAATAGCTCACGGTGGCGCTGAAAACAGGGGGAAGGCTCCACCCGAGCTTCAATTTTAAATCCAACAGCAAGGGCGTGCAAGGAAGGATCTACTGATCAATTGCTTCTACTAAAAGGAGTACTAATTTTGGCTAAATCGGGTTACAAAGCTGGAACAGGGCAAAAGCAAATAACGGCGATCATCGGCGACAGGAACCACCGGAGTTCAATTATTTGGTACAGCATAGAGAGGTGAGGTAGAGACACTCACTGGCGAAGTTGGATCAGAGGTTGATGCAGCGAAGCTCCCTGTCGTCGTTCTCCCCTTCGGCGGCTTGCCGGAGACGAAGAAGAAGACGAGAAGAAGCAGGAGGAAGCAAGAGTTGCTGGTTCTGGTGAGGAGTGAACTGCTGCGAGCTACGGGGGGGCTTAAATAGTAGAGGATGGGGCTCTTGAGACTTGGAGCAATCAGGAGGATATCCAACTGATTGGCTACGGTGGCGGTGTTCAGCGGTCTCAACGGCTTTTCAACACGGTCATCGCGTGCTCTGGCAGGTGCAGTGGTAAAGTGTCTGGCAGCTCCGGCATGGAGGCAATGTGGCACAAAGCTTCTGACATTGCTGCAGGCGAGCGCGCGCGCGTGCGAAGGAAGGATTCGGACGATGCTGGTGCTGCTGCAGCGCTGCTACGGCCAATCTGGTGCGCGCATGTGGCGACGGGGTTGCGGCGAAGCTCCACCGGCGGTGAGGTTCGTGGTGCACTGGTGCTCCTGGTCGCAGCTGGGCCCGAGGTCAAAGATGGCACAGCCCGTGGTCGTGGCTTCCCTGGTCGAAGGTGATGCTGCTGGTCGAAACAAGAGGCTGGACTCGATTGCAATTTCAGTTTTCTGATTTGGACTAATCTGTAAAATCTGAGATATTGAGGATTATGGCTGATTTCGACTTCACAGATTTCAAGAACTTTATTCAACGGATGATTTGAGAGAATACCTGATAAAATCTGGGAACTCTTGATCAAATTTGAACTGAAGTGAAAAACAGGGTAATTAGGGTACCTTGAATCTGGGTTTTGTCGAGATCTGGAAATCTGAGACTTAGGGTGGGATTTTGATGTTCTAACAAAAGGCGATTTTGTATTGAATAGCATTTAGGAGGTATTCCTTGAATCAAATTGAGATCTGGAGTTGATTTGTGGCTTTTAACCTTTTCAGGCTCTTGGAAATTAGAAAAGGACTAAGCTACGATATAATTTGGACTGATTTGCAAAAAGGGTTTAAATGATGGAATCTAGCTGCCAACTTTTTGGATTAAGGTATTGGCATGCTCATGATTACAATCCAAGAATAATTTGGTCTAGATTAGGTTAAGATCTGAATTCTGAAACTCAGGGTATTTAGGGTAATTAGAATATTCAATTAATTCTTGTTTTCGAAAACAGAAAGAGATTGATAAATCTGGGAGTTAGAGATTGAATTTGATCTGGCTTCTGAAGGCTTTTATACTCAGGATAGATAGTAGATTATTTCCGGATAATCTGATCTTGAATTGGATCTTCAGGATAGATTTTAGGATTTTTGGGGCTTACGATAGATTAGAATTGAACTGATCTTGCTACTTCTAAAGAGATACATGCATGCATGATTTTCATGAAAAGGAATTTTCACCCCCAAAACCAGGGTGTTACAAATCTACCCTCCTTAAAGAAATCTCGTCCCCGAGATTTACCTAGGAAAAGATAAAGGGGGGTACTCTTGCTGAAGACTTTCTTAATTCTTTCTCCCAAATGGCTTCTCGTTCTAAATGGTTCTCCCGCTGAACCTTGCATAACTTAATCTTCTTCACTCGTCAGTGTCCCGAATTTGTATTGGGTGCTTGAGATTTGAAAAGTTCTTCTCCAAAGATACTTCATGAACTTCTACTCAGTCGGTTGATTCTCTTCAAAACACTTCCGAAGTTGCGAAACGTGGAATACATCATGCACTCCTGCTAATTCTGAGGGTAACTCCAACTTATAGGCCACTTCTCCTTTTTCTCTTAAGTATTTTGAATGGTCCAATATACCTAGGAGATAACTTCCCTTGCTCTTGTAATCTCCGCAATCCTTTGAAAGGTGTGACTTTAAGGTAGACCAGATCTCTTTACTTCAATTGACAGCTCTTCTCCACCAGTTGTTCGCGTAATTCTTTTTGTCGAGACTGTGCTATCTTCAGCCTTTCTCTAATAAGCTTTACACGAGCTTCTGGTTTTTCCACTATCTCTAGTCCTATGATCCTTCGTTCTCATGGCTCATTCCAATGCAACGGAGTTCTGCGTTTTCATTCGTATACAACTTCAAACGGTGCCATTTGTAAATTAGACTGATAGCTATTGTTGTAAGCAAATTTTGCAAGTGGCAAGCATTTATCCCATGATGTTCCATAATCTAGTATGCAAGTTCTTAGAAAATCTTCCAAAATCTGATTTACTCCTTCTGTCTATCCTCCTGTCTGAGGGTGATATGCAGTGCTAAAATTCAATTGAGTTCTTAGTGTTTCATGGAGTCCGCTCCAAAATTTTAATGTAAACTATGCTCCATTATTTGAAACGATCTTCTCAGGGGTACCATGCAGTGTTACTATTCTTTGCATATACAACTCAGTTAATTTACTCCCATCGTAGTTCTCTTTTTAACTGGGATGAAGTGTGCCATTCTGGTGAGTCTGTCAATGATGACCTATATGGAGTCATATCCTCCTTGAGTTTTTGGGATAAAATCCATTCTGATTTCTTCTCACTTCCATAGTGGTACTGACAAAAGTTGTAACTTCCTGGCTATCTTCTGATGTTTTTCTTTAACTCGCTGACAAGTATCACAGTTTGCAACGTATTCTGTGATCCCTTTCTCCATATTATTTCACCAAAACTGATTTTTCAAGTTCCGGTACATTTTAGTGCTACCCAGGTGCATTGAGCACGAGGTTTTGTGTGCCTTATGGAGAATTAATTCCTCAAGGTCTGTGCTTTGAGAAACACAGATCCTTCCCCGATACCATGCATTTTCTTGTTTGTTGATTTTAGTAAATCCTGAGCTTTTCCCAACTTGATTCGGCTCTTAATCTTGCAAATCTCTTTATCCTCTTTCTGGGCACTTCTCATCTGTTCTTCGAATTGGGGTTCTTCTACCAAAATGGTTAATGTTCCTTGTGATGTCATTTCCACCTAAAGATCTTGTATCTCTTGCTGCAAGTATGGATTACTTGGCATGACTCTTTCCTGTAAGCTTTAAGCCTTCCTGCTCAAGGCGTCTGCTGCTATGTTAACCTTTTCGAGATGGCAATGAATACTGAGTTCATAGTCCTTGATCAATTCTAGTTACCGTTGTTGATGCATGTTGAGTTCTGTTTTTGTGAGAATGTACTTGAGGCTCCTACGATCAGTGTAGATTTCACACTTGTTTCCAATTAAATGGCGTCACCATATTTTCAACGCATGAATGACTGCTGCTAATTCCAATTCATGTGTGGGATAATTCTCCTCATGTGGCTTCAGCTGACGTGAAGCATAAGTCACTACTTGGTTTTTCTGCATCAACACACATCCTATCCCTTTTTGCTTTGAAGCATCACGATAAACTACGAAGTCTTCCTTGCTATCTGGCAAAGTGAGGATTGGTGTTTTGCCAATTTCTGTTTTAGCTTCTGAAAGCTTTCTTCGTACTTGGCGGTCCATTCAAATTCAACGTCTTTCTTTAGCAGGTTAGTGAGAAGTTTGGCATCTTGGTAGAATCCTTCAATGAATCTCCTATAGTAGTCTCTCAAACCTAAGAAATTTCTAACTTCTGGAACTGTAGTGGGCTGTTTCCACTCTTTGATTGCAGTAATCTTAGCTGAATCCACCAAAATTCCTTCTTCAATTAAGATATGTCCAAGAAATGCAATCCTCGTTATCCAAAATTCACATTCGTCAAACTTGGCATAAAATTATAGTCTTCCCAAGACTAGGTGCAGATGTTGCTCATGTTCCTTCGGGATCTTGGAGTATATCAGAATGTCATCTACGAACACCATGACAAACTGGTCTAGAAAATTCACAAACGTGTTGTTCATGATATTCATGAAAGCGGCTGGGGCATTGGTCAAGCCAATTGGTACTATTGTAAACTCATACAATCCATATCTTGTAGTGAAAGCGGTCTTTGGTACATCTTCTTCCTTGATCCTCAATTGATGGTATCCAGACTTCAAGTCTATCTTGGAAAATACTTTAGCCCCTTGAAGTTGGTCAAACAAGTCATCGATCCTCGGCAATGGATACTTGTTCTCTATGTTCACCTCATTTAAGGCTCGATAATCCACGCACATCTGTAGAGCTCCATCCTTTTTCCTCACGAACAATACTGGTCTCCTCATGGTGAAGCACTGGGTCTGATGAATCCTTTGCTTCCTAAATCTTCCAATTGGCTCTTGAGCTCTTTCCAATTTGTGACTGGCATCCGATAAGGTCGTTTCGCTATGGGTGTCGCTCCTGATTTAAGCTCAATAGAGAAACTCAATATTCCTATCGGGTATCATTTTTGGGAGTTCTTCTGGAAACATATTGGGGTATAGTTGCACCATGGGTACTTCTTCTAGGCATAACTTCTGTAATGCTTGAATAGATCCTAGCGGTTGCTTGGTTGATGACATTTCCGCATAGAATAGAACTTTCTTCCCTTGGCTACTGACAAGGTTTATGGTTTTCTTCTCACAATCCACTAGACCTTTATGTTGGGACAACCAATCTGTGCCCAATTTAACGTCTAGACCTTGCAGTTCTAATACCAACAGATTTACTGCGAATTCTACCTCTTCTATACTGAAGGTTACATCTTGACAGATCGAGTTAAATGGTTGAATTGGTGCAGACACTCTGTGACGGTCTTGTTTTCTTGAATCAGGTTTCGAAAATCCCAGTGTTTGGCAGCTATGACATATGTGGGTATGTGAAACTTCTGGAATTGTTCCTTGAATGCCGTTCAAGAAATGTTATCTTTGTCCAGATGAGTTTCCTGGTAATTCATCCACCATATGGCTACAGCTCCTGCTAACTGACAGAACCTTCTCTCGGTTGTTACATCGGACTTTTTCTAGTTTCCCTTTTTATCCCTTAACCAATCAACGGTGATCATGTGGTCGGTCGTGCTTGAAAATGTTGGGGAACAAGTCTTCTGGAAGTTTGCCAATCTGGCGCCTACGGTAGCTCTTTCTGTGGCTCTGAGAGGTAGTCTCTGAACTATTTGTGCTAGTAGTTGGGTATTTGACGAGGATTGACACCCGGGTCACTTCTAATAAACTTCTGGTTCAAGACAGGTTCAAACCAGAGCATGTGTCTGGAGATGCAAACTCAAGTTATTTTGAGAGGCATCACCACGAGGTCGCAAGCTTTACGTGATCAAGTCGCAGCTTTACGCGGTCAGACCGTAGGCCTTGCGCGGTCAGAAGTTCGTGGCCTATACGCGAACTACACATTCGGGATATTACGCGGTCAGCCAAATCCCGCGGTCAGAACGTCTACCGATCAGGATACCTGGGATCTATCTATTCGGTTGTCTATACGACAGGATATTCTAAGTATCCCGAAGATTCCTACACGTGGAAAATCAACCGTCAGGGGGTTAACACGTACAGTTATTCATGAATAACACGTGTTTAACCTACGTGGAGGTTAAGAGCAGTTTCAAAAACCGTATCTAACCGTCCGAGCAACCGATTGATGCAGTTTCCTTCACATGGCACCCTTTCAAGCAGTATAAAAGGATGGCATGAAGTATCAATCGGGGAGAGATCCAAGTTAGCCAAGTCTACGGCACACCTCATATAGCATTTTTAAGTCTTCTTTAGCTTATTTTTTGTACACTTTTATAGGAAAAATCCTTGCCTGTGAGGACTTTTCCTCCCATTTGTAAACATTTTACCACACTTAGTGAAATCTCAACAGGACGTAGGGCTTTTACTCCCACCATCGAGGGCCCGAACCTGTCTAAATTCTCTGTGTTCCTGTTCTCCATTGTTCAGCATACCTTCCCGAGGGGTCATCTTGAAAGGTCTCACTATTACAAATTCTGCATAAGTTCGGCTGAGAACCCCGGGTCCGAATCGTCGACAGCTGGCGCCCACCGTGGGGCCTTTCTCAAGGCGTCCTAATTAAAATTCGGAGGTTCGCCGAAACATGGCTGGAGCATATGATTCCGAGAATGATTTCGATCTCGAGGATTATGCGCAGAGACCGGCCTTTTACAGGATCCTGGCGGAAAGATTGGACGAGGTCGCATCTGAGGCGACCCCAACAGCCTCTTCCCGCACAGTGACACATTCCCGTGATCGAGATGGTCCACATTTTGGCTCTGGTCGACGGAGTTACCCGCCGCCTATACCGTCCCGACAGGACAAATATCAGCGGATGCAGGACTCTCGCAGTAGGGATCGAGTTCCCGTTCATTCTCGTTTGGGACCTCGGGTAACCCCGCCGTTAAGTGAGTTTGCTCGAAACCTGACCGAAAGTCGCGGGACGGTCCACGGTCCTTACGTCGGTTGCAAAGCTTTCTCGCCTGGCCTACGAGCGGTCGTTTGGCCCGATAAGTTTCGACCAGGGGCCATTGAGAGGTTTGACGGAACTCAGAACCCATCCGAGTTTCTTCAGATCTATATTACTGCCATCCAAGCCGCAGGAGGCGATGACAAGGTCATGGCTAACTACCTGCCAACAGTCCTCGTAGGACCGGCTAGAACTTGGTTGTTCAATCAGCCTGAGGGTTCTATCTACAATTGGGAAATGCTATGCGATGCCATCCTTAGCAATTTTCAAAACTGTTACCAAAAGCCGGGTAAGGAGGACGACTTGCATAGATTGCGGCAAACTTCGACCGAAACGCCTCGGCAGTTTGTCAAGAGGTTTGTCGGGCCGAGGCAGTCGACTGGAACCGAATGGTTGACAAGGGGGACCTACCACCCCAACCAGGCTTCAAGGACGCCAAGAAAGAAGACTCGAGCAAAAAGCCGGAGTCTTCACCGGGTGGGAAGTCAAAAAAGTCGAAGAGGAACCGCTCTGGACAGTACCGTGAGGTCGCGGTCGCGGAGAAACCACCTTCGACCAAAGGTAATAAGTTTTCTTTCAAAAGTAAAACTGCTTCTGGTGGCCGGGATTCCGACCAGCCAGAAAAATCAACTAATCCGCAGGAGGGCAAAAGGTGGTGTCCACTCCACAATTCCGCAGGCCACGATCTCAAAAACTGCAGGAGTTGGTTGAAACAGCTGGATGATTTCTACCAAGGAGCTGGGCCAATGCCGACCTTACCGCCCAAAGAGCAGGCGTGCGGGGTTAGAGACGTCGATGGAGACGAAGAAATGGCTTACCAGGTACCTCAAAATCATGTTAATGTCATTTTCGGAGGCTCCTCCTCTTTCGTTTCCAAAAGGCAGTTTAAAACTTTTTGCTGAGAGGTTAACCAAACGGAGACATCCCTTGGTGAACCTCAATATCCCCGTTGGTCGGATATGCCTTTGACGTTCGACCGCGCTGACTGTCCTGCGGGGCTAACTCGACCATTGAGATTACCTCTGGTTATTACCCCAATCATCAGTAACGCGAGAGTCGAAAGGGTCCTGATCGACGGGGGAAGTTCCCTTGATCTTTTATTGGTCAAGACACTCGACGAGATGCAAATTCCTCGTTCGAAGATCAAGCCCATAATTCATCCGTTTTATGGGATAATCCCAGGCCCCTCCATGATGCCATTGGGACAAGTGGTCCTCCCGGTCACTCTGGGAGAACCAGATAACTTCCGAACAGAATTGGTTACTTTCGATGTAATCGATTGTGATTCAGCTTATAATGCAATCTTTGGCGGGCCTACTCTCGCTAAGTTCATGATGGCAACGCACTATGCTTATCAGTGCGGGAAATTGCCTGGCCCCAAAGGTGTCATTTCGGTCCGAGGTAGTCGCAACGTGGCACTCACGTGCGACCGGTTATCTTTGGAGATGGTCGATCAACTTCCCCTCCGGGACGCTCAGGTCGCCACTGTCACCACCGATGCGATCAGGGCTGCTCCTCGACCAGATGAGAAACTCAAACAAGTTCCTTTGTATCCAGATGACCCATCCAAGACAATTCGGGTTGGGTCAACCCTGGATGACAAATAGGAACTCGACCTCGTTGCTTTCCTCCGGGCTAACGCAGATGTGTTTGCGTGGAAACCGTCCGACATGCCCGGTGTCCCAAGGGAAGTAATTGAGCACAGGTTAGCAATCCGACCTAGACAACGACCAATAAAGCAAAAGCTCAGGCGTTTTGCCACCGACCGACAGGAAGCCATCCGAGAAGAGTTAGACAAACTCTTACAGGCCGGGTTCATCCGCAAGGTGAATCACCCGGACTGGCTCGCCAATCCGGTCATGGTCCGCAAGTCAAATGGCAAGTGGCGCATGTGCGTCGACTATACTAGCCTCAACAGTGCCTGTCCGAAGGACGACTTTCCCCTTCCCCGCATCGACCAGCTGGTTGACTCCACTGCGGGTTGCGAACTGATGAGTTTTCTGGATGCCTACTCGGGATATCATCAAATTAGCATGGCAGAAGACGATGAAGAGAAAACTGCCTTCATCACCCCGTTCGGCACGTACTGCTACGTCAGAATGCCGTTCGGTCTCAAGAACGCTAGTTCCACGTACCAGCGCTTGATGCAAAAGACCTTTCTTTCCCAGATAGGGCGTAATCTCGAAGCATATGTAGACGACTTGGTTGTAAAAAGTGCCAAAAGGTTGTCTCATTTGGACGATCTTGCTGAAACCTTCTGTAACTTGAATCGCTTTGGAATAAAATTGAACCCGGAGAAATGTTCTTTCGGGGTTTCTTCAGGAAAGCTTCTTGGTTTTCTTGTGTGTTCCAGGGGCATTGAGGTTAATCCTGAGAAAATCAGAGCTATTGAGCAAATGAGGTCACCCTCGACCATGAAGGATGTTCAACGCCTGGCTGGTCGCATGGCGGCTTTAAGTCGTTTCATATCGCGATTAGGCGAAAGGGGACTACCTTTCTTTAAAGCCTTGCGGAAACATCATAACTTCACGTGGTCAGATGAGGCCGAAAAAGCGTTTCAAGAGGTAAAAACATATCTATCCAGTCCGCCAGTATTGGTGTCTCCTGAAAAGGATGAACCATTGCTTCTGTATTTGGCGGCCACCTCACACGCGGTCAGCGCAGTTCTGATCGCGGAAAGGGAAGGAGTGCACAGACCCGTCTACTATGTGAGCGAAGTACTTCATGGTCCTAAGGAGCGCTACCCTGAGGTCCAGAAGATACTTTACGCGCTACTGATGGCTTCCCGTAAGCTACGACATTACTTTCAAGCACACAAGATCACAGTACCTTCCTCTTTTCCTTTAGGGGATATTGTCCGAAATCCAGAAAAATCTGGTCGAATCGCCAAATGGGCGGTCGAATTCGGTGCCTTTGAGATCCACTTTACCCCTCGCACGGCGGTTAAGTCTCAGGTTTTGGCCGACTTTGTGGTCGAATGGACAAACCCTGAGCCACCCGTGCAGTTGGAAAAGGAACTGGAGTGCCCCGATTATTGGACAATGTACTTTGACGGCTCCCGTAGTTTTCAACACTCGGGGGCTGGAGTGGTCTTAGTTACACCTCAGGGCGAACAGCTTAAGTATGTCATCCAACTACACTTTGTTGCAACCAACAATGCAGCAGAGTATGAAGGTCTTCTTGCAGGGCTCCGGGCAGCAAAATTCCTCGGAGTCCGTCGATTAGTGGTGAGGGGGGACTCACAGCTGGTCGTAAACCAGGTAAACAAGGAGTACAGCACCTCCGATGAGACAATGGCTCATTACCTGGGGGAAGTGAGGAGATTGGAAAAACACTTCAGTCACTTCGAAGTCCAATACATCCTGCGAAAGGACAACATTCTCGCAGACCAATTATCCAAAATTGGATCCTCACGCTCATCCGCTCCGGCAGGAGTGTTCATTGAACACTTGGACCATCCTTCGATCATGACTTCGGTCGAGGATGATCCGGCAATAGCCTTCGTTGCCAACCTCGGTCAGGAACAAGATTGGACTCATCCATTGAGGGTCTATCTTGAACATGGGACCCTACCCGAGGACGAAACCAAAAGCGATCGGTTAATTCGAAAGGCGCGTCTGTACAAACTCATAGATGGGGTTATGTACAGAAAGGGTACTCAAGGAGTATTCATGCGCTGCATATCTCAGGAGGAAGGAAAATCCCTCTTGAAAGAAATACATGACGGTGTATGCGGTGCACACGCGTCATACCAAACACTGGTCAGAAAAGTTTTTCGACAGGGATTCTACTGGCCTTCGGCACTCGATGATGCCAAGCTTATGGTCAAGATGTGTCCACAATGTCAGTTTCATGCAAGACAGGTTCATCAACCTGCTTATGCATTACAAACTATTCCTCTCGCATGGCCTTTCGCGATCTGGGGAATGGACATCGTCGGTCCTATGCCACAAGCGGTCAATGGATACAAGTTTTTGTTTGTAGCCATTGACACGTTCACAAAGTGGATTGAGGCCGAACCAGTACGAAATATTACTGCATTAGCCGCACAAAAGTTCTTTCACAAGAACATTGTGGCACGATTTGGTGTTCCAAACCGTCTCATCACAGACAACGGTTCTCAGTTCGCCAGCGGTCTTTTCCTAGACTACTGCGATCAGATTGGGACCAAGGTGTGCTTTGCTTCCGTGGCACATCCACAAAGCAATGGTGCCGTAGAACGGGCCAATGGGCAAGTACTGCAAGGTATCAAAAAACGTGTTTTTGATCGCCTCAAGACCCGCTCGGGGGCTTGGGCAGACGAGCTCTATACTGTTCTATGGGCACTACGAACTACCTCTAGTCGAGCCACCGGTGAGACACCCTTCCATTTGGTCTATGGAGCCGAGGCTGTGTTGCCTATGGAAGTAAGTATTGGATCTGTTCGCACGAATCAATTCGAACAGGTCAACCAATCCGAACAACGATCGCAAGATCTCATCCACCTGGAAGAACGGCGTGATCGCGCCCTGATTAAGTCCGCGGTTTACTTGCAGGCTCTACGCAAGTATCACAGTAAAAAGGTGCGACCACGTGATCTCAACGTGGGCGACTTGGTTTTACGAAAAATTCAAGACCAGTCTAACCGCAATAAATTCTCCCCAAAGTGGGAGGGACCATATACTGTCGTCTCAGTGCCGCGGTCAGGATCTGCGCGGTTAGCCATGGAGGATGGTCAGATTTTGTCCAATACTTGGAACATCGATCAACTTCGCAAGTTTTACGTGTAAGTATTCCAATCACTTTTTTCCTGTTCAATTAGCATCTTTTCATAAAAAGCATGTCTTGTTTTCATACAATGAGTGTTTTTCTTTAAGCCCAAATTATACAAATTCGACCTGGGGGCTGATCGCCGGCGGTTAGGTTATTACAGCATTTTTCAACCGGATTCGCTGGTCAATCTCATGATCACTTCCAGATAAGTCACTCCTAAATAAGCCGTTTCTCAACGCACACGGGACTATCTGGCTAGTCTTCGGTCATTTGGGTGGCTACCAGCTTGCAATAAGGTTAAAATGTTACTTTAATCTTGACCATCGGCTTGAAGCACATATCCCTGGTCATCATACTTATGTTTTCCTCTGTTTAAAATACTAAGGCTTCAGTATTCACAAAACAGAGGCGGGGGCTAGAGGAATATACTTATAGTATGAAACTTATGATGTGAATATGCACTTTCTCTTGAAAAAATGATTTTACATACATAGCATTGTAATTACAATTGTTTGGTTACAAAATACAAGAATCATTCGATCCTTAGCTCAGCCAAGAGCTTGTCAACGAAGGGCTTAACTTCTTCGATAATGGCGTCAAGCAGTTCGTCACTCTCGACCTCAACCGGTCCCACCAGCGTGCTCAGATTCGCATCTGGGCCATGGTGAAGTCGAACCCGGCTGAGTACGGCGGATGCGGCTGATCGGACTCTCGTCCTGATCATTTCTTCACGTCGCCGTAAATCTCCAGGGAGATATTCGAGCAGTGATTCTGCTTGAGTTGTAAGCAGCGATGCCCAATCGCTGACATCTGGGTTGTCCTTCCTCAACTCTACCACATTGGTATTCAAAAGGCTGGCTATGGCCTTCAGTTTTTCGAAGACCAGTAGACTCAACTCTTTGACCACTTGATTGGTGTGGTCGAGCGAGGACTCGAGAAGCATTTTGTCCTGGCTGAGCTGTTTAATACGACCTACTTGCGCTGCACAAAGAAAAGAGGTTATGAACAAGAAATGTCTTTAAGTCTTCTCAAGTTGGGAATCGACTTACCAACATTCTCAAACTGAAGTCTATTGATTTTAGTCCGTAGTTTCTGAAACTCTGTAACTGAGTTCAGCTTTATCTTGGTTAACTCCTTCTTCAAGAACGTAACCTCTCTGCAGCAAAATCAGGTTAGTCACAATTAAAGCCTACTTATATTAACAGAAGGATGACGATACTCACTTGCGCAAGCCGTCACGATCTTTTTGAACAGCCGCAATGCTAGCCATTGCAGCATGCGACTGGCTCGTCACCCATGACAAGCCCTGTGACACAAAGCAAGAGAGTCAAGTATGCTCTAAAGGCGATTCAAACGCCGAAACAGGAGTCATCATACCTTCATAAACTTATTTAAGGCAGCATCATCCATGCTAGCAGGAATCCTTGCTAGCGCGCCTGAAGTGCCTGCAATGGGGACAGTTGATGGGAGTGCCGGCCGGACGCCACCCCCAGAGGCCACTGGTGGTGACCTAGTCCCTGTGCTTGATTCACCTCCCGCGGTCCGGACGATTTCCTGAACCACGGGAGTAGAGCGCTCTTCATTAGAGGCTCCCTCATTAGCCCTAGCTTCAACCTCCCCAGTGGCAGTTGAAGGTATAGGCGCTGTCTTCTTTTGCCTAACAGGAAGAGTGGGTCAGACAGTTTTTATATAAGATTATTGTCGAATAAGAGTTCTTACCTTATTCGAAATCCCATTCGTTCCTGGGACTTCTGGGACAACTCCCCTTGCGAAGGAGAGCCGTCTCCGGTTCTTGCCTTCCTTATGGTAAATAAGACAGCACCCCCCTGGAAATATCATGTTACAGGCATATTCTTAGGGAACAGTTAAAAACACATAAGTCTTTACCTGGACCACCGGGCTAATTGGTGGGGCTTCATCCGAAGGCCTTGACGATTCCTGAATTGCTGGAACCGTCACAGCCGGCCTTCGTTCGTCTACTTCCTCCTCTGTCCGCGGAGGAGGAGGATTTTCCTCCCTGGAATCCCCAGTGGACCCAGGGGGAAGCTCTCCTTCCTGTATGTACCTTAACTTGTCAAATACGCAGAAAAAGTCATGGAGGGAATGATCGAAAAGATCCTTTACCTTAGTCGTCCCTTCGACCAGGGAAGCAGAGATGACTGACCCTGAAACCCCGGGGGCTTCATGAATTGGAAGGTCACCCGCGACCACCAGATCTTCGGTGGTCGCAGGGTCAGCCACGGCCACCTCTTCGGCAGCTGTAGTCTCTGCGGGACAGCCTGGGACATCGCTGGATGGAAGATCCGCGATCTTCCTCCTTCGAAGGATCAGAGGAACGTCATCCTCTTCCTCCTCGCTCCCCTCTCCCTGTACGACGAAGAAGTGATTCCATGTCGCGCCTGAAAAAGTAGCAGGAATGTGATATCTTACCGCAGTCTTTCTTGCGGGACGAGGGACGCTTCGTGAAGACCCCTCCCCAGGGTTCAGTTTGGTCTTCTTAGGGGCAGGACTCTTTGTCCTGGGTCTCTGGGAGACCTTCTTCACGTTCTTCGCCGCCGGCTTCTTCAAAAAGCCGACATTTTCACTTGAAAATGTCGCATCCGCGAACCTCCCTAGGAGCTATTTTCATTCCAATGAAATTGATTAGTGTTGGACATACATGAAACCTGCAAAACAGAGGCCAAGTGAGAAGTTTACCTTTCGGCGCTCCTGTTTAAGGTCGTCGCCAGCATGAATCAAGCTTTGGGGGCGAGGCGATCCCTTGGGGCCCTCTACCTCGGCGTTGTACGCCCTGAGGAGGTAGTTAGTCCGCCTCTCAATCTCAGCTGAGGGCAGGACTGTTCCCGGATACAAGTTAAATTGGTACATTTCAAAAATAACAAAAGGATTTCTATGTCAGAAATAAGTACCTTCATTATAGTCCAGGGTAGTGTCCGCCATGGACGTGATCTCCCAAGCCGGATGAGCCCTTTCACGTAGGGGGCTCACCCGATTCTTTACAAAGTCTCGGATGACGTCACGTGCCGTCAGCCCTTGTTCGACTAAGTGAAGGATCACCTCGGCATGCTTCATGAACTCCGCGTTCATCGCGGGGAGAGTATCCAACTCGCTTGTTTTCTCCGGCCGCGAGTTCTCAAACCACAGCCCGCTCTCGGTCGGAGGGGTGCAGTAAAACCATTTCTGGTGCCACCCGTGCACTGAATCTCGCAGGGGTGGGGAGGGATACTCCTTTTTATCCCTCAGCCGGAAGTAGATGCATCCGACGGCGTTGGTGCTCTTCGACCACGCCGAAAAGTAAAATCGTCGGAAAAGATCCACGCTGGGATATACTCCGACGAAGGCTTCACAGAGATGCTGGAATACTGCAAGAATCAGCATCGCGTTGGGGTGGAGGTTGATCAGTTCCCACCCGTAATGCTCAAAGATATCCTTAAGGAACCGACTCTCAGGGAATCGGAACCCGCAACGAAAATACTCCTCAAAAACCACCAACTCGCCTTCTTGGACAGTTGGGGTTTCTTGGTCCTTCTCCGCAGATCGCCAGTTAATGAGCAGCCGCGGAGAAAGGATCTCCTCCTTCTCAAGCGCCATCAGGCTCTCCTCAGAATGATGAATGGATCTGCTCCAGGACGCCATCTATGGTGTAGAATCAAAGGGGAAGCTGGCGATTTGGGGAAGACGAAGGCTGAAGAAAATGAGGGTTTTGAGCGGCGGGAATTCTAAGGGTTTTTCGCGGCTGAGTGGCTTCCTCAAGAAGCTACCTACTGCTTTTTATAGACCCAAGGCGACGCATTAATGGGTAAACAGCTCGTTTCAAACGTTCCATTGAATGCTTTATTCATTTCCCATAATGGATACTGTCACTGATAGACCCAATAAAGTACCCAGACGTCGGATCTGAAACAAAAAGGCTTCTTTGTTTTGGAAACTGAAAGTGCAAAAGGACTGAAAAATTTTCAGTACTTTTCAGAAGGCATTTTTTTTCCTTTTTATACTTTGAACATTTTCTTCGAAAAAATCATATAACTCAATTTTTGACGTACTGGAATGTTTCTAATTGGGTTATGGTTTTTTCGAAATCATGTTTTAGGCTGAAATTTCGATTCTAATCGCAATGACGGCCTGACCGAGTCCTAACTCTGGTCGCACTTTAGTTCTGACCGCGGCTCTGAAACTGCTCGCGGAATCAGGGCAGGTCGCGGTGCCTTTTTTTTTAAAACGATTCTGATCGCAGAACTAAAGTTTCCTGTGTATGAATGGTCGCAAACGTAAAGTTTATGGCTATGTTTTCGCACAGAAGATGTGAAGGATATTCGTGAAAAATAAGAAACTTTTTATTTCTTACATTCTTTACATACAAAAGGGATGCAGTCGATCAAAACATCGACTTGCTCCGAAAGAAGTTTGCAAAGTTCCCCAAGGGACATATTGTTGTCAGTAGGATCTACACTGACAACCCCCAGGGAACTAGCAACTACCCTAAGTCTATCTATGTCATCCCTAACAACGGACGCACTATTGTCCCTAATCAAGTCGGAGAGTTCTCGCTGTTGCTGAGCGAAGTCCCTCTCTCGACGGAAATGGTGCGCCTCCTCTCGGGATCGATCAAGACATTCTGCTAAACGCAGAATCTTCGAGGCCATCTCCTCGGTCTTCTTCTCCAGGGCATTCTTCTCTTCCAGAAGAGTCTGTCCGGAAGGAAGAGATGGAGCAACAGAAGGCTGATCGCTGGGGCCTCCTACCTCCTGCATTTTGCAAAAAGTTAGTCATATTAACTAAAATTATCAACAAAAAGGAAGAAGAATTGTTACCTGTCCCAGTGCAACGTTCCCAGAAGAAAATTGCTTCGCCAACCCAATATGGCAATCATCTGGTCGAGGGATAGTCACCGCTTGCCGACCAGGATGTTGATCACCCATAAGGATGGGAGAATTGAATGTGATGGGATCTTTCTCTGAGGATAAAGGCCTAACTTGCCGAGAGGCATGAACGGGGAGGGTCAAAGGAACTGAAGGAAGAAGGAAACTCGCTACACTCTTCACCTTTGTTCCACTGGAAGATCCTTCGTCAACCTTGGGTTTCTTCCTTAAAGGAGACAGGACTTCATCAGACCCTTGTTCGACAATTTCCCCTTCATCGCTCTCAATCTCGATGATTTCGTGATCTGCCATTGGGAAGAGTTAGTGAAAAGGAAGGAGGCCAGACAACAAGAAAAAGACTTAGGCGTGAGAGGGAAATTGTGAATCTTTACATGTCCAGGAGTCTGGTATTTATAGCCGCCAGGTCGACGGTTCGCCTCCCAGACACCTCGAGTTTCGTTAAAGACATTTACAATTTTACCTCGAGATAAAAATCTCTACGGCGCCATCATTGCCCGTCACGTAATGTCAGAACCCGTCTTGAAAAACCAACCGTTTTTCACTTAGTGCGCCACTAAGTGGAGAAGTTAAAGGGCCGGGTTAAAAATCCAATGCACGGTTTTTAAATTCGAAATAAACACGTCTCTTCGTTTTCTTCGAATTTGGGGGCTAGCTGACGAGGATTGACACCCGGGTCACTTCTAATAAACTTCTGGTTCAAGACAGGTTCGAACCAGAGCATGTGTCTGGAGATGCAAACTCAAGTTATTTTGAGAGGCATCACCACGAGGTCGCAAGCTTTACGTGATCAAGTCGCAGCTTTACGCGGTCAGACCGTAGGCCTTGCGCGGTCAGAAGTTCGTGGCCTATACGCGAACTACACATTCGGGATATTACGCGGTCAGCCAAATCCCGCGGTCAGAACGTCTACCGATCAGGATACCTGGGATCTATCTATTCGGTTGTCTATACGACAGGATATTCTAAGTATCCCGAAGATTCCTACACGTGGAAAATCAACCGTCAGGGGGTTAACACGTACAGTTATTCATGAATAACACGTGTTTAACCTACGTGGAGGTTAAGAGCAGTTTCAAAAACCGTATCTAACCGTCCGAGCAACCGATTGATGCAGTTTCCTTCACATGGCACCCTTTCAAGCAGTATAAAAGGATGGCATGAAGTATCAATCGGGGAGAGATCCAAGTTAGCCAAGTCTACGGCACACCTCATATAGCATTTTTAAGTCTTCTTTAGCTTATTTTTTGTACACTTTTATAGGAAAAATCCTTGCCTGTGAGGACTTTTCCTCCCATTTGTAAACATTTTACCACACTTAGTGAAATCTCAACAGGACGTAGGGCTTTTACTCCCACCATCGAGGGCACGAACCTGTCTAAATTCTCTGTGTTCCTGTTCTCCATTGTTCAGCATACCTTCCTGAGAGGTCATCTTGAAAGGTCTCACTATTACAAATTCTGCATAAGTTCGGCTGAGGTCCCCGAGTCCGAATCGTCGACAGTATTGGCTGTCTGGACTTCCTGACGGTTTTACTCTATAGACAAAAGGATTTCTTGCAAACTTGGCTGCTCTTCTTGAGACGGGTTGGAACTCTGGGCCCCTTGTTGAAATAAGGATCCTTTCCTCATAGGATCTTCTTCTTGCGGACTTTGCTCTCTTTCTCCTTGGCTGTTCCGGGATCTCTTTCTCGTGTCGATCATGATGGTTTTGAAGGGAATCTAGGCAGATCTAAACTAACTAAGAGATAACTAAGACACTAGTACAGAAATTAATGCAACTATATTAATGCATAAAATACTTAGATATTCTGGCCTCTAGCCGTAATACACAAGTTAACCATTGCAAAAGCAACAGTGAAGCACAAAAGCTACCAAGAACATTCAACAGCTCTTATATACATCATCTCCCGGCTAAACCCTCTTAACAGTCGACTAATTAGTCGAACAAGTTCTATCCCCAAGAACTGGACTATGTGTCGAAACAACGTAGCCCAACCCCCAAGGCTCTCGATTAAAGCAAAACGCGCACTTGACATTACTTTAGAAAAACCAAATAAGATTTTTGAAATCAAAATGTCTAAATGCTACAAAGTTCCTTTTTACAAAAATAGGGTTTTTGGAGAAATATTTTTTAGATAAATTACGCCGTCCTGGCGCATCCAATTCCTAATGGTGTCGCCCTACAGTCAAGTTCTTGTACTGCTCTGATCCCTGAACTCCGTAGATGGTGTAACCAAACCAAATTGATCGGAGCTACCTTGTATCAGCGGCGCCCCAGTGGCCGTCTTCTTCGAGTCCGGCATCAACGCCGGCGAGCTCCAGTATTTGATTGCAACCCAATTCCTCGCTGGAGAATGATCAGCAACACCCCAGAAGCGTTAATCCTCAACCGATTTCGAGTTTCATCGTCTGTAGCTCGTGGCCACCGTAGCTCAACTTAGTTCCTGAAAACCGACGAGTTCAACCTCACCGTTCGCCGTCGTTTCATCGTCGTTGTTCAATCTACTTTGTCCTGTAGATTTGCCTCAACCTACTGAGCATATCACTCCACTACATCGCCCTTCGATGCTGTGCCAAACCACAAGATATAGCTGTGCCAAGATCTGTCTAGTACCTGTGTCTTGCCGTGTCGGCACCGTGGTTTCTCATCGCCATTCATCTCCGTCCTACCACCTTAGTTCCTGAAACCTCCACCACTGGATTCCTGTTGTCTTCGCCTACCTCCTAGACATAGTTGGCAAAGCAAAGCTCAAGAGGATCGATCAAACACTCAAGCCCTAGAATCTGGCCGTGCACTGACATTCAATTCTCTGTGTCCAGGGGCCTCTTTGCAAATTGCCTAAATTATGGACTTTCCTGTGAAAACCACCTTGTCAAATAGCTACCTTATTACATTTTGCATCTAATGCTTTGATCAAATCACATTCTTCCCACTGGAAATTATCCAAACCACATCAATGCCATTCCTTGATAATGCCAGCCCTTGTCAGTTCATGTCAGCCAATGGCATTGGGCAAGTTTAACCACTCCTGGTTGTGCAACCTGAAAACCACCTTGTCCATTGAACTTGTAGAGCTATGTTCTACATTTTATTCAACTACCACACCTTGAGATAAACTCTCTAGCATTCTCTGAAGCTATGTCAGAGCCCTGAACCGAATGTCGACCTTTTGACGTTCGTCGTTTTTGAGCAAAATAGCCGCGGACTTGATGTCCATATTGCAGCCTTGAAACCCTGAGAGTCTCTAGCATTCGTCCTCAACCCTAATTCCATAAATCTCCAAGATTAACTCAAATCCAGTTTTCAAGCTTACCTGTTCCAGTATCGCCGAGAGTATTTCTCCTTTGCATGTTGCATATAGATTATTAATGGATTGTGATTCCTGTTGGCTTGTTTGATCTTTGATTAGAACAAGAGCCTGAGTACAGAGATTTCGTCAGACCCGACATCGACTGCTGTACCTTACGACGCGGAAGGCAAGTCATATTCTTGGACATCTTGAACCTATATTTTATGAATTGTTAAGACATTGCCTTGACTATAAGCACTATTGCATTTGATGAAATGACAAAAGTATGATATGGAAGTACTAGGCTTTATGCCGACAAAAGATGAGGAGATTCCTTATAAAATGATCAAACCGTGAGCCATAACTAATATATATGTATATATGTATATTCATGAAATAAAACCCTTGCCGTGGCCAGAGTTTGGTATGGAATGGTGGTGGCACTGACGAGTGCAGGGTTTGTGGAATGCACTGGTCATGGGCATGTAAGGACTAGAACCTTGTGTTGTACTTCCATGGGACGGGCGCAACTTAGTAGCTTTCTTTAGTATTAGCTCTTCCCTGCAATGGTTGTCGATCCAGTTTCTTGCGAGAGCTGGTGGGCCGCAGAAGGCCATGAGTGATGTGAGTTCAGAAAAATCATGGAGGAAAAGGTGTAAGAAGAAAGACGCCCTACGCCTGGATTTTGAGTCATGCGCGACTGGATCCACAGGCTATGTGTCTTGCGGGACCATAGACAAAGGCTAGGAAGAATTGGCTGTGGGGAGTACCCACAACGGTAATGATGACTGGAATGTCTATTTACCGGGTAGGGAATTGATAATGCTAGGATTGTAAACTGTTGTGTGATCTCGGCCTTGTCACATGCGTAAAAGTCGCATGGAAAGGTACCGACTTGAAAAGTGATCGGTCGATTAAAGTGGTACACCTTTGCAAAGTTATAAAAAGTATCAGATACTCTGAGCTCCCAGGTTATGGAGTTTGCGCGCGGTGGATTCTATCCACGTCGATGCAGCACAAGTAGCTTTTGGGAAAGTTTTTCACAAAATTGAGTAAAGTGGTGACTCATGGAAGACCGCCACGCATAACATCTTCTGAAAATCTAGTTTAGGATTTCAAAAGCCTCGCTTTTGAAAACAAAAACCTTTTCTTCAAAATTAAGAGTGAAAATCTATTCTAAGAGCCAAAGGGCCATCCTTTGGAAATTCCCCCTCATCTATATATACCTGCATTCTTATTTGGGACTTGTTGAGCACCATGTGGACAATGTGCTCACCCTTGCTTTTGCAAACAAAATTTAGAGGAAGGATTCATTGATCCCGAGTCCTACGGTCTTGAACCCAACATGGCAGAGGAAGAAACTGCTCCTGAAGATCCAGCTTACTAGAGGGTCACTTACCAAGTTGAGTCCGATGTGGAGGAAGCCCATGCAACGCCGCTGCAATTAAAGATGAAGATCGTTGAAGTCCTTTTCTTGTTGTTGTCTTATTCAGTGCCGACCTTTGTGTCGAAGAAAACTCCTTAATTTTGTATCAACACTAAATTGCGTCATTTTGGTGCTATGTTATTGTAATGTTGGTCCCTATGATCAGCACTTGTTTTAATTACTTGCATTTTTATATAATGCATCTTGTTGTTGTGAGCTTGCAATGTACCATTTATGAATGCAACCCACCTGGGCGGTTGCCACCGGATTCCTCAAATAAGGGTCCCACACCATAGGCCAAGGCTAGGAAGAATTGGCTGTGGGGAGTACCCACAACGGTAATAAGGACTGGAATGTCCATTTACCAGATAGGGAATTGTTAATGCTAGGATTGTAAACTATTGTGTGATCTTGGTCTTGTCACATGCGTAAAAGTCGCATGGAGAGGTACCGACTTGAAAGATGAGTGATCGGTGGATTAAAGTGGTACACCTTTGCAAAGTTATAAAAAGTATCGAATACTCTAAGCTCCCAGGTCATGGAGTCTGCACGCGGTAGATTCTATCCACGTCGATGCAGCACAAGTAGCTTTTGGAAAAGTTTTTCATAATATTGATTAAAGTGGTGACTCATGGAAGACCGCCACGCATAACATCTTCTGAAAATCTAGCTTACGATTTTAAAAGCCTCGCTTTTTGAAAGCAAAACCTTCTCTTCGAAATTAAGAGTGAAAATCTATTCTTATCTATAAACCAAAGAGCCCATCTTTTTGGAAATCCCCCCTCATCTATGTACCTGCATTCTTATTTGAGACTTGTTGAGGACTATGTGGACAATGTGCTCACCCTTGCTTTTACAAACAATTTAGAGGAAGGATTCATTGATCCCGAGTCCTACGGTCTTGAACCCAATATGGAAGAAGAAGAAACTACCCCCGAGGATCCAGCTTACTAGAGGGTCACTTACCAAGTTGAGTCCGATGTGGAGGAAGCCCATGCAATACCGCTGCAGTTGAGGATGAAGATCGTTGAAGCCCTTTTACTTGTTGTTGTTGTTGTTGTTTTATTCAGTGCCGACCTTTGTGTCGAAGAAAACACCCTAATTTTGTATCAACACTAAATAGCATCATTTTGACACTATATTATTGTAATGTTGTTCCTTGTGATCAGCACTTGTTTTATTTACTTGCATTGTTATATAATGCATCTAGTTGTTGTGAGCTTGCAATGTACCATTCTGAGAACAACCCACTTGGGCGGTTGCCACCGGATTCCTCAAATGAGGGTCCCACACCAGTGGCGGCGCCCAGGACATGGTCCACGGGGTGCGTATCACTAGGCAAGTGGCGGCACCCGAGACATGGTCCTTGGGGCGCGTCTCACCGATCCCCGGGGTGCATCTCGCAGGGCCAGTGGCTGCGCCCGGGACATGGTCCCCGGGACGCTTATCACCGGGCCAGTGGCGGCGCCCGGGATATGGTCCCCGGGGGGCTTCTCACGGGGCTAGTGGCCCAGTGAGACGTGTCCTCGGGACCATGTCCCGAACTCTCGTTGGGCCGGTGGCGGCGCCCGGGACATGGTCCCCAGGGGGCGTCTCACCGGGCCAGTGGTGGCGCCCGGGACATGGTCCCCGGGACGCTTATCACCGGCCCAATGGCGGCGCCCGGGACATGGTCCCCGGGACGCTTATCACCGGGGAAGCGGCGGCACCTGGGACATGGTCCCCAAGGTGCGTCTCGCTGGGCCAGTGGCAGCGCCCGGGACGTGGTCCCCAGGGCGCTTCTCACCTGGCCATTGGCGGCACCCGGTACATGGTCCCCGGGGTGTGTCTCACCGGGCTAGTTGGCGCCTTATCACCGGGACTGATCAGGAGGAGATTTCCCCCACCAGGAAGAAAGGCTTAGCTAGATGCGACCATGAGATCGGTCAGCGAATTCACTTAATCATCGTAGGTGGGTGCGTTGTGGCGATCAACCCCCGAGCATGGCTCGAGGAGGGGTGAATGAGAATGTAACTTGTAATATCAAGCAAATGTGTTAAAGAATTGAAAGAAAAGAATAGAAAAGAAGGACTTACATGTAGAACTTGCGTAGTTAGTCGATATTCCAAGTATTGGAGAGAACTCGCCGTCTTCCATAGCTCATATTGTAGATCCAGGTTGTGGTAGTGAGGTGACATTGTAGGGCCCTTCCCACTGGGAGGAAAACTTATGGTGATTCGACTGATTTTGGATTTTTCACAACACCAGGTCACCCACGCGGAGACTACATGGTCGCACCCTTTTGGAATGATATTTACGTAGGGCTTGTAGATATGCCGCGGACCTGAATAACGCTTGATTTCACTTTTCTTCGAGGAGAGTGAGTTCATCTTCGCAGGTGTTGATTGTGATGAGGACATCACCAACACAGATACGAACGCCGCTCCTTCCACTCCTCCCACTCCGTCACTCGAAGACCATGGAGAACATCAAGTTGGCATGAACCCACATGTCAAGCCTTTCAAGCCATCTACACTGAAGGTCCAGCATACCACGACGCTCCAAGACAAGCCCAAGAAGATGCCCAAGTCATCCACTCTCCAAGACAAGCCCAAGATGAAGCCCAAGTCATCCGTGAGCCCGATTCGACCATCCAGGAGCACGCCAACTTCAAACGGACGTCCAGGGCACCTCTACTTTGGGCCCAAGGCCCGTGTATCCCTAGGGTTACATGGGGGTGGGTTCTCTAGCCTGTGACCTACCTCTCACCGCCATACTCCTGCTACATATGGCCGCCACCCCCTATCCTTTTCGGTGGGTTTTGCTTAGATTATACTGCTTAGACAGCTTTCGCCGTTCATCGGTTTGTGGAACCCCAATTTGTGTTCTTCATGGGTAATTAGCAATATTTAGATTGCACCTACCATGTTCTTGCTTGTGTTCTCGATTCGCATGTAGGGATAAGCCTTATTGGCGAGGTCAACCGTGTCTTGGCGTGGTTGATAACCAACGTAGCCATGGTGTAGTGATTGTAGGGGTTCGAATCAATTCTGATTGGAAGCCGGATCGTCAACGTCGAGCTCTCCATCAATCGATTTACCTCTACCTATCGGAAGATCGGGACACCGTTCACATCAAGTGGTATCAGAGCATAGGTTGCCCGATAGGTAGCACTGTATCCCCTCCTTGTTTAATTATGTTCTTTGTCTTAGAGTCCAGAAAATTTCCCTAAAAAATATTGTTTACCTTGTCCAAACCCTAACCATTAATCTTGCATCGTTCCTGTCAGTTTGCATCTTTGAATTTTTGTTCATCATTGTCGAGTGCTGGTTTTAGTTCTAGTCTTGATCTGGTTTCCGTTTTGCATCTAGTAGTCGACTCAAAATCCATCTTGTTTCCTCGTTGCGTCCAAATTCCAATCTGCTGCTGTCCAGTTCGTTGTTTTCATCATATCTTTCTCATACGAACTTGGATTCTCATGTTCTTGTACTTTCTAGAATCATCGCAAGAAATCCCAGAAAAGGTTAGTTGTGGATATCTTCAAATTCGGCCATATTCAGGACGCTCAATTTTGGGCAAACTCGAGTCCAATTCGGATACGAATTGTTCAATCCGAGACAGGTTCGGTAAAACTATCTTATCTTTTGATTCCCAACTCCGTTTTTGACGTTCTTGTAATTGTTGGAAAGATAAAACAATCCTCTACAACTTTTCTGTTGGGTAGATCTTCAGATTTGGAGTTTTTGGAGTGTGAAGTTGCTGAACAATATTTCTATTTTGTTGTACAGTTGCAAAAGAAAGAGGCAAGTGCAAAAACAAAAGCCGCACTGTTCTTCAAAAAAAAGACGCACAAAAAAAAAGACGAAAAAAATCAGAGAAGAAAAATGTGTGTAGCAAAGAGGAGAATTTTCAATGGCGCATCTTGAGTTCTAGCCTTTTGTGATTCTAGTTGCTTGCTTGAGCTAGATCTGAGTCTTGGCTAGTTCTAGCACTTTGACTATTTATTTGGACTAATTTTCAACTTTGTATTACTGATATTGAATTGTTGCTACACATATATTAGCCTTCCGAGCTCCACTTTCTTCCAACTCAGTTACAGGTTTACCTTGCAATCACCTCACTCACGCTCGTCACGGTATCACGAACCAGCCACCAGTTGCACCTGCCTTGGTAAGAACACTTGTAAGAGCGTGGTAAGACGTTTGAGAGTGTGTGTTTCTTTCCCTCCACCACATAGTAGTTGATAGGGATAATACTCTTGTGTTGTCTTCTATTTTCTACTAACAATGACAAGTGTTGCATCTGATGGAGACGAGTGTATTACAAAAGGAGAGCTCATGAAACTCTTGGGTGAACAACACAATGTCATTAATGAACACCTTCATAGAAAGCTTGAAGATACTACAGCTACCATGAACAACTTGCAACGAGACATGGCAACACTCATCGATAGCTTGGCCACGGTCACTACACGCATTGAAAGAATGGCAAGAAATCGGCCACCTAACAACGGTGCCAGACAGGGGGAAGAGTGCGATGCAGCATGTGGGACCCTCATTTGAGGAATCCCGTGGCAACCGCCCAGGTGGATTGCGCACAGATAGGTTCATTACAAGCTCACAACAAGCGGAAAGCAGTAATTGCATAAAACATAATTAAACAGGTATGAGGTCACAGGGACCAATATTACATTAACATAGCGCCCAGAATGACGCTACTTAGAGTTGCTACGAAAATAACAGGTTTATCCATACAAGAGTCAGTATCAAGATACCGAACACACAAAACAAAGCAGACAGCAACAACGAAGATCTTCACTTCTGGCAGCAACGGTTCTGGTAGGGCTTCCTCCACATCGGACTCAACTCGGCGCGAGACCCTCCTAGAACTCCGAATCATCTGGGACGTTCCCATCCTCTGCTTCATCTTCATAACCAAACGAATCGGGATGGGCTAATCCCTCTTCTGATTTGTTTGAAAAGGCAAGGGTGAGCATGCTTTGACACAATGCTCAGCAAGTCGTTTATTTACAAATGCAATTATATAGATGAGGAGTGATCAAGAAAAGGGGTTAAGTCTTATAATCATAAATAGTATAGATTTCAATCCTTTGATCTTTCAAATAAGGGTTTTATTTTCAACAGTGGGGTTTTTGAAAACCTTATAATAGACTTTAAGAAAACATTGTGAATGGCGATCCTCCGTGATCCACCATTTGAATTAACCATATTATGAAAACTTTTTCCAAATATTACTTGTGTTGAACCACATGGATAAATCCACCACGAACATACTCCATGACCTGGGAGTATAGAGTATCCGATACTTTTCTTACGCTTTGCAAAGGTGTACCTCTTTTTAAATCCACTTCTTCACTCGACTTTCAAGTCGGGCCGACTTTCAAGTCGGGCCAACTCCATGCGACTTATACGCATGTGACAAGGCCGAGATCACACAACGCTTTTGCAGTCTAGTATTAACAGTATCCCCGCCCGGTAAATAGACAATTAAGTCTCAAGTACCGTTGTGGGTCCTCCCCACTACCTTACTTCCTAGCCTTTGGCCTATGCTCCCGCAGGACACATAGCCTTGGTCTGTCCACGCGAGACATCTGACCGTCATGATTACAACCACGCACGGCTTAATCAGAGGCATAGGGCGTCTTCCTTCTTTCCACCTTTTCCTCTCATACTTTTTCTGAACTCACATCACTCACGGACCAACTGCGTCCAACCAGTTTCTCCACGCTAGAAACCAGACTGACAAACCATGCAGGGAACTGCTAATACCAAAAAGCTACTAAGTCGTGCCTGTCCCATACCAGGAAAGTGGTTGGTACATTTTTCATGCCGCATAGAGGCACAACACAAGGTTCTTGTCCTTATGAATTGATAGTGAGGAGCCATCCACATTCCCTGGTGCGCACCGCACCCTCACCATCCAAACCAATCCTCACTACCAATTCTTATTTCACATTTCATTTCACAAAAGGGATTTCAAATCTATTTCTCACATATTAGCCATTTCACAGTCAACATGTACATTTAAATAAGAGTAGAGTTCAAGCATAGCATCCTAGGGTGACAAGGTTGCATGATGATTCAATCTCCAAAGGGGGTTCTCACATAAAACTTGGGTCATATCTATTCATATGTTTCTAAACATAGTTTTATTAAATACTCAGCATGCATATATCTTTAAAACAGTGAATCTACTTTATTTCAAAATACTGGGTGAGAGATGATCAAGGGTGACGACTTGCCTTGCCAAGTTGGGTCTAAGAAATCTGCTGGGTCTTCAAACGTTCCTTCCAAATCTTCCGCTCCTTGCTCTGCATTCGCACGAGAGCACACACAACCATACAATACATAAGCATCCAGAAAATAGGCTTTATACAAAAATATATGTAAAATATAAACATGTATGCAGACGAGGGGATTTGGGCAGAAACAGAACAGCGGAGAAAAGGATACTAGGGTTAGGTTCACTGGACAAGACTCGAATGCGACGAAAGCCAAGGGTTGGCATTCGGTTCGCGAACAGACAATGTCCGAAAAGGACACAAGAATGGTTTGGAGCTTCTAGATGATCAAAACTGGTGCAAGAGGTGGCATTGTGTGCCAAATGCTGTGAGGGACCTAAATGACAAAGTGAACTTTTCAGAAAAGCCCTTGAATTAACAGAAAATCACAGCAAGGCTCAGGACACAGGAAATCGAATGCCACTGTACAACAGTGAACTAGGGCACATGCGTCTGGACGAATCATGCATGCATTGCTTCGCCAATTATGTCAGGGAGGTAGGCGGGATCAAGACAAGGTTGCTGGTGGAAGGAATTTGGCCGGGGTAGCTTGTCGGCGACGAACGGCGAGGTTGAAACCTTCGGCCGCCTGAGACAAGGACGAGCCACGGTGACAGAGAACTGGGGTTAGCTAAACTCGAAATTGGTTGAGGGGAAACACACCTGGGGTGGTGTGGATTGTTCTAGAGAGAGGAATTGGGCAGTGGTTAAGTGTGCGAGCTCGTCGACGTTGTCACCGGAGTTGGAGAAGACGGTGAACGACGAACTGGCTCCACACAGCAATGCAGGTTATGAGCTCTGGACTACACCATCTAGAGGTTACAGGGAAGGTGTAGGAGACTTCAGTTTGGGGAGAGCAGCAGCGAGGCACGCCGGCGACGTGAGACATCCACGGTGGCGCGCCAAAAAAGGGAAAGCACACGGCACTGCATCAATTTGAAAACTGGATGAATAGGCTGGCTAAGAGGGGCTAGGGATCATTTGATCCTACAGGAATGGGTGGTGAAAAGAACTGGAGTGGATTTAATTTCAGGAACAGGGGTCTTCTGGTTTTCCGGCGATCACCGGTGATGGGGATCACTAGGGTGCAATTGCTTGCTTGGACACGGGAAGATGGGTGTGGGGATCTTACTGGTGAGCTTGGATTGGAGAGAGGGGCTATGGTTTGCTCTGGCGACGATGGCCTCAAAATTGGCTCGTCTGGGAAGAAGGAGGAACAGTGAAAATCTGGGAAAAATGGCTAAGTCCTGGAGGTGTGCTTCTTCACAGCACTGAGGGGGTTTAAATAGGCACAAGGACGGAGCCAACGAGGGAGAACAGCGCGAGAATTTGTGCCGGGGACGAGACCGGCCGGGCGCAGGCGCGACAGCGGCGAACGGCGATGTGATTGTGCACTGGCGGTGTAGCAGCTTTGCTGGCTTTGTCGGTTGCATTGGAACTTCACTTCGGACGGCGCAGATGCGGAGGCAGCAGCACAGCTCCGGCAACGACACGTAACTGCATGCAATGCCACGGCAACGGTTGCGTGTGCGAAGACATTGCTCTGGAGCGCGGGCGTTTATCCGCTGAACATGTCGATGCTCCGGTTGCTGGCACGTGCGTGCGGGGTGGCTCAATTGTCTACAAGCACTGGCGACAAGAGGCGATGGCCGGCGGCGAGCAAATGCGGCGAGAAACACGGCGTGGCTCCGGCGAAACAGCACTGGTCGAAAGCAACGACCAGGCCCTGGTCGAAAACCGCTGAAAAGAGAGGAAGGGCTGTTTTGCAAATACAGATTCTTGATTCCAGGGACTGATCTGTAAATCTGGCATTTGGCTTAGGTAGAAAGAGTTTTGACTTTGCTAAATTAATTCACAAAGTCTAAGATATTGATCAGCAGCTAGGGATGATAAAATTTTGGAGATTTAGACAAGTTTTGAGATGAACTGAAAATAGGGTAATTAGGGTACTCTGATTTTAGAAATTTGCCAAGGCTGAAACTAGGGTTTCGGGCGAGATTTGGAAATTCTTCCAGAAGGTAAAAATATCCAGAAAAGTGAAGGGAAGATGTTCACTGAATCAAATCAGAATTTGGAGAAGATCTGTGACTTTTAGCCTTTTTGGGGTTCCTCGGATATCTGAAAAGGACTGATTTGTGCATCTTTTGGACTGATCTGCGAAAATGACTTGAATGAAGGAGTTTGGCTGCCAACTTTTTAGAGTAACACTCTAGCATTACCAAGATCTCATCCTGATATGCAGATAGTCAAGGCAGGCTAGGGTTGGGAAAAATAGGGGTGTTACACAGCACAAGATAATGAGGAGTCCATCGCGAGAGATGATGATGATGTTTGGCGAGACCGCAATGCCGACGCTGAACTCGCCGCTGCCCAACATGCACGTCAACAACACCGCCTAAATCACAACCATCAAGAAAAAGAAATGCAAGGAAGACCACAAAGGACAAGGAGCAACTTTGGTAGTGCATCTACACCGAGCTCGACGCTGGGACAAGCCAAATTAGATCTGCCTCTTGGCATTCGGTCTGCTGCCCCCTCCACTAGTAGGGAGCGTTCAGCAGCACCGCCACCGCCGTCATGTGCACCCAAGGTGAGTAAATCTGCTAGTGTGCAAGTACCAGCGAAGAGTTCTTCATCGGTCGCTTCCACGGGTTGAACGATTGGAATCATGTGCCACCATTGCAAGGGAATGGGCCATGTCATGAAGGATTGCCCAAGTCAGCGAGCATACATTGCAATGAAAGACGGTGGGTACATTAGTGCTAGTGATGTTGAGGATGAATATGCTCTTGCAGCTAACCTTGCAGGTAATGATGATGATCATGAGATGGACAGCGATGGTGAGGAGATTTTAGGCATCGCTGCCACGGAGAGTTACAGGGCCATCATTGTGCAGTGAGTGTTGAGCACTCAAATGGAGCAAGCGGAGAAGCTACAACGTCATAATTTGTTTCAGATGTTACTCATCGTCAAGGATCGACGTGTTCATGTCATAATTGATGGTGGAGGCTGCAACAACTTGGTGAGTTCAGATCTGGTGAAGAATCTTGGCTTGACCACACGTGCACATCCTCATCAATACCATATTCGATGGTTCAACAACAATGGTAAGGAGAAAGTAACACAAACTACGAGGGTGCATTTTTCCATTGGAACATACCATGATTTTGCTGATTTCGACGTAGTGCCTATGCAAGCATGTTCATTTTTATTGGGCCATCCATGGGAATTTGATACTGATGCAACTCATCATGGTAGAAGTAATAAATACACTCTTATGCACAAAGGAATGAAAATCACTTTGCTTCCTATGACACCTGCTGAAATTGTGCAATGTGATAAAGAAAGAGCTAAAGAGATAAAAATGAATGTGATAAAAGTGAGAATCAAATTGTAGCTAAAGAACTGAACCCATTTAACAAGAAAGAACCTAGTTCTATGAAATCTGAAATTAAATTGAAGGGTGCTGTTTTACTAGCTACTATGTCTGTTTTGCATGATATGTCTCCTGTTTTGCCGCCTGCTACTCCTAATCTTTTGCAGGAGAATGTACTTGCGTCGAGGATGACTCCAATTCAAGAAGGGGAGGATGATGAGGACATCACCAACACAGATACGAACGCTGCTCCTTCCACTCCTCCCACTCCGTCGCCCGAAGACCATGGAGAACATCAAGTCGGCATGAACCCACATGTCAAGCCTTTCAAGCCGTTTACACTGAAGGTCCAGCATACCACGATGCTCCAAGACAAGCCCAAGAAGACACCCAAGTCGTCCATGCTCTAAGACAAGCCCAAAATGAATCCCAAGTCATCCGCAAGCTCGATTCGGCCATCTAGGAGCACGCCAACTTCAAACGGACGTCCAGGCCACGTACGGAGTCCGTTTGGGGTGAATGAGCACTTTACTGAGAATCCCATAACACCACCTTTCCAACGGATCTAGCCACACTGCCATATTCCATCTGGATCACCCACAATGGACGAAACAATTCGCGGACAGATTCTGTCGGGTGCTGTGCCACCTCTACTTTGGGCCCAAGGCCCGTGTATCCCTAGGGTTACGTGGGGGTGGGTTCTCTGGCCAGTGACCTACCTCTGGCCGCCATACTCCTACTACATATGGCCGCCACCCCCTATCCTTTTTGGTGGGTTTTGTTTAGATTATACTGCTTAGACAGTTTTCACCGTTCATCAGTTTGTGGAACCCCAATTTGTGTTCTTCATGGGTAATTACTAATATTCAGATTGCATCTACCGTGTTCTTGCTTGTGTTCTCAATTCGCATGCAAGGATAAGCCTTATTGGCGAGGTCAACCGTGTCTTAGCGTGGCTGATAACCAACGGAGCTGTGGTGTAGCGATTGTAGGGGTTAGAATCAGTTCTGATTGGAAGCCAGATTGTCAACATCAAGTTCTCCATCAATCGATTTACCTCTACCTATCGGAAGATTGGGACACCGTTCACATCAGATTGGATCGGTTGCGTTGAAGTTATTTACGGGAGGAGACCCAAGTTGTATCTCACTTGGTAACATGGCTTCGGCACTAAACACCAGTTGGAAAGGTGTGTCGCCTATCACTCTACTAGGTGTAGTGCGTAAGTCCCAGAGAACGGAGTAGAGTTCATCTACCCAAGCCCTTGAGTGTATTTTAAGGCGGTCGAAGACGCGTTTCTTTACCCCTTGAATAATCTGCCCATTGGCTCGTTCAACTGCTCTGTTACTTTGTGAATGAGCAACGGATGCAAAGCAGACTTTTGTGCCAATATCGTCACAATAGTCTAAGAAGAGACCACTGATGAATTGGGAACCGTTGTCTGCGATAAGGCGGTTTGGGACGCCAAATCATGTTACAATGTTCTTATGCAAGAACTTTTGGGCCGCTGAGGCGGTGATGGTGCGGACTGGTTCGACCTCGATCCATTTTGTGAATGTATCAATAGCTACGAATAAGAATTTGTATCAATTGATTGCTTGGGGCATTGGTCCCAGAATATCTATCCCCCAAACGGCGAATGGCCACGTTAGAGGGATAGTTTGTAATGCGTATGCTGGCTAGTGATATTGCCGAACATGAAACTGACACTAGGGGCATGTCTTGACCAGGTGTTTGGCATCATTGAGTGCCATAGGCCAGTATTACTGATCTGGGAGGATCTTCAAGTCCTGATCAAATACGGCTTTGCGACCTTAACTGTGTTCGGAAAGGTTTCGCGACCATGGATGGGTCCGCGACCATGGAAAGGAGTTCATTCCCTGTTCGGAATTGTAATCCGATCCGAATATGTATAACTAAGCTTATCTGTTAAGATTAGTTAGTTATATGAGTCTAATACGTTTAGGTTATTGAGTCTGATACGTACTCATACGATTGGACTATAAATACCTTGTAATAGGACTAGTTTAGATTATCGAACATTATTACAGCTTTGGATCACATATCCAGCATATAGTTTCTTTGACGTAGGCGAGTGCGACCTAACGTTCAACGTGTAAAGTCCTCTTTGAAATAAATAGTTGTGCAATTACTTTGAACTGTGTTTTCGATCAACCTTTGGGTTTCGGTATTTCCGAGTAAGATCCCGTTATTCCGCATATTAGAATCTGGGTGAGTCTAGTGCGAAAACAAAGGCTAGGTCTCAAACGGATCAATTACCCTCGGCGAAAGACTTTCCCAACCAGTGTTCGAAAGGAGGCATGTGCACCGCATATGCCTTCATGAATATCTCTCAGAAGGGATTTGCCTTCCTTTTGAGGGACGCAACACATGTGTCGTCGATCAGTCTATACATGTGTGCTCTTCTAACTAACCGATCAGGTTCGATTTCATCCTCGAGCAAGGTCCCATGCGCCAAATAGATTCTCAATGGTGTAATCCAATCTGCTTCTTGCTCGAGAAATAGCGACGTTAGGGATCGCTTCATTCGTCTCAGTGATTGAGGGATGTGTTAAGTGCTCGACGACCACTCCTACCAGAGCGGATGTGCGTGGGGACCCAAGTTTCGATAACTGGTCAACAAGAGCATTGTCTCTTCTCGGCACAAACTGGACTTCGAAATTCATGAAGGATTTTCCAGTTTCCTCACCTTGCCCAGGTAACGAACCATTGTCTCATCGGAGGTGTTGTACTCCTTGTTTACCTAGTTTACGACTAGCTGTGAGTCTCCCCTCACCACTAGCTGATGGACTCCAAGGGATTTGGCTGCTCAAAGCCCAACTAGAAGACCTTCATAGTCTGCTGCATTGTTGGTCGCAACAATGTGGAGTTGTATGACGTACTGGAGGTGGTCGCCCTGAGGCGTAATTAAGACCACTCCAGTCCCTGAGTATGAAAAACCGCGAGAACCATCGAAGTACATCGTCCAGAGGTCCTTAGTCGTTAAATCTTGTGATTTTTGTGGTAGTGGTTCAGGGTTGGTCCATTCGATTACGAAGTCAGCAAGAATTTGACACTTAATTGAAACCGGAGCAGTAAAGTGGAGGTCAAAGGCCCCCAGCTCAATTGCCCATTTTGCAGTTCGATCTGTTGCCTCCGAGTTGAAGAGTATGTCCCCTAAAGGGAAGGACGATGGCACAGAGATTCTGTGCACTTGAAAGTAATGTCGCAGTTTTTGGTAAGCCATTAGGAGGGCATAAAGTAGTTTTTGGACCTTGGGGTATCGCTCCTTTGGTCCGTTGAGTACTTCACTGACGATTGTATCTTTCGTCAAAACTGGTCCAAATGAACTCGAAATACTCCCAAATTTTGTGGGCATGATCCCTGGAACATAACGAACACAACCGTAAAAGTGGATTGTAAAAATGATACCAAAAGTTACATAAAATGTCGTATCAAAAAAGTTTTCAGCACGTTTTCACTAGCAATTAAACCTAGGGTAAAAATATTACCAATTTAATACTTATCAAGATTATAATGCAATTTCTAGGACCTTCGTCAAACACTTTCTTCGAGTGGGCCAAAATTGGTGGGCTTCAGTTTTCGCAATCCAAGATGCGCCCGCACGACACAGGCCCAGGGCACAAGCAAGCTTCTTCCTTCGTCAGCCGTCGCGAGCAAGCTTATTCCACCATCGCGACCTTGCGGTTGCATGAACATTGCGTGCGGCACATTTTCTTTGGTTTTCCTCCAACCGGTGTGATGTGTTAGTGGGGCCGGAGGAGAGAGGATCCCATGGTTGCCGATAGCATAGCCAGAGCAACGGCCCCATTAGTTCCAGTGCTAAATCCATCCCCGCTTGCCTCCATGAGCCTCTGGCATTGGTGCTTCTCCCATCCACTTTAGCACCTCCAACTGTTGGAGAAATTTCAATATTATCTCTTGGACACTAGATTTCTGGGCACCAGTCGGCTCTAGCACCAACTTGATAAAGCCAAAAAGGATGCTGATTATAGTCATGTTGAACACGAGGGGGGTCCGTTGACCTCCCAGACCAACAAATCACTCCTTAAATTAAGATCGTAACAAATCGTACTAGCTTGTTTCAAGAGGATAATTTTTTACTTATAAAGTAACAAATGATTGTCAAAATTTACAGTCAGAGAGAGAGGGCTATTTTAGACCAGCTCTACGTCAAGCTACTACAACAAAATGTATTTTCTGGTTTGTTAAGCAGACAAGACCGGTTTTTCTTCCTTTCCAAATTTTCTCCATTCAAGTTATCAGCACTTGCACCAAGCGTCTTATCTACGAACCGAACATATACATTTTACCTATTATTGCCGCTTCTGCAAGTGCAAGCGTCCAAAAACACGACTCAGGAGTAACAGGTAGAACAGTCACAAATTGCACGTAGCATCCATTAAGCTTTTCAGGTGCTGAAATTTGGCAAATAACATATGACATAACAAATTCTGATAAACCACGATTTAATCAAGGCCATTTGCCGAGAACCCCAACCAAAACCATGCCTGACAAAGGCTTCATAGAAGCTTCCACTTATGCTATACAGTGCAAATCCTAGATAGTACGGCCTTTCCCAAAAATACAGAATCAAGTTCGAAAACCATGATCCTGTTACAGAGCTCAACAATATGATATCAATGATATCACTGCAGGAAATTATCATCCTTCAGGTCAACTCTGAAAATATGAAGTGAAATATTCCTAGATAACAGATGGAGATGGAGAACACCTGCATTTAGCTGAAGTTAAAATCTCCAGATGGAGGATTGTTGCCACCAATGTTAAGTCCTGCTTGAGCTACGTTCCTTGTCTCTATTGTTGTAGCATCTTCATCTATCCAATAATCCTCAAGAATCTTCACAGCTTTCTCATAGATTTCATTGTTATCATGACTCTGCAGGTTCTCAATCTTCTCAAGGCCCTCAGCTTCATCAATCATCTGGGCATAGACATTTCCATCACCAGTTACACCAAAATCTTTCTCAGCTTCTCCCACCTTTAGAATGTTCTCAAGGCCTTCCAAACACACTATTACAATTCTTGGATCTGGGCAAACAAGAAGATCGCACAATGGCTTGATGCAACCCGCTCTCACCAAATACCTAGGCAGGCAAGATATCCAAAATGAACCCTTAAATAAAAGAGCAGTGATGTATATGAATTGCATTCATTGCAGCCAAGATTAAGTTGGGAGCGCATACCTGATTTGATCATGGATACCACCTGAGGTTGCATTTGACACAGCCCATGCAGCCTCCTTCTTGATGTCAAACTCTGCCGTTTGAAGCAAATGTACCAAAGAACCAATAATGCCAGAATTAATCACTGCCTGAAAAGTCAGTGGTAGCAAAGCATGAAAATCAATAATAGTGCTTAAGAACAGATAACACAGACTAAGGTTAAATAAAACTGAAAACACTAACTCAATTATGTACTCCAGTCAATGAAAAAAACACTTTATAGGTATTATTTATCATTTATGAATCATTTAACCAATTCCTGCATAGTAACATAGGCTAAGCCATAAGCCACACGATGAAACTCTGTACTTCAATGAGACACTAAGACCATCAATGATGGAACTCTAAAGAATAATTCTAAATGCACTGTTTTTCCCAAAATGTCAACAAATAGTCTTATGCCAACAATGGAAGGCTGCAATGTTATCAGCTGACACATTCATTTATAAGGCATCCCAACATGACCAAGAATGAGAAAAATCAGCTTTATGCATCTCAAACCGCCTACAGCCTTTATTCCAATAAGAAAAGTAAAACCCGGGAGTGTCAAATTCCCGTAATTGATATTGGAGAGGGGACGACAAGAGATGAATCACAGATCACTCCAGGGTTAAGGTATGTCTTCAGCATGTGCGTCTTAGTAGCATGATATTTGTTAAATAAATTCTAGTATTTTCCACAAATTGCAAAGAGAGAATATATAGATGGTGAATCGGGGGATGATTATATAGAGTATAAACATACTCTAAAGTGGAGTATCTACTGTAAGGGTTAACATATATGCAAAGATATAAAGGTGTAATCTGAAAATCTCTCTCTCTCTCTCTCTCACACACACACACACACACACACACACAAACACACATGCGCGCACACACACACAGCAACCGTCACAACAGACACATGTTGTTGAGTACCAACAAGCAATGTCCTAGACAGAGCTAGTGTTTAGGCAACAGGAAAAGAAACTTAACAAAACTATGGAATATTTCTATGGTTGTACCTGTATCTGATCCTTGTTCCCTGCAGTAATATTTGAAATTGTCCAACAAGCTTCTTTCTTGATGTTTTTTTTGTAGTTTTGAGTCAGAAGATTCAGGAGGCATGGTAGAGCTTGATGATCAACAATACACTATGTAAACAGTGGAAAAGTTTGATTAAACAGCATAATTCCGCAAACAAAATCACACTTCAACTTGTATTCCTTTGCCTAATGTCCTATTCAAGGCAAATCACCCAAATATAGCTTAGCAAGAAAAATTAAGCATAGAACAAAGCAAGCTTTGCCTAACCATTATGAAAAGCCATTGCTTGCTATACAAGTCAATATATTGTTCTCTAAATTATGAAAAGTTTGGATAATGCAAAAACAAAAAAACAAAAACAAAAAAATTGAAATTGAAATTACATTAAGCATCATCCATCACAATAAACGAGCACTTTTTTTTTGGGGTGGAGTAGACACACACTTGACAACACACCATCTGATGTGAAGCTAGATGTCCTTGAACGACAAGTGCAAAAAAACATGTAGCAGCTAATCAAATAGGTCTGTGCAAGAAGTTATCAGTGTCAGAAGGGAAGCTGCACATGATGGACAGAGAGACATGTGAGAGTTACAACCAAAAGGAGTCCATGCCGTCGTAGGCATCTAAAGGTTGCACCAAACCTACTGGTGTTGCTGCTAGTGAATTCGAGTAAGTTCTTATTTCCAATCAAAATTGAAGTTGGAAGCATAACTGAAGTTTGAGTTGAAAACGAGTATGAGGACATCATGCTTGAGCACATGCCGAACGAGTGTAAATACATCACATCAATACAATTATGTTTTCCTCAACTCCACGAATTTACTGGTTGTCTGGTTCAGATGAATCATGAACCGGAGCTATGGATTAAAAGTTGAGTTTCTTAGGTTTTTGAGCATGACTAATTCTGTACAGAATCCTTACAAACAATTTTCTTATATTTGTCCTTTTAGAGTCCTAGTAATATTTAAGTTGCCAAGTTTATGCCAGAATCCTGGTTCTATTAGGGTTAGCAGTCTAGTTTATTTCTAAGTCTTTTGGCCTATAGATATACACATAAGACCCTTCTTTTTGGGCAGCCCAAGCATACAATGAATTTTAAAGACTTTTGCACAACTCGTTATGTGAGATCATGCCATCCCTTGTTCTTGTGTTGGTTTGACCACCCCCAAGGTTATTCAAGTTGCACAAACCAAAGAAAGTAAAGCAACAAGGGCACATGATAATTTTGTCTCCTATAATCACATTTGTTATGACTAATCTGAAATATACAACAAACTTATAATACAATGTAAACTTCTACGTAAAGCACATTCAGCACATGCAGGGCCAGAGCAAAGATCTGACGCCATATGTCAGTTAGAAGCTCCAGTGTAGTTTAGAAAGATTTTTAAAGGAAAAAACAGCTAATTGTACAAAACTAGCTACTTCATAAGCATTCAATATCATACAATAGACCCTAGAACCTCACACCTCATGACCTCATGACCTCATGCAACCAAAGTGAAGTACAAAATGTGAACTAGATATCCATACTTCTTTTTATGCTGTCTTTTGTCACCAATGGAGCACTTAGGTTTATGTCAGTTATGTAACTTGCATTGGATTCATTAACTATTAATGTGTGAAACTAAGTAATCTAGGGTTAAAACTTTCCATTATACATTATGCATTTATGTCTAAGTTTTAAGTTGATTTTTATAAATATATAGTTACATCAGTGTATTAGTATTTTCAGGGGGGGTGGGGGGCTTCAATGTTGTATTGTAATACTGCATGGTATTGTATAGATGTCTAACGGTATCAATGCAAACTAGTCCACACATGAAGCACAGCCATTAGCCCTTATCAGCAAAGCTTGTGAACTTCAATCAATAGTGACAAAAGACATCTCACAGTTTTAAATATTCATGTGACATAAATAAGACTGACCTAAATAATTAAAAAACAAGACAAGAACATTCTCATCTTCCTAAGATCTATAGGATAAGGACTAACTTAGCTTATCTCACAAGCTAGCTTATTGAGCTTATAGCTTATAAGCTATCAGATGAGCCATAAAAACTGTTTCGGTAAAACCAGCTTAGAAGCCCTTAAACCAACCTATAAGCCCCATTAACCACCGGCTTTAGCTTCTGAGTAGAGGGAGCATAAATGCATCTGATAAGCACTACAATAAGCTGGCTGTTTGCCTTGGCTCAAGCTTATAAGCCCCATGAGCTAAAGGTGAAAGGTCTAAACTAGACCACATAGGTCCATAATCAGACAACATCTGACTGATTCAATATAACTGATCTCATACCCGAAATATCGCATGGTAGCAAATTATGAGGGCCATGCATAAGCATTCACAACAAGCTATAAATTTCATATTTCCATTGCTGCATCAGCAATACACATAGTAAAATAATATAACGAGAAACACAGAGTTACAGGCAGAATTGCAAATGAATATTGAAACATTTGCCAACGTGAAGGGGAATATCACAAATCCAATAAATAAGTACCATCTGCTAGTGATATATCCTAAAGGAAATCACAGAAATATTGTATCATTGTTATATTTATGTTATGAATGTTTGAATAATATATTATTATATTTTTGAATAAATTATCATGCTTGTTTGATCATTATGTGAATTGTTCATGATTCTTAATTTGTTTGGTGATGTTATTCTATAAAATCTTTGGTCAACAAAAATTAAATAGGACATTATTAATTATTGAATTTACATATTGTTGAGGGAAATATCTGCGGGATCAAGTCAAGATAAGGGGCAAAGCTCCCGGTGACCCCCGTCCCGGGCGCTGCCCTTGCCCCGGGGACTAGGCCCCCGGTGCCTTCATCCCGAGCGCCGCCATTTGCCGGGGGACAAGGCTCTTGGCCTGGGGACTAGGGGACAAGGCCCCCGGTGCCTTCGTCCCAAGCGCCGCCACGTCCCGGGGGCCGTCGTTTGCCCGGCGACAAGGCTCCCGGTGCCCCCCGTCCCGGGCGCCGCCCTTTGCCCGGGGACAAGGCTCCTAGTGACCGGGTCACATGAGGATCACGCGAGAAGCACCTCGGGAACTAGCATGGACACTTGTCAAGCATCCAGCCCCCTCAACCGGAAGAAGGACGCTAGTGCCCTTCGATCTAACGGCTGCGGCCGGGGTAGTTTACTCTTTTTGCATCTTTTGGGCCTACATAAGCCCATGTATCCCTCTATTATAACCAAGGACAACTCATTTGACATCAATACACAAAAAAGAACAGGCGTGCTTAGGAGCACTCTCCCCACGAGAGAACTCCCCTAGCCAACTCTTGTTGGGAGCACGCCGACAGGACTAGGGTCTCCACTGAGATCTGAACCTGTATAAATCTTCGTATCACTTGCTGTGTTTGTGCGACGGGGGAGGACCGGTCACTCGGTCACCCCGCGTCGTTTTTGCTTAGCTAGGATACCTCCACGAAACCTGCCGGGCTATTCACAATACCACGACAGTTGGCGCCGACCGTGGGGAGCTCGCAACAAATCGCCATGGCTCCCCCAAGAACGAGGGCTCGCGCCCTACCCGGTGACGCTGGTCCCAGTGACCCGGTGCCACCCCCTCGAAGCACGGCCGCCCCGGCACTTCCGCCCGGACACCACCAGACCCAGGTACCACCTCTAGCCTTTCCAGTAGCTTCCAGTGGACAGGCCTCCGTGTCTAATCCGGTGACCATGAGCGCCCCGGGGGGGACTAGCCTTCCCCCGGTGGCTCCCCAAGCCTCCCGGGACACTCTGCTCGAAGCTCTTGTGGAGGGCCAACTCCGCCCAGGCGCCCAGCGCTCCATGGATGAACTCCTTCGCGTTTTGGCGAGGTCGCCGGCCCCCATCTATCCGCCGCAGTTCCTGTTCATGAGGGCAATGCCCCATTCGTGGGACACCCGGTGGCCCCTCCGATCCTAAGAGGCCCGGCCGCTCCCGGGACCTACGATTCCACCGGGGGTTACGCCCCCCGGCGGGCCCAACGTCTGGAGCCTTCCAGGCGCCAGGAACATTCCCGATACCAGGGGCTTACCTCGTCCCCGGAGCCTTCCCCATACTGGGGGCTCACCCTGCACCGGGAGTCTTCCCAAGGCCGGGAGCCGGTTTCGCCCAGCTGGTCGCGCCCGCCACGCCGGAGGCGGGCCGCCAGACAGCTCTCACACCGCCGCTGGACCTCCCTCGAGACCCCCCCTCTGGTTCTGGGCGTCGCTCCCGGGGACTGCCCGGTGGTAGGTTCCACCCACGTCCCGGTAGTACCTTCTGGGCCCGTGACCGCTGCGCATGAGCTCCCTCCTCCCACGGGACCGCCCCGAGGGCTCCCCCGATGGATCAGGTCCGCTTTACCCGGGAGCAGGTCGAGCAAATGCGTACCACCAAGTCGAGAGAGGCTCCCTCACGCTACCGGCCGGAGTCTCCCCCGACTCGTAGATGCGGTGCACCACATTCCCGTCCCAACCGAGGGAAGAGGCCCGCGGAGGAGGCAACCGCCGTTACTGAGGGGCGCCCGGACGTCCAAGAGGTTAGCTCGACTAACCCGGAGGAGAAGAGGCGCTACCGCCACGTCGGCAGACCTCTTGGGCCCCTTCCCGACTCCGACAACGAACGCGCGTCCCCCGTCAAAGGGGACAACGACAGGAACTCTCCCCGGGAGGTGGAGGGGGCTAACCAACCGCTGTGCCACCAACTCCGGTGCATTCGATGGCCGCAGCCTTACCGATTGCCGAACATCGAACACTACAATAGTGAGGCCGATCCCTACGAGTTTGTGCAGGTGTATTCCACAGCCATCTCAGCGGCTGAGGGGGACGAGGGGGACTCTCCCGAAGCTGCCCCTCCTCCGCTGACGAGCTCTTTACTGTACTCGAGAAATACGCTCAAGCGGAGGACGACCTCTAGAAGAAAAACCAGGGGGCTCCCGCCCCCGTTGACAGGGAGACTAGGGACCCCCTCAAGCGCCCCAAGAGGGGCAATCGTAGCGAACCCCGGCCTCAGAACACCTTTGTCCTCGAGGGCGGATGCGGCTCGCGCGATGCCCCCAAGGGCAACCGTCCCTTCCCCAAGCCGAAAGGCCGTGGGGGGGCGGGAGGGCAGTCGTTCCGCGGCCGTGAAGGCCCCGCGGCGGGAGGCAAGGAAGGCCTGTGGTGCACTTTCCACAAGTCCAGTACCCACGCTACCCGAGAATGCCATCAACTTCTCCAACACTTCACCGCATTCCTCGACCAGCATGGGCGGGGGGAGGGACTCCTGCCTCCTTGCCCTCTCAGCCGACTTTACCAGCCCTTCCTGCCCCTGCAGGGGAGCAACAAGGACAAGTGCGGGAAGGGGGCCCATCAGAAGCGCTCCCCTTCCAAACCTCCCAAAGGCGTGTCAACGTCATCACGGGAGGGTCTACCTCTGGGCGAGACTCTAAGCGCCAGCACAAGGAGTACGCGCATGAAGTAAAGGTTGTGGGGGGGCTGCATACGTCTCGGCCACCAAAGTGGTCGGACATCCCCCTCATTTTTACAGCCGAAGACGCGCGCGAGGTTCGCTTCCACCATGACGATGCGCTCATTGTCTCCGCCACCGTCTACAACTGCCACCTGGTGCGCATCCTCATCGATGGTGGAAGCTCCGCCAACGTCCTGTACCTGAAGGCGTTTAGGGAGATGAAGGTCGACGAGAAGCTACTGCAACCTGCAGCAAGGCCCTTGCAGGGATTCGTCCCGGGGAAGACGATCCACCCGGTGGGGAAGGTGGATCTCCCCATGACCTTCGGTACCCCAGACAACTACCGAACGGAGATGATCCAGTTCGACGTGGTGGATCTCCCCTCTTCATACAACGCAATCATGGGGAGGACCACGATCAACCGCTTGGGGGCAGCAATCCACCAGAGCTATCTCTGTGTGAAGATCCCTGGGCCTCACGGCGTGATCACCGCCCGAGGCGACCAAGACGTGGCCCGCGCTTTGTACGAGCGCACCGCCACTATGATCGAGAGCATCAACATGATCAAGACCCCGGGGGGAGAGACCTCTTCCCCGGCGCCGGACGCCATAGCCGTCCCCTCCGGGAGGTCTCCCCCCAAGACGTGTCTGGGAGGGGACCTCCGGAAGGTCCCGCTGCTCCCAGACGATGCGGACAAGACAGTCAAGATCGGGGTGGATCTCTCCGAGGAGCAAGCGGAGCAACTCACGACTTTCCTGCGCAATAACTCCGACGTCTTCGCATGGAAGCCATCAGACATGCAAGGCGTCGCCAGGGAGGTCATCGAGCATAAGCTCGCTGTGACCACCGGTCACCCCCCGGTTAAACAGAAGCTGAGAAAACTCTCCCTTGAGCGCCAAGAGGCTATCAAGGTCGAGATTACCAAGCTCTAGGAGGCAGGATTCATTCGGGAGGTCTTGCACCCCGAGTGGCTGGCGAATCCTGTCCACGTGAAGTCGAACGGCAAATGGCGTATGTGCGTAGACTTCACCGACCTCAACCGCGCTTGCCCAAAAGACAACTTGCCACTCCCGCGGATCGAACAGCTTGTCGACTCGACCGCGGGGTGCGAGCTGATGAGCTTCTTGGACATACTCGGGCTATCACCAAGTCCGGATGGCGGAAGGGGGCGAGGAAAAAACGAGTTTTATAACTCCCCTTGGTACCTTCTGCTACGTCCACATGCCCTTCGGGCTGAAGAACGCGGGAGCAACCTTCCAACGACTCATTTCACTAGTCTTCAAAGACAAAATCGGCCGCAACGTCGAAGTCTATGTCGACGACGTGGTCGTCAAAAGCTCCCGCGCGACCAGTCACATCAACGACCTCGCAGAGACTTTCCGCAACCTCCGCGAGTACGGGTTAAAGCTCAACCCGGAAAAATGCGCCTTCGGCGTACAAGGGAAGCTACTTGGCTTCCTTGTGTCTCAGCGAGGCATAGAGGCCAACCCCGAAAAAATTCGGGCCTTCCTAGACATGCCTTCCCCACGTTCCGTCAAAAAGGTACAGCGGCTCACCGGCCGCTTGGCCGCGCTAAACCGATTCGTCTCGCGGTCAGGGGAACGCGGCCTCCAGTTTTTCAAACTCCTCCGCGGGCTCGAGGGGTTTCGATGGACCCCCGAGGCCTAGGAGGCCTTCGACGGCCTGAAGAAGTACCTCACGAGCCCCCCAATGCTCGTGACCCGTCTCTGGAAGAGCCCTTGCTCCTTTACCTCGCCGCAACCCCGATCGCCGTAAGCGCGGTATTGGTAAAGGAGCAGGATAGGCAACATCCCGTGTACTACGTGAGTGAAGCCCTTTAAGGGGCTAAAACTCGGTACATGGAGATGGAGAAGATCTACTACGCCCTTCTAATGGCGTACCGGAAGCTTCGTCACTACTTCCTGGGACACCCGATCACCGTCCCGTCGTCCCTCCCTTTGGGGGAGGTACTCCGGAACAAAGAAGTCACCGGCCGGATCGAAAAGTGGGGAGCCGAGCTCGCTCCCTTCTCCCTTTCCCTCACCGGGCGCTCCGCCATCAAGTCACAAGTTCTCTCCGACTTTATGGCAGAGGGGACCTCCACCTCCGGGCCCAGAGACGAGAGCTTCCCCGAACCACCCCGACGCAATGACCATTGAACGCTCATGTTTGATGGCTCCTTGTGTCTCGCCGAGGCCGGCGTGGGAGTAGTCCTCCGGAGCCCCGAGGGGAAGGAGCTGGAGTACGCGGCGCGGCTCGAGTTCCCCGCCACGAACGTCGCCGAATACAAGGCTTTGCTCCTCAGGTTGCGCCTCGCGCGCTCCGTGGGGATTCGTCGCCTCCTCGTGAAAGAAGACTCCCAGCTCGTAGTTTGCTAAATGGACAAGTCATACTTGTGCCATGACGCAAATTTGAGCCTCTACTTGCAGGAGGTACGCAAGATGGAGAAGCACTTCGATGGCCTGGAGGCCCGGCACATCCCCCAGAGAGACAACGACCGGGCCGATACCCTGGCCCGGGCGGCCAGCGCCCTGGAATTTCTCCCCGGGGGAGCCTTGGAGATCATCGCAAAGCCCTCGGTGACCTCCCCGGACGGGGACAATGGGTCCTGCGTCCCGAAAGTCTCCGAGATCACCCGGGTTGCGTCTTGGATGGACCCCCTTATCTCCTTCATAAAGGAGGAGGACCCTCCCAACGAGACCGAGGCTAAGCTCCTCCGAGCCAAGGCCCAGGCATACCTCCTGTTGGAGGGGAAGCTTTACAAGGCCCAGGCATACCTCCGCCCTGCTCCGCTGCCTCCCGCGGCAGGAAGGGCTCCAACTCCTCGAGGACATCCACTCGGGGAGTTGCGCGTCTCACCTGGCTCCGCGCACCGTCGCGGCCAAGGCCCTTCGCCAGGGCTTTTATTGGCCCACAGTGGTCTGTGACGGCGAGACCTTGTCTCCGCGTGCGAGGCCTGCCAAAAGAAGGCCAAGGGTTCCAACCTCCCTCCGTAGCGCTGCAGACTATCCCCATCACTTGGCCCTTCGCGTGCCGGGGGGCTACAAGTATGCGGTGGTCGCAGTCGACTATTTCACCAAGTGGGTAGAGGCCGAACGTTTGGCCAGCATCACGTCCCGAGCTGTGCAGCGGTTTTTCTGGAAGAATATCGTGTGTCGTTTTGGGATCCCCCGGGAAATCAATGTCGATAACGGGACCCAATTCGACTCAGCATATTTCCGGGAATTCTGCGAAGGCTTGGGGGTCACCCTCCACTTCGCTTCTGTGGCTCACCTCTAGAGCAACGGGGCTGTCGAGAGAGTCAACGTTATGATCCTACTAGGTTACGCCGAAAGCTCGAGCAAGCTGCCTCCAGGCGGGGCGCATGGGCGGAGGAGCTCTCGAGCATCCTCTGTTCCATGCGCACGACGCCGAGTCAAGCGACAGGGCGCACGCCTTTCTCACTCGTGTATGGGGCTGAAGCGGTTCTCCCCTCGGAGATCGACTTCCAGTCACTGCGGGTCGAACTCCTGGAGGGAGCTACGACCGCGACGTACCAAGCCAACGAAGCCTATCAACGGCTGGAAGTCGACCTCGTCAAAGAAGAACGCGACCGAGCGCTCCTTCGCCACGCCATCTATGAGTGCGAAATGGCGCGCGCATACAACCAGTGCGTCCGCGCGAGAGCTTTCCGCCTTGGGGATCTTGTCCTCAAGCGCGTGACCGACCCCCAAGCCCAGGGCAAACTCTCCGTCTAGTAGGAAGGCCCCTATAAGGTCTCTACAGTGCTGGGCTCGGGGGCCTACAAGCTCTCCAACCTCCAAGATCGAAAGCTGAAGCATACATGGAACGTAGGCTTGCTTCGCAAGTTCTATGTCTAGCCTCCGGGCCTTTTCCTTCCCCCGTCGCGACTTTGCAGGGGGAGGTACTATTCCCTGCCGCGGTTACGCGGGGGGACGTTGTATTTGCTTTCCCTCCCCCACCGCGGCTCCACGGGGGGAGGTGTTGTATTTCAAATTATATCAATACAATTGGGCTTTTTCTCCGACTCGAGTTCATTGCAGGTTCTTACATTACCGTCTCTTAGACGATGCCCTCCCATTGAGGATGCCCTCCCCGTGAGGACGTAGGCTATCACAGCCTAAGAGTCCGTATGACGGGAGTCCTGCCCCGTAGGGCGACTTACAATCACCCCTCGTGGACTAAGGGGGTAAGCGGCAACCCAGTCCTCAAGGACTGAGATAACGAGTCAATTTGAGAAACTAGTCCCCCCGCAAACACTCAGACCCGTCATCGGGCTCACTCTCCGGGAGCAAAATCTCCCTAGCGAGATGGAACTTTCGAAAAATTTTCCCGGAGGCTTCTTACCCGGCTCCTAGTTCTCACGGCGACCGAGAGATTTCCCACCGGGACCTTTGGAAAATCTTCTTGGAGAATTTTTACCCGGTAATCATTAACATCCGGGCCCTTCACTCCTTCCCCACAGCGAATGGAGCTAAGCTACAACCCACTATGGGGAGGGGGGGTAACTCGTGCCCGGATCGTCCTCTCCTAGACCATCCTTTGGACTCAAAAAAATTTCAAAAACAAGTTAAGGAACAAGCAAACTTAGCTTTATTAATATATTTAACCGGAGGACATCTTCCCCCTCCAGTGGGTATCGGTACATCTAACCGAGGGACACCCCCGGTGGGCAAATGCAAGATACAACTAGGGGAATTTAACTCCCGCGGGAAATACCAAGGGGGACAGTCCCCCTCCGGAGGCTCCTACACCTAATAATCCCGAAGGCCCTCCGATAGCTCCCGGGCCAGGCCTCGATACAAGCCTCGTATACGCCGATGGGCCTCCCGAAGCAAGTTCTCGGGCCAATACTCGTAGCCCGCCGATGAGATTATTCGAAGCGGCGGGACCCTCCGGGACCCCGGTCGCGGAGGGGACCATTCGGCGCGGTGGTTGTAGGTGCCACTCTGGGAGCCACCGCAGCCAGATCAGCCCACGGGAGACACCCCTGCCACGCCCTCCGGAGATGAGACTTAGCAAAATTAAGGCAGCTTGGGCATCCCCCGGGTGATACCCTCCGGAACCCGGAGGCCTTATCTTCGAAGAGGCTCCTCGCACCACTGGGGCGCCTCTAAGGTTGCGCCCAACTCTCGGGAGCCTTCCCCCGGGAGTAACCTCCCGGGGCACCTGATGGATTGAATTCAAGACTTAGCAAAAATTCATTTCATTTCATTAAAATATCTTTCGTACAAATCTCCGGAGCTTCTTCTAAGAAGCTACCGAGAGCAAAAATCATAAGACAAAAACGAGGACCTATCTAAAGGCCCGGGGGGAGGCTCATACTTGTTCATTGTTGTCCTCCCCCGGGAGGTCTCCGCCGAAGCCGTGGTATCTGCCGTCGGGGCGCCGACGCCAGGAATCGCACTCGCACGATCCGGTCGTAGAAGCCCCCGGCGAGCTACTCCACTCTCGTCGAAGCGGCTCGAAGAACTCGGGAAAACCTCAGGGGATCCAGCCCCCGATCGCCCGGGCGCCGATCCCCCGGAGTTCCACAAGCCCCGCGGCGGCAGCCACCACTGGGATCGCCCGGCCCCGCGCCCGAGCGTCGGCGGCCTCCGGGATCACAGAGACTTGCGAGTTAAGAAAACGCACGGCCTCCGCAAGCGTCGCCGGCGCCGCGTCAGAGCTGCCCCCTGGGCCGAGGCTCACCCCAAGCCCCTCGAGGGCCGAGTTGATAAGGACATCACTTCTTCGGATACACGCACCAACCATAATCCTCCGCTTGTTACACAAGGACCAATAACGCGCAGCAAAGCCCGATTGTTGCATTGCCAGGTGAACTCGTTCCTAAGTTTATATATATATGGTTTTGAGAATGGTTTAGTACCTAACAGTGATAATATTATGCTTAGGAACCATGGAGAAGACCAGCAAGGAGCCCAAGTCGAGTTGGAGTCCGGTTCAGCCATCCATGAGCAGGCTGCCTTCAAACGACCATAACTCACTCATACGAGGTCCGATTGGGATATTCTTATAGTCCACGGAGAAGCCCACGACGAGATCTTTCCAATGGATTTAGCCCCACGCCCAAATTCCTTCTTGATCGCCAGCACTCGACAAAACAAACTTCAACCAAATTCTGATTGGGCCTAATCGGTGCTGCGTCACCTTTTTGGTTGGGTCAAGGCCCATGTATCGAGTTAGAGTCCGAGTAGGGAAAGAGTCCATGTCGGTTTCAAGTTTCCTTACCTGGTCACCGACCTCTTTTACCTCCTCTATATAATCTGGCCGAACCATTAGGGTTCTGCGGGTTTTGTTTAGTCATAGTCTTTCCTTCGTGAAGCTATTGAGATATTCTTCTTGGTCGGCTAGATCAACATCAATATCTGTATGCGGAACCGCAACTCTTTTTCGTGATTCAATATATATTTGCAATTTCAGATTGCTTGTTTATCTTGTTCTTGCTTGTTCTTCGATTGCTTGCAGGAATAGATCTTGGTGATCAGGTCGATCGTGCTTCTAGTTCGGTCAATAACAATCCAAAGTTGGTTCAGCGATTGCCAGGGCGTATCAGTCGTGTACGATTGGTTGCCAGATCATGAGTCTTCACAAATCGATAGTTGTTCTCATCAAAAGATCGGACCGCCCACATCACATCACGAGCGGACGGAGCGGCCCGCTTCCGCCACCGCCCGGGCACTGGAGCCCTCGAGCTCCCGGAGGGCATCCCCCTTTGACCTCACCTCCCTCCAGAGCCGGTCGTTGGCACCCTCCGAGGCATGGAGTTAAGCCCGGACTCGAGCCAACTCCCGGAGCACATCGTCCCGCTCCTCGAAACAGGCGGCAGCCTTCCCCTCCACCTCCTTCGGCGCCTTGTCGAGGCGCGCCTCGATGCCCCAGGCGAGGGCCGCCCCCTGTAAACATGAAAGTTATTCGGAGCCCAAGAGTTAGTAAAAGCTCAGAAACTTGGATATGGAGCGACTGCAGATCACCGCACGAGTCGCGGAGCGCCCCTTGCGAGACGTACTCCTGTACCTTCCGGGTCTGGAGCCCCTCCGCAAACCGGAAGACCTCCTCAACGGGCCCCCTCACGAAGGTTGCGGGGGTGATGTGGACCAGAGTGGCGGCGGCCGGGGTCCGCCGAGGAGGTGGCCAAAGAAGAGGTGGACGAGCTCTCCGAGGGGGTGCCACCCCAGGGAGGGATAAGGAGCCCTTTCCCCTTTCCGGGTGGTGGGGCCCCCGGAACCTCCGTTGCCGCGAGGACCTCGTAGACCAAGGGGCTCCCCCCTCGTCCACAGGCCATTCGACGCGCGGAGGGGAAGCCTCCGCGAAACGAACCTCCGGCCGCTCCGGCTCCAGTAGTCCCGATGCCACCGGAGGTGCGATCACCGGAGGTGGCGAGGGGGCGTAATTCGCCGAGTCAGACGTCCCCTCGTCACCGGCCGACTCCTTCCCCCGGACCTCTCCCGGGGCCTCAAGAAGGCGCGCGAACTCTTGCACCTCCGCCGCCCCCCCAGAGTGCCCTTCCAGGGGGGGCGGCGTCACCTCGCGCCTAGAAGGCGCTCGCGCACGTCCCAACCCGGGGGTGGCGTCCCTGGCCTTCACGGGCGTAGAGCCCGGTGTCGTCGCCGGACCGGGGGCCTTTTGAGCCCTGGCACGCTTCGGCTCAAAACCCCCAGCGGCCTCCTTCCCCCGCTTGTGAGAGCCGGGGCTCGGGAGAGGCGTCCTCTTCGATAGCCTTAGCCCAAAGGTCTCGGCCACCAAGTTCCGGGGAGGACCCTCCCCGATGACGCGCACGATACGTTCGTGGTCGTCGGTGTAGTACCTCCCGAGGAGGTTCTCCGCCTTCTCCCGGGCGGCCGAGTATGGCCGGAACGCAAAAATGGAGTTAGCAAAATTAAAAAATATCAAAAGGTCGCCGGGGGCTTACATCGGGTCACCGGCTTTTGCGGGGGCCACTGTACCAGGCACATTCCAATCCCCCTCCACCCATGTGAGAAGGGGGAGACCTTCAGTAGCGTCAGCTCCTCCGCGGCGTCCCTCATGGAACGGATGCCCCGGGAGCCAACCACCTTGCTGAGGAGCTCCAGCTCCTCAGTCCATACCGGGGCTTGGGGGCGGACGACTGGCTATAGGAGGGGGACTCCGGTGAGTAGGTCACCTCGGGGTCCCAGACCCGGAGGTAAAACCACCTCCGAACCCACTCCCCCAGTGGTCCCGGGTGGCCGCCACCGAATACTCCTACACCCGCGACGGCAGAAGCTGTATCATGACGGAGCAGAACAGAGACTTCGGCCCTCCCTTCACCAAATGGGAGCTCATTGCCGTCCGGTGGCTGTCTCAAACAGCCAGATGAAGAGCCCCATCTGAACAAAGGCATTCGGCGTCAGGTGGTTGAGCGCCACCCCATATTACCGGAGAAACTCCCGGAGCAACGAATGCACCGGGAGCCGGAGCCCGGCCTCGAGGAAGGCCTCGAAGACTACAACTTCCCCGGGCATCTTGGAGGGGATCCAGATGTCCCCATCCGCGACGACACTCCGATACACGAGGCTCCAAGTCCCCCGAAGTGAACTCGGAGGCCCAGAGGAAGTCCGCAGTGACTTCCTCCAGAGGCACCTCGGCGGCCTTGGCGCGACCCTTGGGACCCATTTGTTTTTCCGGTGGGTTGAGCTCTCAGGGAACAAAGTTTGAGGGGCTTAGGTTTCCGGAGGCTTAAGCTTCCGAGAGAAGGCTACCAGAGAGTTTAGGGCGCCGGTGGCGTTTGAGGATCGAAGGTTCGAGTGACTTCTCCGGGCCCCTGGAAGCCATATTTATGGAGCCCGAACGTGGCCCCGATGGGTGCCACATGGCCCCTCGTGATGAATCCGCGCCACTCAATTCAAACGGCGCGCGCGAATCGAAGGGGCGGGCTCGGGAAACGACGCATCGTCAGTTCAAACCGCATGAGGCCATTAAGGCCAAACAGCGCGCTCCGATCGAGACTAGGGCGACATGATGACCGACGGCACCGCCGTAAGTATCTAGCACAAAATCTGAAGCGTCGACAAGGCGCCGGAAATCCATCCCGAAGATGTTCCCGGTAATGTGAGCCATCCCCTTCGGGGACTCGAGCAGAGTCCCCGGAGGACATGAGGGGCTGCTGCTGGGGGAAATCTCCGCGGGATCAAGTCCAGGTAAGGGGCAAGGCTCCCTGTGACCCCCGTCCCGGGCGCCGCCATTTGCCTGGGGACAAGGATCCCAGTGACCCCCGTCCCGGGCGCCGCCATTTGCACAGGGACAATGCCCCCAATGCCTTCGTCCCGGGCGCCGCCATTTGTCCGGGGACAAGGCTCCTGGTGACCCCCGTCCCGGACGCCGCCATTGGCCCGGGGACTAGGCCCCCGGTGCCTTTGTCCCGGGCGCCGCCGTTTGCCCGGGGACCAGGCTCCCGGTGACCCCCGTCCCGAGCACCGCCATTGGCCCGGGACCAGGCACCCGGTGCCTTCGTCCCGGGCGCCGCCATTTTCCTGGGGACAAGGCCCCGGTGACCCCCGTCCCGGGCCCCGCCATTTGCCCGGGGACAAGGCTCCCGGTGACCGGGTCACGTGAGGATCACGCGAGAAGCACCTCGGGAACTGGCAAGGACACTTGTCAAGCATCCAGCCCCCTCAACTGGAAGAAGGACGCTAGTGCCCTTCGATCTAACGGCTGCGGCCGGGGTAGTTTACTCTTTTTACATCTTTTGGGCCTATATAAGCCCTTGTATCCCTCTATTGTAACCAAGGACAACTCATTTGACATCAATACACAAAAATGAACAGGCGTGCTTAGGAGCACTCTCCCCACGAGAGAACTCCCCTAGCCAACTCTTATTGGGAGCACACCGACAGGACTAGGGTCTCCTAGCCAACTCTTGTTGGGAGCACGCCGACAGGACTAGAGTCTCCACTGAGACCTGAACCTGTATAAATCTTCGTGTCACTTGCTGTGTTTGTGCGATGGGGGAGGACAGGTCACTCGGTCACTCCGCATCGTTTTTTCTTAGCTAGGAAACCTCCACGAAACCTACCGGGGTATTCGCAATACCACGACACATATATATTGATTAATGATCATGTTTCATAAAACATAGATATGTGATATCAAATCAATAATGGGACATATGTTAGACAACCTAATGTTGGATTGACCCACTTTGAGACATTGTTTGGATTTGTCATATAAATGTCACCGGTTGATCTCAAATAATATTTATAATTGATTCTTAGACCTGAGATCGTCATAATTTACTACATATGTAGTAATATACTTTGAATTTTACCAAACGCTGCTTTGAACTAAGTGGTAATCAAGGTGATATTCGGATATATCATGAATCATGCAAAGAAATGTGAATGGTTAAAATGGAATTTGCGAAGAGATATCTCTGGGCCCCTCGATATAGATGAACTAAGTGCATGGTCATGCCGTTTGTGATTGTCAACTACGAGGAACTCAATTCACTATAAGATTGAGAAATGATCGAATCGTGTAAAAGTGGCACGTTTCTTGTCTTGAGTTTAATTTAGTATCGTATGATAAAAAGATTAATATGAGTACATTATATGGGTTTGGATATGATCTTCATGTATATTCGGGTAGTCATTGCAAAAGGTCAATCTCGACTCACGGTTTGGGTATGTTTGCAGGCCACGACCAAGTATGCATGGACCTATAAGGTCACATAATTTATAGGTTGGAACAACTCAATTCAGATTGAGTCTATTATTAGGTTTTCATATCACATTAAGAGACCTAATGTAGGACTCTTACAGTTTAGATAGGATTTGTTTTGAGATTTGTATCACATCAGGAAATCTAATGTAGTAGAGTTTCTCTTGCGAGGCTCTATATAAAAAAAGGCATAATGGGCTTTCAAGGATATCAAGAAATCCCTAGCCGCCACCTTCACTAAAGAGACAATCCCTAAACACTTGTCATGCATGTCAGTGCTAATACACCAACGTACGACGTTCCATTCTAGAACGTGTGAATACCGGTAGAGGTGTTACTGCGTTGATCAAGACGATCCACAAACAGTCGCTATAAGCCACAAGAGGTTCTTGTTCCATGAGCGATCGCTGTGCATGTTGTTGGATCGATCACTTCATCAACTCTCCTTTTGTCGTCAGTAACAATCTAATATATGGTCTAATAATTGGAATTGTTTGAGTAAAAATATTTGAAATTTTGCTAACGTAGCCTACTCGTTTACTAACACCATCAACTCAACAGAACATGGGAAATGAGAAGAAACTTGATTTTTTTAATATGAAATTAACTGATAGAATAGTTAATTGGCATAAATCCACAAAATCTAAGTAAATGAAATACCTGAGTTTGAACATCATCTCCGGTCACAATATTTCCAACAATTCGAAGAGCAGGTATAAGCACACAATTTGATGGATGACTACAAGTCACCAAGAGTATGTTATAATAAATATGAACCGATACTAAAACTAAAAAGTCATATCTCAGAAAGTTGGATAACAGTAAACATTACACACAGGAGAAGCTCCACAAGCCGAGGGCAAACACCAGCTTCAATCACAGCTTGAATCTTGTCATTTGTACCATCAGATAAATAAGAGAGTGCCCAGCAAGCATCAGTGAGAACTTCCTCGTCACTGGAATGAATAAGCTGCGCAAGTACCGGCAGAGCAGGCCTGGTCTGTGCCATAAACAAAAAAACCACCCGTTAACATAAACGATTTACACGGGATGGGTGGGTGTGGTTTGGTGTGGGGGGGGGGGGGGGGGGGGGGGGTGTTAGGAGCAGATTGTGCACAAAACCTGATCAAAGGCTGGTTGCGGCTTTCCCCTGCAAAAGTTTGATAAAGTCCAAGTGGCATTCCTTAGCATTGAGAGTTTAGCATGCTCGTTCAATTGAACTAACAGGGGCAACAATGCACCATTGGCAAGAACAAGGTCACGACACTTTGGGGAATCACCAGCAACATTTCCCAACGCCCACACAGCCTTCAATTTGGTTTTAAGAGATAAAATAAAACATCAGGGACACTCCAGCAACACTTAATTACAACAATAAACAAGACAACAGATCAAAAGCATAAAAAGACCAGTCAAGCAAGTCATGGATACCTGCTCACGAACATCATCACTAGAAGACGCAAGAAGCTTCACAATTATAGGGACAGCCCCATGATCAATGACAACCTTGGTGTGCTCTGAAGTGCCAGATGCAATGTTCGTAAGTGCCCATGCAGCTTCAAACTGCTTGAATTATTTGAGGAATCAACCATCAAGCAATTGTAGGTTCAAGGACTTCCAGTGCAATTGTACAAAGAGAGATTACATTGACACGGACCTGGAGTTGGGGGAAATCCTCTCTAGTAAGGAACTGCACAAACCGAGGAACAACTCCTGATTGGATAACTTCTTCAATTGGGGGGCTCCACTCTGATTATGAAATATTAAAATCTTCAATATGTCTCCAGATGGAATGCAGGATTCTTTTGAAAGAAGAAGGATCAAAACAATCAGTATACCTATAGAAAGCAGCTTACGAAACTGTGTTGTGGCCTCAAGCTGAAGATTATTATCCTCAGAATAAACCCCAGCAACCATCGCAGTAAGACTTTCAAGCTACAAACATATAAACATGCAACAATGATATCAAACAATACATAAACATACGTTGAGCAAAGCTAATAATAAACAACACTGTAAGTTCTATACCTGTGAACAAAGCCAAATGTTACTACAACACTCGTGTTGGGCTTTGCTTACAGCCTAAGAAAAGGAAACAAAGCAACCCTAATTCCTACATTGGAGCCAAGTACTTCTACTCATGATACGAACTTCACAATCAACTATAAACAAAGTCCAACTTTACAGTAAAAAAAACATAGTTTCAATCAACTTAACCAAAAACAGCAGTAGATACTTCAATGTTACTGCTTGTATCAAAAGGAAAAGAATGAAAATTTATCAAAACGACAAAAAAGAAGAAAAATAGAGATTATGCGGAAAGTGGACATTCTAGTTTGAAACATGCCAATCAATCAAAATAGAAAATTTACAAATAATCATCAACCAAATTTCTCTACGTTGTATCTCACAGGTAAAGCTTGTAGCACTAACTTCAAATATAAACACAGCAGCACAATCTGCTTTCAAGCCACTAATAAGTGAACGACCCTGTTCTGACTCCTTTTGGGGTCAGACTTACATAAAGGTTCTAGGACCTGATTGTATGGAATAGGATTAGGCCTTTCCTAATCTCTTAAGATATATGTTTGTTTGTTAGTTATTATCTTTACTTCTTTAGTATCTGGGTTATTAGAGAATTATTGGCTATATAATAGGATTCCAGAATTAAGTAATGAAGTTAAGTTACATCTATCTTGCCTCTTCCCTTCTGTTCTTGGCGTGTCTGACAAGTCACCACATAGCGATATCAACAGGGACAAGGCGGGGGCAGGGTTTAGGTTCCCATCCCATCATACTAACGGGGACATTTTCATCACCATATCAGCCTCCATTGGGATTTGGGGGGAGTAGGATCCCCATGGGGATATTTATTATATTATTTAGATTTTTTTTTTCTTTAACTTTAGTGCATATTATCAGTATAAGTTAGTTTCTTACAACCAAAAGGTAGCAAAAGGAGTTATGAGTCATTTATATATAAAATAATAACAAGCATATTGATATGAATGAAATATACATATAATTAGAAGGATAAATACTTATGCTTTAATATATAAACTCATATTTATTGGGATTTAGCAGGGACGAGGGCGGGGGGATATGAGGGGGGTGCATTATCATTCCCATCCCCATTAAACTAATGGGGATAGTTTGTCTCCCATCCCCACCTCTATTCAAGGAAAATCCCCATGAGTTATTGGGTCTTGAAGTAAATTGACATCTCTATCACCACGGCAAGTTTAGTGTCTCGCATGGCGGACTGGACTGGTGCTCCCTCTGTAACTCATCCTTATAATCTTCGATCCTTGTCACAAGATTCTACCCATAACACATCCACAATAAGATAACAAGTAAAACAGGATAGTGACAACATCAGCATAACAACTACTACTCTAAGAACAACACTTGAGCTATATAACAAGTGCCCTTGTCAAAAAAAAAAAACCATTGGCATAATTGAGGAAAGGTAAGCATACATAGTGAAAATGAGAAACTACATGACACAACTAATAAAAACCTGAGAAACAATAAAGAAATATTGAATCAATCATTTCAATAGAACATATTGCGAGAAGGGATACCAACTTCACCCTGACACTGGCTGGAGCTGCTAGGATAAAACATACAGGATGTGCGAGCAATGGCCAACAAACCACCATCCAAACCTGGCCAGGTTATGCCTGATCCGACCAATACAAAGTAGCAGATAAAAAAAAAAATTATCAAACAATTACAGGATCCAGGACACACGAAAGAAAGCTGCATATAAAAAAAATTACCCTTAAATAAAGATAAATTATTAAAATAATAAGTTTGTATAAAAGAAATATCGCTGAATTATTTCAGGCTAGAAACACTATGCTGAGACTGAGATAGCAATTCAAGCCCCAAACAAGAAAAATTGACTAATTTCTCTAAGAAGAAACATAAAAAGAGGGATCAAATTACCACTAAAGTCACCACAAAATGGAAGCACGGGCAATCAATTATCAATGTCCTAAATATTGCTCCAATGGAAACACATCATTACTAAACATACAACAGCTCTTACACACACACACACACACACACGAGGGGACCTAACTTCCTTAAAAATTGAGGATTAGTTTCCTAGACTGGAGTAATACTGCCTAACCAGTTACCTCAAATAAAAAATGCATCATACTATCATTTTATAACACGCAATCATGAAAACACTACATTCTCTAATACAAAAGCCTCACGAAAAGAAAAACTGAGATAACTCCCTACATCAAAATCTCATCCAAAAAGCCCAATTTGTATCCCCAAAAACAAACACCCTAAAAACCCTAAACTTATCAATAACTAGCATCCCTAAAAGCTACACAACTATTTTTTAGCAACCTTCACAACTATTTTGTCTAACCTCCAAAAACAAATGCTACCATCCAACACAAACCAATCTGAACATGCAATCCACCAAGCACACGCAGAAAGCAAGCAACAATAGCAGGTGGTGATGAGGAGAAAAACCCCGAACGAACCTTCTTCTCGGGGGCGGCGGAGGCAGGGGCGGGGTGAAGGGCCTGGAGGCCCTCCCGGCGCTTCTTAAGGAGGTTCTCCTCGCGGCGGCTCTTCCGGATCTCCACCATGTTGTCCTCGCGGCGCCGCCGCCCCTCCTCGGCGTCCACCGCCAACTTGTACCGGGTCCGCCGCACCTCCGCCCGCTCGCTTGGCCGCAGCGACATGGCTGGCTTCCTGCCTACGCCCTCCCTGCAATGCTCTCGCGGAACGAACTGACGGAGACGGGGAGGAGGAAGTGGGGGGGGGGGGGGGGGGGGCGCGGGGTTTGTGGGTGGGCCCGAAACCCTTAGCGTCGAAATGTAGCAGGGAGCGGGAGGAGGAGAGGGAAATTTTATTGGATTATAAGCGCAGGAGGCGGCTTATTTCCGTAATCTCCGAAAGGTTTGGTAAAAATGTGAGCTTAAATGTTTAATAGTATAGAAAATATTTTTTCAGTTTAAAAATTATAAAATAGAAATAAATAGTAACTCCCCAAAAAAAATTTCAGATTCTTTTGGAATATTTCTTTTGTCTCTGTTCCAATTCCTTTAAGCCATCCCACCATTATTTCTGATTATCAAAATCACAATTAAGAAAGCCTCGCCACAATCTCTGATAGCTTAAATAAATGATAAAAAACAAGATTTGCTTTGGTCAAATAGCAAGATTTCAACCAAATGACGCTCTTTACTATTGTTCATACTTCTTGATTCTCCTCTGCTATTGTTGCTTCGACCACCAGAAATACTTCAATCAAATAGCAAGATTTCCACCAAATAACAATCTATGACATTGTTCATAGTTCCCAATTCCCCTCCACCACTATTGCTTCAACCACTCGAATTTTTCTTTGAACTACAGCAAATGCCAACAATTGCCTGTGATCGAGGTGGAAGCGAGGAGATAAGCCAATTGAGGGGGTGTTTGATAAGGGAGTCCAGCTTATTGTTGCTTTGGTCACCTAATTTAATTATTTCTATAGTAAATGCCAGTGATTAAGAGGGAATGTTGAAGCGAGGAGATAAGTCGAATAAGGGAGGTGTTTGATAAATTGTAACCACAAGAGGTTGGTTTATTCAGTTTATCTTCTTCTCGCTTCTACCTTCTCCCTTGATTATAGGCGGTTGATAGTATTTATTGTAGATGGAAACAAATTTGGTGGTCAAAACAACAATGGCAGAGCGGAATTGGAAAGTATGAACAATGCCAGAGATTGCCATTTGGCTGAAATTTTGCTATTTGACCAAAATCGCTTCTAGTGGCTGAAGCAACCATGGTGAAGAGGGACAAGAAAGTACGAACAATGCCAGAGAGTGCCATTTGGCCACAATCTTGCTATTTGACTGAAGCAAATCTTGTTCTTTGTCCTTCATTTAAGCTACGAGAAATTGCGGCAAAGCTTTCCTATCAGTGAATTTGCCAATTAGGAACAATGGCAGAATGGCGAAAGGGATTTGGGAAAGAGATGAAGGAATATTTCAAAAGAATCTTGAAATCTTTTAAAGAGTTACTATTGTTGCATCTAGACCTCAAATTCTTGACTAATATGTTTGCTAACTGTGATTGAAAATAAAGGTCCAAAAGCAATCCCCAAATTAGTTATGTTTTGATGATGGTCACATCAAAAACAACCGACACTCTTTGAAGTAAAATCATGAAGGTTAAGAACGCATATTTTAGTTTTTACCGGTCTTGATGTGAGAAGTACAGTCGGGTTAATTAGACTTCATTTTTATTATTAGCTATACTATTAAGAGGGGTTCTGGAAAATTTTACTCGAGTTCAAACACGTGCCAACAATCTCATGCCATAATTCTACATCTAGTCTCTCGCTCACACTCTTAAATGCATATAAAATCAAGTCCAAGTTGAAAGTTTTGAGGTTGAGTTGAAATTAAACTTAAAACAATTGAACTGAAAGTTCTCGGCATTTCTAGACAATCTGAATTTATTTCGGATGGTCCAGTTGCATATCCTTTTTTCTAGATTAATTAAAGTTGTTTAGTGTACTGGACAATTTTCAAATTGCACTGGACAATCCTCAAAATTTCCTAGACTAACTATTAAATTGTCTTGAAGATTTTAACAATGAGTTTTCGGTCTCTGAATTGTATATTGTCCCAGACAATTTTCAGTTTGTACAGAACAATATCATATCGTTCGAAACTATCTGGAGAATTGTCCCGGATTTTTCTTTAGTGAGGGTGCAATTTTGGTTTGTAAGCATTTGTATGTAATGGACTATTTGTAAATTCTTCGGGACTGTCCAATTGCATACTTACCTGATGTGAACCCTGAGGGTGATGATAATGACGTGAACCCTAATTCTCTCAAACAAACACAAGCACAAGGGCACAATAAAACAACGTACAAGCTATCAAAGGTATCAAGAGATGTAATCAACCAAAGTATGTTTGTATGGAAGCTGATCAAGATCCTAACTCCTATCCACATTGAGATTGGAAACAAAGTTGGCGAATCTGAATCGAATACGAAACTGAGTTTGAGTAGAGTTCATATTTCCTCCATGAGATCAGTTCAATCTATTGTTCAAATTGAAGCATCAAGAACAATACGAAGATAATTAGAATTTTCGAATTCATCCAGAACAATAATCTAATTTACTGTAGATGGGTTACTGTTCATGTGAATAGTAATTTGAGTATTGTAGCACAATACTATTCACATAAATAGTAATCCAAATCATGCATATTTAAAGATATTTTATATTTAGTGTAACACCCCAGATTTTGCTACTCTTTGGTATGCTAGTCAGTGCATCCCTATTGAATTTCTCGGATGTCTCAACCACATCCCAGATAAAACCTAGAAGAATCCCCAAATCTTGATTTGGTCTAGATCAATTATCTCAAGAATATGATCCAGGGTATGCCAATACCTTAATTCAAAAAGTTGGCAGCAGAACTCCATCAGTTAAACCATTTTCGCAAATCAGTCCAAGAGTATTACGAATTGATCCTTTTTAGATTTTTCAAAAGTCTGAAAAGGCTAAAAGCCACAATTTAGCTCCAAATCTTGATCTGATTCAGGGAATATCTCCCATTCGCTATTCAATACAAAATCTTCTTCTGCGAGAATCTCAAAATCTCATTCCAGATTTTAGACTTTGATGAAATCCAGATTCTAAACACCCTATTACCCTATTTTCGTTATCATTCAAAACCTAATCGAAAGTCCCAAATTTTATCATGTGTCTTTCCCAAGCTGTTTATTAGGTTAATTGAGCCACATCAATGAAATCAAATTCAGCCCTAACTAATTATTTCACTGAATTTACAAATCAGTCCAAATCAAACTTCAGAAATTGTGTTTTAGTCCAAAACCCATTTTACCCTGCCGGCACGCCTTCGACCAGAGCACCGCCGCGATCTGTTGCAGCTGGCCAACGTCCGCCGTTGCCAGCACGTGTGACCGCTGCGCCTGCATGCCGCACGCGTGTCACGCCGGGGCCAGCCACCGTGGCAGCACCCACCAACCAGCAACAACAGCAGCCCGTGCGCGCGCGCCACCAACCGTGTCAGAACTTTTGTGCCACGCCGTCGACATGCCGAGGCCAACTGTCATTCCGCCTTTGCACCAGCCAAGAGCTTGCGTGGACGCCACCTCCCAGCTGACAAAGCCGCAGCAGCCGCTGCACGCCGTCCCATCGCCACTACACGTCGTCTTGTTGTCGCCACTATTCGCCGCCCCGTCAGTTCGACATCTCTCCTTGTCGCTCCAAGTCTCGAGAGCTCCAGCCTACTGCCTATTTAAGCCACCCTCATCCAGAACTATTTCTACACCACCCAGAAACCAGCTAAGTCTCTGCCTTCTTCGTCTTCTTCTTCTTCTCCGGCGAGGCGCCGAGGAGGGAAACGACGCCAGAGTTCACCGCAGCTCAAACTCTGCATCCAGCTTCATGGGAGGATGATGTGGACATCACTTCTTCGGATACACGCACCAACCATAATCCTCCGCTTGTTACACAAGGACCAATAACGCGCAGCAAAACCCGATTGTTGCATTGCCAGGTGAACTCGTTCCTAAGTTTATATATATATGGTTTTGAGAATGGTTTACTACCTAACAGTGATAATATTGTGCTTAGGAACCATGGAGAGGACCATCAAGGACGCAAGGACCAGCAAGGAGCCCAAGTCAAGTTGGAGTCCGGTTCGGCTATCCATGAGCAGCCTGCCTTCAAATGACCATAACTCCCTCATACAAAGTCCGATTGGGACGTTCTTATAGTCCACGGAGAAGCCCACGACGAGATCTTTCCAATGGATCTAGCCTCAAGTCCAAATTTTTTAGGGATCACCGGAAATTGACAAAAAAATTTTTGATCAGATTCTGATTAGGCCTAGTCGGCGCTGCGTCACTTTTTTGGTTGGGTCAAGGCTCATGTATCGAGTTAGAGTCCTAGTAGGGAAAGAGTCCATGTCAGTTTCAGGTGTCCTTACCTAGCCACCGACTTCTTTTACCTCCTCTATATAATCTGACCGAACCATTAGGGTTCTGCGGGTTTTGTTTAGTCATAGTCTTTCCTTCGTGAAGCTATTGAGATATTCTTCTTGGTCGGCTAGATCAACATCAATATCTGTATTCGGAACCCCAACTCTTTTTGTGATTCAATCTATATTTGTAATTTCAGATTGCTTGTTTATCTTGTTCTTGCTTGTTCTTCGATTGCTTGCAGGAATAGATCTTCGTGATAAGGTCGATCGTGCTTCTAGTTCGGTCAATAACAATCTGAAGTTGGTTCAGCAATTGCTAGGGTGTATCAGTCGTGTACGGTTGGCAGCCGGATTGTGAGAGTCGTCTTCACAAATCGATAGTTGTTGTTCTCATCGAAAGATCAGACCGCCCGCGTCACATCAGGTATGCTCCTAGCACCCATCTCCTCGTACCAATTCAACTAATTTACCTCCGATGAACTGTATTGTGGGTGATCACCGGGATTTCAATTTACCCTATTCCCGCTATCGCCCCTAGTCTCGTCCAAATTAGCATCCCTTTTTGTAGATTAAATTGATCACTAGAGCCTTCTAAGCAAGCCTTTTCAATCACAATTTGAATTAGCCTGTAATTGAAGCTTCCCCATTTCTTCGCGCGCTGCTGTGGACGTCTCACGTCGTCGGCACGCCTCGCTGTGTTTCCAACCAAATTGACCTCACCTACACGTTCACTAGGTCTCATAGACCGTGTAGCCAAACCAACTCATTCTGCATAGCTTTGAATCAACGGTGCCGATTTCGACCATTGTTCCCGAGTCCAGCGTCAACGCCGGTGAGCCTCCAAACGCCGTTGTAACCAAATTCCTCACTCCATCACCATCAGCATCACCCCTGGAGTAAAATTCCTCAATCAATTTCTAGATTCTTCAACCCCTATGCTCTGTCACCGTAGCCCCTCTCAGGATCTAGCGGCCGACGACTTCTACCTCGCCGTTCGCCGCCGTCAAGCCACCGTTGTCCAATTAATGTTGTCAGCTGCACCCTTTCTACTCCGCCTACATGTTTGACAAAGTTGGCGAAACAGCGCATGCGTGGATCGTCCAGACGCGCAAGTCCTAGAGCGCGGCAGTGCATTGGCACTCAATTTTTCTGTGCGAGGGACTTAGCTGCAATTTCCCTGATTTTCTGGACTTTTCCACAAAAACCAGTTTGTCAATTAGCCACCTTATTGTATTTGGCACCTAATGCTGCAATTTGAACTTGTCATGACCTTTTGGAAGTTCCAAATTGATCCTATGCCTTCTCCGACATTGTTAGGCAGCAAACCGAATGTCAGCCTACAGACATTCGTTGCGTCTGAGCCAAACCTTGTAAGCCAAGCCTAAGTATCTTCTCCCTCTCAGGATTGTCTCGAACCAGATCACCTCGCTTGCATGCATAATTATACTTTACATATAATTTTCTATGGTAAGTAATTTCTGTGTGCTTATATGTTGTATTGTTATTTGTGTGCGAGAGTAGAGCTAGAAGTAGAAGGAGCAAAAGAAGTATTTGAAGACCCCTTAGAGCAATCGGACCCCACGTTGCAAGGCAAGTCTCTTTCTCCTTGATCATGTTTCTCCCAGTATTTTAAGTAAATTAGGTTATTTTTTATTTTAAGTATATGCATGCTTTATTCTCAAATGCTATGTTGGAAGAATATGAGTAGATATGATCTAACTTCTTGAAAGCCCTTCATGTTCATATATCCTGTGCACTCATTGTTGCCTTAGGATGTTGTGCTTAAGTTAAGCTTATGCTTGGATATATATGCTAAATGCTAAATGGTCATCTATATGAAAAGTGCATTTAAAACCTCTTTTGTGAAAATATAAGTTAGAATCGATAGTGAGGATGGTTTGTGTGGTTGGTGCTGTGTGCACAATGGGAATGTAGTTTTCTCCTCACTAACGGTTCATAAGGACAAGACCCTTCTGTCGTACTTCTATGCGGCATGAAAAACGTACTAACCACTTGCCCGCTATGGGACGGGCGCAACAAAGTAGTTTTCTTGGTATTAGCTTTTCCCTGCAATGGTTGTCAGTCCGGTTTCTCAAGGGAAACTAGTGGTCCACAGAAGGCTGTGAGTTGTGAGAGTGGGTGAGTGAATCAAGAGTTTGGAAGGAAGGTGCCCTAGGCCTGGATTCCGAGTCGGGCGCGGCTGGATCACAGGCTATGTGTATCGCGGGACCATAGACCAATGCTAGGTAGATATGGTTATGGGGTGCGCTCCACAATGGTAATAAGGATTGAATCATCTATTTACTGGGCAGGGAATTGTTAAAGCTAGGAATACAAACTGTTGTGTGATTTCAGCCTTGTCACATGCGTAAAAGTCACATGGAGAGGTACCGACTTGAAAGCTGAGTGATCGTGTGAATTAAAGTGGTACACATTTGCAAAGTTACAAAAAGTATCGGATACTCTGAGCCCCCAGGTTTTAGAGTTTGCGCGCGGTGGATTCTATCCACGTCGATGCAGCACAAGTAGGATTTGAAAGATTTTCATAATATTGATTAAAGTGGTGACTCATGGAAGACCGCCACGCATAACATTTTCTAAAACCTAGTTTAGGATTTTTAAAGTCCCGCTTTTGAAATTAAAACCTTTCTTCAAAACTTTAGAGTGAAAATCTATTATATTCTTACCTATAAACCAAGGAGCCTATTCCTTGGAAATTTCCCTCATCTACATACCTGCATTCATAAATCAAGACTTGTTGAGCACTGTGTGGACAACGTGCTCACCCTTACTTTTGCACATAAATAATAGAGGAAGGACTTATTGATCCCGACTCCTATGGCTTCGAACCCCATGAAGAAGAAGGAACCGTCGCCGATGATTCAGCTTACTAGAGAGTCACTTACCTAGTGGAGTCCGATGTGGTGGAAGCCCATGCTGTGCCGTTGCTAGTGAAGATGAAGACCGTCATAGTTGTTTTTCTTGTCGTCCTGTGTGTTCTATTCTTTTGTGCCGATCACCCTTGTGTCGATGAAACCGCTTAATTTTGTATCAACTTTAAATTGCGTCATTCTTGGTGCTATGGTATTGTAATATTGGTCCTTGTAACCTTGTACTCGTTTTAATTAACTGCTTTGCAGTACAATGTATTTTGTTGTTGTGAGCTTGTAATGTATCATTCTGAGTGCAACCCAACCTGGGCGGTTGCCACCGGATTCCTTAAATAAGGGTCCCCACATTTAGTATTAGAGATATTTATGGATACTTTAATATATGTTTTTGAGTAGGATTCGGCTATATCCTAAACAAGCTGCTAGCTATAAAAGCCTTTGTACGAGCACCATGTTAAGCGCCCATGAATCTTATGAATATTAGACACTTTATAATATGAGTTGTTTACTTCTTTTGTTCTTGTGAATTCCTAGATTGGATTTGCAAGAAAGAAACTTCGGTTTCCCCCAATCTGTGCGCTACATCTATGTGGTGTAGTTGAGTGGATTGGTTTTATTGACGCGTGGAAGGGCGATTGTCTCAGTAGCAGGTGGTATGTTGTTAGCATATCGTTCACTCGCTGTTGGCTATCTCTTCATTCACTCACAAACCACAAATTTATCAAGTTTTCGAGTTCTTACATCGTGAAGATCGGGCCATCCTTGTACTTGTGCATGTTCAGACATGCTCATGCATATCATCTACCTGCCCTCAACGGCTAGTTTTGGAGATTATTAGTAGTCGTTACAATTGTTCTAAACTATCCAACTTTATTTCTGGACTATCCAGAAAGCTTGTAAATATGCTGCTGAATGGATCAGTGCCCGATCGCATTTTTCTTCAAGGAAAATAATATCATCTTCGCGTCTTTTACTTTGATTTATGACATCTATGTGATCCACGTGAGCAGAGCCAATTTTGATTTCAGTTGGTAGCATAGGTTCTGCACCATAAACTAGTTGAAAAGGCATTTCACCTGTGGCTCTACTGGATGTAGTGCGTAATGCCCATAGAACAGAATAGAGTTCTTCCACCCAAGCCCCCGAGCGTAACTTAAGTCGGTTGAAAACACGTTGCTTAACCCCTTGTATTATCTGCCCGTTGGTACGTTCAACTGCACCATTACTCTATGGATGAGCAGTGGATGCGAAACAGACTTTAGTTCCAATGTGTTCGCAATAATCCAAAAAGAAACCACTAGCAAACTGGGAATCATTGTCCGTTATGAGACGACTTGGAACACCAAATCGTGTCACAATGTTCCTTTGAAAGAACTTCGTTGCAGCAGCTGTAGTAATATGTTGAACTGGTTCAGCCTCAATTCATTTGGTGAATGTATCAATGGCTATGAACAAGAACTTGTATCCATTGACAGTTAGGGGCATAGGACCCCCGATATCTATTCCCCATGTGGCAAATGGCCACGTCAAAGGAATAGTTTGTAATGCATATGCTAGCTGGTGGACTTGCCGAGCATGGAATTGACATTGTGGGCAAGCCTTGACCAATTGCATGGCGTCATTAAGCGCCGTTGACTAGTAATAACTCTGCCGGAAAGCTTTTCTGACCAATGTTCTATAGGATGCATGTGCTCTACACATGCCTCCATTAATCTCTTTTAGAAGGGATTTGCCATCTTCTTGAGAGATGTAGCACATCAATACTCCTTGAGCACCTTTTCTATACAAGGTTCCTTTAACCAATCTATACATTCGCGTTTTTCTAACTAACCAGTCACTCTCGGTTTTATCCTCGGGCATGGTCCCATGTGCGAGATAATTGCTCAATGGTAGGATCCAATCTGCATCATGCTCAAGGGTGGTGACATTAGTCAACATTGTTGGTGCCTCTGCGATGGTCGCCATTGAGGGCTTTTTTAAGTGCTCAACAAACACTCCTGTCGGGGCGGATATACGTGAAGAACCAATTTTTGACAATTGGTCTGCGAGAATATTGTCTCTTCGCAGAACGAATTGGACTTCAAAGTTTCTGAAGTATTTTTCCAATTTCCTCACTTCGTCCAAGTATAGAACCATTGTCTCATTAGGACATTGGTATTCCTTGTTCACCTGGTTTACGACTAGTTGTGAATCACCTTTCAGTACTAATCGATGGACTCCAAGGGACTTGGCTGCTCGAACCCCAACTAGAAGACATTTATACTTTGCTGCATTATTTGTAGCAACAAAGTGTAATTGCATGACATACTGGAGCTGGTCGCCCAGGGGGTAATTAAGACCGCTCTAGCCCTTGAGTTTTTGAAACTCCGAGAGCCATCAAAATACAACGTCCAATGGTCGGTATTTTCTGAATCCACACATTCTTGTGCAAGTGGTTCGGGATTAGTCCATTCGACCACAAAATCTAGAAGAATTTGGGATTTGGTGGCTACTCGGGCTGTGAAGTGGAGATCGAATGCTCCAAGTTCTATTGCCTATTTCGCAACTTGACCCATTACTTCCGGATTATGGAGATGTCCCCTAAGAGAAAGGACGAGGCATAATGATCTTGTGCACTTGAAAGTAATGTCGCAGCTTCCTTAAAGCCATTAGGAGAGCATAAAGTAACTTTTGGACCTCATGGTACCTCTCCTTTGGTCCATTTAGCACTTCACTTACATAATAAACTAGCCATTGCACTCCTTCCCTCTTTGCGAAGTCCAAAGGAGTGCTTTTCAGGATTCAACTTTATTTCATATTTATTCAGATTACAGAAAGTTTCAGCCAACTCATCTACATGACTGGAGCTTTTAACACTCTTTACAACAAGATCATCAACATAAGCTTCTAAGTTACACCCTAATTGAGATTGAAAGGTCTTTTGCATCAAGCACTGGTACGTGAAACTAGCATTCTTGAGTCCAAATGACATTCTGACATAACAGTATGTGCCAAAGGGTGTGATGAAGGTAGTTTTCTCTTCATATTCCTCTGCTATGCTAATTTGATGGTACCCTGAGTAGGCATCCAGGAAGCTCATTAATTCGCAATCCGCTGTTGAATCAACCAATTGATCGATACGGGGAAGGGGAAAATCATCCTTAGGGCAGGCAGCATTGAGATTGGTGTAATCGACACACATGCGCCACTTACCATTAGATTTCAGGACCATGTCCGGGTTTGCAAGCCATTCAGAGTGGTTTACTTCGTGAATAAAGCCAGCCTTCTTGAGTTTATCTAACTCCGAATGGATAGCTTCTCTCTGATCAGAAGCAAAGCGTATGAGCATTTGCTTTATTGGTCGCTGTCCAAGTTGAATTGCTAGCCTGTGCTCAATCACTTCCCTTGGGACTCTAGGCATGTCAGATGGTTTCCATGAAAACACATCTGCGTTAGTCTGGAGGAAAGCGATGAGCACAAGTTCGTATTTGCTCTCCAGTTCTGACCCAATAGGAACAGTTCTGGTTGGATTGTCTGGGAATAAGGAAACTTGCTTAAGTTTTTCACCTAGTTGAGGAGTTACCTTGATCGAATATGTCTCTTTTGCCTTGGTCGCAGCCTTAACATCCAGGAGGGGAAGCTGATCAACCAATTCCAAGGAAATACGAGCGCAAGCAAGAGCTGTATTCTAGCTATCCTTGACTGCGATCGCGCCTTTTGGTCCTGTACCTTGACACACTGATAAGCATAATGTGTTGCTGCCATGAATTTGGCAAGCGAGGGCTACCAAGAATTGCATTGTATGCTGAATCAAAATCAATTACATCAAAAGTAACCAATTCTGTTCGAAAATTCTTTGGTTCTCAGAAGGACTAGGAATAATCCAAAAAATGGGTGAACCACAAGTTTAATTCTTGAATGAGGGATTTGCATCTCATCAAGTGCTTTTACAAAGAGTAAGTCAAGAGAACTTCCGCCATCGACTAAGACTCTACCACTTTCACATTGCTAATTATCAGGCCCATAACCTGGCCCATAGTAACCGCCCAGGATAGGTTGCCTTTAGCAATTGTATCATAAACACAACTCAAACAATACATAACTTATCTTACATATATGATGAAATTTAGAGTGAAAAAGGCTTTATGCCATAATTTACATTAATGGCCGACCAGGCCAACATAAAGTTTTCAGGGCTATATATTTTTTTCGATACAAAAGTATAGTGGGTTCCATAGTTGAGCTCATCTGGGTTCGCAGCCTTAGACCCAATGGTCAAAATCAAAGTCTTCAGGGAACTTCGGCTCTTCTTCTTGTTTTGGATTTATATCCTCAATTTGGATATCCACTGAGCGGAATAGCAAGAGTGAGTACAGAGGTATTCAGGAAGTCTCAACATAAGAATCTATCTTTATCATGACAGGAATTGTCCAAGTGAACGGTTTGAGGCATAGAATATTAAATTTCACAAATACATTTCTATGGTAATTTGAGAAACTAATAATTAGCAGAGTATCGATAGAAAGCATTTTTAGAAGAGTTGAATCCGAGCAAAACATCCTTGTTTGCCCCTTTTTGTTTAATGTCTCAAAACTATTGTGCTATCCAATTATTACCCATGGTATACCCCTGTCTGGGCATATGGAGTACTCGAATACTTATTAAACTCTGTAGAGGGGCATTGTTTTACCTACATGAGTCCATCAATCTTCCCTGTCAGGCTGGTTTCATGCATAGTATTACATGCGACTAGATTGAGGAGACAAGGCTCTCAAATACTTTGTATTAATTTATATCCCTGCCCGACAATTGGACCATATTGGTCGTTATTGTCGTTGTGAGGTACCCTTAATAAGAAGTACACTTCACACCCAGCTATCACAATACTCAAGGTTAGAGTACCGAACGATCTCTCCCCTCACATCTCCCCCATCACCCATTCGGGCCATAAGTTTAAGTGACTAAACTTATTAAGGTCAAAATATCTCAAAATTTGGAACCTGAATGAGAACGACCACCATACGGGATAAAATCGATACGTAATAGTTTACTGGACGAGTTCAATTTCTTGATCATGTGGTTGGCACGTTAATATGCCCATGGTTGTTTAGCACAATTTGTTATGTCCTTATTTGCATGTAAGCTATTATCCCTCTTTCCCATATGAGTCAAATCACAATTGACTCCTCTCCATCTATCCATTCATAGTTTTTCATGTGCGATAATAGTATTTAAAAGTACAGTTCTCTTACTCTATCGAGTTATTTTCCACCATGCTTCTACACTTGTATATTAATGATTTATCATATATTTATGCTCTAGGTCTTCAAGGTTTTTATTATTTGATTCAAGCAATCAAGAATGGCTATTCAAATTCAGGTTGATAACTACACAGGATTATTGAAACTATTTTTCTTAATAAATAAATATACTTTAATACATTTATCAATACAATAAGTAATTTCGAATTATGGGTCAACAATATGATCAAGGTTTTGAGACTTGCATGACTCTGGAGGTACTATGTTTGCAACGGTCGAGTTGAAGTCTTGCTCCTGAAGCTCCAAGACCTCATCCTCTGGACACGCACGAACAACAACATACCGACAAATTGCACAAAATCTTTGTATTAATATACTAAAATACATACAAAATATAGAAATGAAAATATGTAATGCAAAGATGCAAGTCTAAATGCAATTGCACTTGGTTTTGCACTATTTAGGGTTTTGTATAAATTAAAACGCGTAGACATCATACAGCGACATAACCTAAATAGCCTCAGATTCGAACCAAACTTCACTGGGAAGTTAGAAATACTAAAGCATGCAAAGTGACGTGGGTAGTTTTTCAACTTGACCACTGGACGACTGGCTTCAACCAGGTATGATCTCTATTGGCATTCAGAGCGTGCTCAGTGCAGCACTGGAACTTGACTGGTCGTGCTCGTGTAGGCACACCCGCACGTGGTCGAATGCAAACGCGCTTGTGTGAGGAAACCAAATCACCTCATGACTTAGAAATAGGATTTGTTGCTGAAGTTCTGGTGCACATTTGGGATGCGTTGGCGTTGCTAGAGCATGACCCGCAGCGAAGATTCAACGGCGGCGTGGCGTTGGAAATGACGACCACAAGCAAAACTATGTCATGGCCTAGATCTAACGCGCTAGAGATGTCTAGGAGCATACTTAGGCTTTATTGAGAGTGTTGGTGGGGTGCTGGACGGTGGCAAGTTCGCCGGAAAAGCTGGCGACGGCGCGGTGGCTCGAAACAGGGAAGTGGCAACAAGCTCACTGTGGACAGCTCAAAAGCGACCACGACTCAATGATCCAAAGATACTACTAGATTTAGGTATTACTGGAGATGGTTAAATCAAGAGGAATTGACCGGCGGCGACCAGAGCGTGGCAAATTTGAGCTTGACATCACCGGCAACACGCACGAACGCCTGAACGAAGAATTTCGTTGATACAGTACGGTGGTTCCTGAAATTTAACAGTTTTGCAATTAAAACCAAAGTAAAACTTCTGACGTGGTTGGTTCCCCCGATGCACAACTACGGCGGCCAGACGGCGATCACCTGATTCCTTTTTAAACAAAAATGATGGTGGGGATGGTGGCTGACGGCTGGTCATGAAACATCAAGGAAACATGGAGAAGTGAGTGGACAAAGAGGAGCTCACTGGCGATCACTAGAGCTCAGTAACGACGGTGGCGCTATGTTGGGCACGGCTGTAGTGTGCTCGGGCAGTGTCTGGGCACGCTCTGGCTGCGTCTAGACAATGCCAGCTAATGACAAGAGGGGTCTATAGGCTATAGGAGATGGAGCTTTTGTGCTTTGCTCACGTTAGTGTGTTTAAAACACCTCTTTTACCCTTATCTGAGGGTTTACAGTAGTTTTATTATAGTTCTCTTTTGTTTTTTGAATTTTTCTTATGTTAAAGTCTTAGCATGGGTGTCATATGCGGTGGAAAGTTGGTGAAACTTGGCCAGTAGGTGAATAGGGTATTTTGGCCATTCCACTGTAGCATTAGTAATTTTTCCAGGTTTAAAATGGTAATCTTACACTAATAAAGTCCAAAATTGCATGAAAGACCTGTTTTTAATTTGTAAAAATTTGTGGGCTGCAGGAAAAGTAGAGTTTTCTGTAAAAGGGTGTTTTGGTCAACTTACTTTTCATTTAGTACAATTTTAAGGGTATTTAGTAATGTTCTAAGAATATAATCATGTCTTTATTATTTAATTCCAAAATTTTAATTATATTTGAGGACTTCTTTGTAAAGGGTCTTTTTTGTAATAATAATTCTAAGGTTTTTCACAACATGCGCCTCCTTGAAATTTAATTGTTTTATTTTTATTTCTTCAAGGCTTTTTCTTTTATATTAATAATTGGCTAAGAGACTTAAATGTGATTATTCTTTTCACAATTAGATTCTTAATTTGGTAAAACATTAGTAATTGGATTTATTTCAATTTTCCATGATTTTAGAAATTTTTCTTGTACATAGTTTAACTTTTGGTTTTGAGCTTTATTTTATCATTTTATGTGAGTCAAATTATTTTGACATAATTCTAAATAAATACAAGGGTTTATTTGAAATTTATTCAGGATTTCAATCAAAATTTCTACCTTTCCTGAAAATAGTGATCTCTACATGACCACACAATGAAATGCAAAACAATTTGAAATTTAATAGCTTTTTCTAAAAAGTTGAAAATTTGAGGGCATGACACTAATAGTGGGGGATGTGACCAAAGGAAGTCGTCGTGGTTGTGACAATCCCTTGGGGCAATCTTCTGGGCTAAAGGTCAGGGACGTCTCCGACCAACGGGGGTATTGAAGCTCTCTTGGGGGAGATTCAACATTAGTAACCTCTCGGCGAACATATTTAAAGTGACGCTTGGAGATATAGGATGAAGAACCACAAAAAATAACATTAATATGATTATTTGGTACCTGATATGACATGTCCTCATCTCCATCAGCGTCCTTATTACCACTGGGTTGCCTTTTTTTGGTATGGTGGGCATAGGTCCGTTACCTTGGTAGAATTGTTCCATGCGCTTTAACCATGTTCAGCAATTCTTGAGATCATGTCTCGGGACATCATGTAGTGGACACCACCTCTAGTTCCCTTGTGGGTTAGTCTGTTCTTCTGCATGGTCATTGTTGCATCCACCAGAACGAGGTTTATTATTCTTGTATGGAACCTTATTACCTTTATCCTGTAGTCGCTTTGCCATGTTCATGACCTCTCGAGAGCGGTTTGTTACATCCTTTTTCGCTGTTTTGTTCTTCTTGCCCATAGATGATCCAGACTTCTTGTTAGAATTCTCTTTCCTTTCAGAGTCTAGACCAGGTTGGGGTGGTAAATCACCCTTATCAACCATTCTATGTCCACTCCACCGCTTCAGCTGCGTCGGAGTAGTCATTAGCCATGTCGAAGAGCTTTGACATTGATCTTGGCAGGTGAATGTTGAGGTCCTCCATGAATCTTCAGTATCGAATGCATGTTTAAAGGCACTGTTACCGAATTGTCAGAGATGTTGAGGATAGTATTTCTTACCCCCACAAACCTCTTTACAAATTGTCGGAGAGTCTCACTTGAGGTCTGGCGTAAACGATGAAGATCATCTTCCTTGTCAGGTTTTTCATAGCAGTTTTGGAAATTGCTAAGGATAGCATTACATAGCATTTCCCAATTGTAGGTAGATCCCTCTAGTTGGTTGAAAAGCCAGGTTCATGCTGGACCTTCAAGGACCGTTGGCAAATAATTTTCCATCACTTCACTACTATAGAAATGCAATCCGCTAACCCATATCTTCTAACGGTTATAACCAATCTGGAAAAAATCCGATAGAGTAGGACGACAGCGGTGGAGAAGAGGCTTTTTACTATCGGTTATATTCTGGTACACTGTTAGTGAAATGCAAATATTTTTTACTATCGGTCATTACTGTATCAACCGATATAATAGATGAAATAGTACTATCGGTTTGTCTTTCGTAACTGATAGTGAAATTACGGACTTTTTACTATCGGTTCATACTGTACCAACCGATATAATAGAGTAAATTTTACTATCGGTTTGTATTTGGTAACTGATAGTGAAATTATGGAATTTTTACTATCGGTTACTATTGTACCAACCGATATAATAGAGTAAATTTTACTATCAGTTATATAAAACAAACCGATAATAAAATGACGTCATATAAACTAATGGTTATGACAGTGGGGACCTTAGTTTACTATCGGTTGTTGTTTTGAACCGATAGTAAAATTGTACAACTTATCTCGACCCCTGCTCTGCGCTATGCATCCTCGATTCATTTCTACCATACGTGCATCCACGCTCCAAGCTAGAGTGATCTGGAGAAGCTAGCTGAGAGGTTGATAATTCGATCCCCCTTGGTATTGTCATCTTCTCATCACCTCTCTCTCTCTCGATCAATCTTTCACACTCTCCCTCTCTCTACTTCCAATTCATTAAACTAGATACATGTAGCTCCAAACTAGCTAGAAGGCTAGGTTGGCTAGCTAGCTATAGCTTGCTGAAGTTAAGCTAGGAATGAGTTATGGCTGAAGTTAACCAGCTAGCTAGCTGGCTCTTCCAATTAATGCATCAAGTTCATTAGGGTTTCATATATATCCATTTAATGTAATTAAGCAGCTGTACACACATATGGCCTAGCTAATTGATGATGTTTCATGCATGCATGCCCTGAGTCATTAATTATTTATTTCAATTTGTCAATTTTGTGAAATAATTGTAGATGGACCGAGAATGTTGGATGTGTTGAATAAAACGTACTACTGTTGAGTATTTGGAGGGTGTGAATGGGTTTATTAAATTTGCTGAGCAAGAAAAGGCGAAGAAGGGAGAGAAAGATATGCATTGTCCTTGTATAGATTGTATGAACTTAAAAAGGTTCAGCAACTCTGATCAGATTAGGAGTCATTTGATTTGTCGTGGTTTTAACGCACACTATACTCGTTGGATATGGCATGGTGAAGATCTTGAGGAAACGAGCACCGCTACCACTCAGCATCACCCGGAAGTGAATTGCAGTAATGATGATTATCATCAGAACATTGATAATGTTCATTCGGATGTGCATGTAGATGATGACAATTTAGATGAAATGTTACGTGATGTAGAAGAAGATTACAACGAAAATGATTTTGCTAAATTTGAGAAATTAATTGTTGATTCTGAGAAGCCTTTGTTCCCCGGATGTGCAAAATTTACAAAATTGCCTTCTGTGTTGAGATTATATAACTTGAAGGCAAGCAACGGTTGGAGTGATAAGAGTTTCACGGCGCTATTAGATCTGTTAGCGGAAATGCTTCTAGAGGGAAATGAGTTGCCAAGATCGGTTTACCAGACCAAAAAACTATTGTGTCCGTTGGGAATGGAAATCGAAAGAATACATGCATGCCCAAATGATTTTGTTCTGTATCGTAACGAGTACGAGGATTTGCATGTTTGTCCAAGATGCGGTACATTGCGGTATAAGTATGGGGACAGAATTTATCACAATGGATGTGATGAGGTAAAGAAAGGGCCTCCGGCCAAAACTATGTGGTATTTGCCTGTGATTCCTAGATTGAAACGACTGTTTGCAAATCCGAAAGATGCAAAGTACTTGTGTTGGCATGGTGAAGGTCGGAAACAAGACGGAAAACTAAGACATCCAGCTGATTCTATTCAATGGAGAAACATTAACAGAACATTCGGTGAGTTTGGCAGCGAAGTGAGGAATATAAGGTTTGGGCTGAGTACGGATGGTATGAATCCACACGAAAATATGAGCAGTCGGCATAGCATTTGGCCGGTTCTTTTATGTATCTACAATCTTCCTCCTTGGTTATGTATGAAGCGTAAGCACATCATGATGTCGTTACTAATTTCAGGACCCAGACAACCCGAGAATGATATTGACGTGTTTCTATCACCGTTAGTCGAGGACTTACGTAAACTGTGGAGCGAAGGGGTGCGGGTGTGGGATGTACATAAGTGAGAGAATTTCATGTTGCGGGCCATGATATTTTGCACCATAAATGATTTCCCGGCCTATGAAAATTTGTCGAGGTATAGTACGAAAGGAGGCAAGGCTTGTCCTATTTGCCTGGATGAAACTGAAAGCATGTGGTTATCGAACTGCAGAAAAACAGTGTACATGGGTCACCGCAGATTCCTTCCGATGCATCACGCCTACAGTAAGAAGCGGAAGTCATTTAATGGGAAGTCTGAGAAAGGATCAGCCCCAGTGTTTGTGACTGGTAAGGAGCTTTACTTGCGCGTGAAGGACATCAAAGTTGAGTTCGGTAAATGTTCTAAACCTCCAGGAAAAAATGTTTGGAAGAAGAGATCAATTCTTTGGGATCTGCCATATTGGGAGCACTTACAAGTTCGATATTGCATTGATGTCATGCACGTAGAGAAAAATGTTTGTGATAGTTTGATTGGTTTGTTGTGAACATTCTAGGAAAGACGAAAGATGGCATCAACGTTTGCTGTGACATGCTCGACATTGGCATAAGGACTGAGCTTGCACCGTTAGAGAAGAGAAAGCGTACATACCTCCCCCAGCCTGCTATACTTTGTCAAAAAGAGAAAAACAGAACTCTGTCAGTGCCTATATGGTGTCAAAGTTCCATGCGGGTATTCTGCGAAATTGAAAAAACTTGTGTCCATGAAAGACTTGAAACTGGTTGGTATGAAGTCCCATGATTGTCATGTACTGATGTCACAAATGCTTTCCATTGCTATCAGAGGCATTCTCCCAGTCAAAGTCAGAGAGACAATTACAAAGCTATGTTATTTCTTCAACACAATATCTGGCAAGGTAAGCGTGTACTCCTAGCAGGTTAATTAGCTCCATTCGTGAAACTTGTCAGATTTTTTGGATCTGAATATTTGCTGCAACTATGTCCTTGTAGGTAATTGATCTGGATGGACTGGTTGATTTGCAATGCGATGGTACTACAACTCTTTGTCAGCTGGCGATGTATTTCCCTCCATCTTTTTTTGATGTTATGGTCCATCTAATTTTTCACCTTGTTAGAGAAATTATGTTTTGTGGACCTGTGTTCCTATGCTACATGTATCCATTTGAGAGATTTATGGGTATCTTGAAGGGATATGTAAGGAATCGACATCGGCCTGAGGGCAGTATCATTGAAGGTTATGCCGCCGAGGAGGTGATTGAATTTTGCACCAACTATATGGCCGGGTTGACCCAATTGGCGTTCCTACGTCCTGGCATGAGGGCAGGCTTTAGGGCATTGGAACGATTGGATTTAAAGCAGTCGTCCCCTCTAGTGATCTGTATGGAAAAGCCCATTTTTTGGTCTTACAGCACATGACGGGGTGGAGCCATACATACACAAGCACAAGGAAATGTTACGGAAACAGAATCCTTCGAAGCCAGAGATTTGGGTCACCAGAGAACATAACAGGAAGTTTGCTGGGTGGATCGACAATAGAGTCCTACAAGCTTCTGAGGGCAACGTAGATGAAGTTGTTACATGGTTGGCCAGAGGGCCTAGATTTACTGTAGGGACTTGGCAGGGGTATGACATCAATGGCTATTCATTTTACACAAGAACTCAGGACGAGAAGAGTACCATGCAATGTAGTGGAGTGACACTACTTGCTATTTCAGAGGATGCTAGGGCAGTAAGGGCACTCAACTCATATTACGGTGTTATTGAGGAAATATGGGAGCTCGATTATGTATTATTTAAGATTCCTCTATTTCGATGCCAATGGGTCGAAATCTCTCGAGGTGTTAAAGTCGACAATTATGGGTGTACTCTCGTCTATCTCAGTAGAGTCGCACACCAAGATGATCCATTTATACTTGCTGAGCAAGCCACACATGTGTTCTACATCGTTGACCCGGCCAACCCAAAGTTGCACGTTGTCCTTCACAGTAAGAGACGTATTGTTGGGGTTGAAGACGTTGTGGATGAAGAAGAGTATGATCAGTTCGACGAACTACCTCCATTTTTAGATGGAATTCTTCAATCTGTCCTTACCGAAGATATTGACGAAACAAGTTACCTGCGAGATGACCACGAAGAAGGATTATGGGTGGACAACCATTCTTGACTAATTTGCAATATGTAAGTGACGTATATTACTTGGATCTTTAATCAAGAATTCTTCAAATCATTTTTCAAAAATTCTTTGGGAAAACATACGTGATGCATTGAGAATCATTACTGCAAATTTTCATTTCAATTGGAGTTGATTTGAGCAATAATTGATTCTTTTCACAAATCAATATGAAAACTGCAAAGTTCAGATTCCTCGTGGTTTTTGGCTGGTTTGTCATTTTGATATCTCCATCTTGATTGGCTTTTCGAAGAAAGTTTCTATATGCATGATTCCTTATGTTCCATGATTGGTCTTTACTGTTAATTTATTTCAAAATTATTGGAAGTCATTTGAAAGGGTTTTCAGGTGTCTTTACAAGTGCAAAATGATGTACTGAGACCCATCTGTAATTGTTCTCAGGAAAACCCTTTAGGGTCAATAACATTGTATTCTACTATCGGTTTGAAGTTCCAAACCGATATGAAATTAGTATCTACTATCGGTTTATTGTTCATAACTGATAGTAATTCATATTGTGTTATGAGACCCTGTTCTACATTTTGGTTTGATCTTGTACAATGGATTAATTTACTATCGGTTAATAATCATAAAACCGATAGTGAAATACAATGGCAATAAAGATCATTTGAACATAACTCTTGATTGTAAAATCCTATTTGGAAGTTTTTTTCAAAAAAATATATTTCATGGAATGAAAATCATTTCTGTAAATTTTCATTTCAATAGGAGTTAATTTGAGCAATAATTGATTCTTTTCACAAATCAATATGAAAACTGCAAAGTTCAGATTCCTTGTGGTTTTTGGCTGGTTTGTCATTTTGATATCTCCATCATGATTGGCTATTCGAAGAAAGTTTTTATATGCATGATTCCTTATGTTCCATGATTGGTCTTTACTGTTAATTTATTTCAAAATTATTGGAAGTCATTTGCATGGGGTTTCAGGTGTCTTTACAAATGCAAAATGATGTACTGAGACCCATCTGTAATTATTCTCCGGAAAATCTTTTAGGGTCAATAACATTGTATTCTACTATCGGTTTCAATTTCCAAACCGATATGAAATTAAGATCTACTATCGGTTTATTGTTCATAACCGATAGTAATTCATATTGTGTTATGAGACCCTGTTCTACATTTTGGTTTGATCTTGTACAGTGGATTAATTTACAATCGGTTAATTATCATAAAACCGATAGTGAACAATGCCAACACTCCAAACCCTTACTTCCATTATATTTACTATCAGTTTGATGATTATGAACTGATAGTAAAGATTCATATATTAGGTTAACCTCGCACGATTTTCCCTCCAGTGCAACTGATCACATTCCAAATACTCACGCGCGGAAAACCCTAGCCTCCCCGACGTTCGCTTTTTCGCTCCTTTGCGCCACCATTGCCGATCACAATTGGGTTCTCCACCGCCTCCGGCCACTGCATCGCGCCATCGTAGGCCACTCCACGAACGACTGTAAGTGTTCTTGACCAAACCGCTCACGTCAATTTCTTAAATTTATATTTAATAGTTCATATGTGGTTCAATGGATTACAAATATAAAACTAGATGAAAAGTGCATGAATTACAAACTTGATAGCTATGAGAATTACAGACTTGATGAAAATCACTAGGAATTTTTTATACAGTGTCGTCCACTATCGGTTTCTTATTTCGAACCGATAGTAAAAGACCATAATCTGAATTTTCTGTTAATTATTTCCCATTTTCTAATTTTCATCTGAAATTTTGGTTCATTTAAATTTTTATCACAAAGCCATGATTCTTTATGTTCCTGCAGAGAGACTAGTATAGTTTGCACTGCTAATCTTATATATTTTCCTGAATACAAACTTGAATACTATCGATTTTAATTGTCAAACCGCTAGGAAATAGAGTATGTCATATCGGTTTGTTATTGTCAACCGATAGTACATTGAAAAGTTTGAATTTTGCAGAGTTCATATTTCATTTGTGAAAAGAATCAACTATTGCTCAAATCAAATACATTTGAAATGAAAATTTACAGAAATGATTTTCATTGCATGAAATATATTTTTCTGAAAAAATTTTCCAAATAGGATTTTACAATCAAGAGTTGTGGTCAAATGATCTTTATGTTAAGCAAGAAGGTTGAAATTCGACAACCTTTTGCAAATTGAGTTTACAAATCCATTTTAAATCCATTTTTGAAGACTATGTTGATAGGAATTGATGATTTTTGTCCTTTTGAATGAAAATTTGACATTTTAACAAAAAGAGGTGGTTCATCATTGCCATTCCATTTTAGTTATGAATTTTGTCATGTACCTTTCTTCATATCAATTGATGGTCTGTTCATGGAATTTTAGGTAAATCTATGTCGGCATCTTCCTCGGCTGATAGTAGTGATTCGGCAAGGCGCGACGATGTTGTGCCGTTCGGCCAAACGCGCGGATCTTTCATGTGAGTTCAACCAGTTCGGGAGACCGATCGGGAAGAACGCCGGCCAGTACGCTGCCTATGTTGGTTTGTAGGCGAAGGAAAGGGTGAAGATCACCGTCCAGAGCTGGGAGGACGTTAAGGCCGGTGAGAGGGATAGGCTATGGGCGGAAGTGAAGGTAAAATAATCAAAATCACTGAACTCTTGAGTAATCACATTCCATTGGTTTATCCCAGAGATTAGGTAAGTCCTACTTATATGCACCATTTGAAACAAGCCAAGTGTGACGAGGATTGACACCCGAGTCAGTTCAAATAAATGCACTGTTGGTTCAGGACAGATTCGAGCCAGACATGTGCCCGGAGGTGCGAACTCAAGTCATTTCTGGGAAGCATCAGCCCAAGGTCGCAGGCTTTGCGCGATCAGATCACAGCTAGTGCGCGGTCAGAAATTCGTGTGCTGTGCGCGGATAGAAGGTCGAAGTTGTTGCGCGGTCAACCAACATCACGCGGTCAGAGCATCTTCGACCAGGGAACGTGGGAGTATTCTTTTCCTATAATAGGAATATCCCAAGTATCCCGAAGATTCTTCCACGTGGGGATCAACCGTCAGAAGGTTAATACGTGCAGTCATCCACAAATAACATATGTTAAACCTGCGTGGGAGTTCAGAGCGGTTCTCCAAACCGCATCCAAGCAACTGCTTGATGCAGTTACGACTTGGCGCCCTTTCAAACAGTATAAAAGGGCGGCATGATGTATCAAACATGAGAGATCGATCAAGAGATCAAGACACGACTCAAACAGCTAAGTCTACGGCCTAGATTAGATAGTTTTTATAAGCCTCCCTGGCTTCTTTATGTACACTTACATAGGAAAAACCTTCGCCTGTGAAGGTCTTTTCCTGCTATCTTGTAACTCTTTACTACACATAGTGCAATCCCAACAGGACGTAGGGTTTTTACTCCCACCATCGAGGGCCCGAACCTGTATAAATTTCTCTGTGCTCCAGTTCTCCATATTCTACATACCTTTCCCGGAGGGTCACCCTGAAAGGTCTCACTATTATAAATTTTGCATAAGTTCGGCTGAGGACCCCGAGTCCGAATCGTCGACAGTTGGCGCCCACCGTGGGGCCTTTCTCAAGGCGTCCTAATTTTCATCCGGAGGTTCGCTGAAATATGGCTGGAGTATATGATTTCGAGAACGATTTCGATCTCGAGGATTATGCTCACATCCCGATGCCTTCTCCAAGCGACCCTGTTCCGATGGAGGAGGTTGGAGGCAAAAATCTCCCAGAGGTTGAATCATCTCTCCAGGTCATGTCCATCGACCAGGGAGCGACTAGCGCAAGGTCAGAACCCACCGAGGTTCTTAATTCGCTAGAGGGTGAGTCCGGTCCGTCATACTACCCCGCTGAGGGGAAGGATGATATCGACCTGGAAATCAGCTTGGGGAGATTCGACCCTGATAACCTCCATCATCTCTTTGATTTTGAGTCCGACTCGGAACAAACGGAGATGTTTTCCCCATCGGCGACCTCTCTCCCTAGACAGTTTGCTGCCTTATTGGAGAAAACTCCTGATCAACAGGCTGCTAGGGAAGAACGGGATCGCAAAGAGAAGGAGGATCAAGAACTCGAGCAACAAAACAACGAACTGCGCAGAACTGCCCTTGAGGCTCTTCAAGATGCGCAGGCTCGTTACGATGCTGCTTCGAGTTCTTCTCGACGATCACGCGGTCGCAGACGCGACCAGACCCCCTCTTTGCCTCCGGAGCGTTTCCCGGTGGACGAAGAAACGGTAACACCTGGTGCCCCTAGGGGAAGTACCCATGGTCGACTACGATCTATCGCGGAAGTCATGCGTAACTTCCCTCCTACGGTCACGGATGCGCAGAAACCAGCCTTCACCAGGATCCTAGCAGAAAGACTGGATGAGGTCGCATCTGAAGCGACCCCAACGGCCTCTTCCTGATCGGTAACACGTTCCCGCGAACGAGAGTGTTCTCACTCTGGTTCTGGTCGGCGAAGTTACCCGCCGCTTGTACCATCCCACCAGGACAAGTACAGGCGGACACAGGATTCTCGTGGTAGGGATCGAGTCCCTGTCCACTCTCGTTTGGGACCACGGATAACTCCACCGTTGCGTGAAGTCGCCCGTGACCCGGTCGAGAGTCACAGGGCAGTTCACGGTCCCTACGTCGGTTGTAAAGCTTTCTCACCCGGCCTTCGTGCGGTCGTTTGGCCTGATAAGTTTCGACTAGGGGCCATTGAAAGGTTCGACGGAACTCAGAACCCATCCGAGTTCCTTCAAATCTACATCACTGCCATCCAAGCGGCAGGAGGCGATGACCGGGTCATGGCCAACTACCTGCCTACAGTCCTCGAAGGACCGGCTAGAACCTGGCTGTTTAATCAGCCCGAGGGTTCTATCTACAACTGGGAAATGCAGTGCGATGCTATCCTCAGCAATTTCCAAAACTGTTATCAAAAGCCGGGTAAAGAGGACGATCTTCATCGGCTACGACAAACTTCAACCGAAACTCTTCGGCAGTTTGTCAAGAGGTTTGTCGTGGTGAGGAATACCATCCCGAACATATCTGACGGTTCCGTTATCAGGGCATTTAAACATGCCGTTCGATACCGGAGATTCACCGAAGACTTGCTCATCCACCCTCCTCGATCAGTGGCCGATCTTTTTGATATGGCCGATCGGTACTCCGACGCGGCCGAAGTTGTCAAATGGAACCGGATGGTCGACAAGGGTGACCTACCACCTCAACCAGGTTTCAAAAACGCCAGGAAAGAAGATTCAAGCAAGAAGCCGGAATCTTCGTCGGGTGGGAAGTAGAAAGTCAAAGAGGAACCGCTCTGGACAGTATCGCGAGGTCGCAGTCGCAGAGAAGCCACCTTCGACCAAAGGTAACAAGCCTTCATTTAAGAATAAAACTGCTCTTGGTGGTCGTAATGCCGACTAGCCAGAAAAGTCGACTAATCCGCAGGAAGGCAAGAAGTGGTGTCCACTTCACAACTTCGCAGGCCACGACCTCAAGAACTGCAGGAGTTGGTTGAAGCAGTTGGATGACTTCTACCAGGGAGTTGGACCAATGCCGACCTTACTGGCTAAAGAACAAGCATGCGAACTTAGAGACGCCGACGGAGACGAGGAGATGTCTTACCAGGTACCTCAAAATCACATTAATGTTATTTTCGGGGGTTCTTCCTCTTTTGTTTCCAAAAGGCAGTTTAAAGCCTTTTACCGAGAGGTTAACCAAACGGAGAGATCCCTTGGTGAACCTCAATACCCCCGTTGGTCGGATACACCTTTGACATTCGATCGCTTTGATTGTCCCGTGGGGCTTACTCGACCATTGAGGCTCCCTTTGGTCATTACCCCGATCATCAGTAACGCGAGAGTCGAAAGGGTCCTGATCGACGGAGGGAGCTCCCTTGACATTTTATTGGTCAAGGCACTCGACGAGATGCAAATTTCTCGTTCGAAGATTAAGCCCATAATCCATCCGTTTTATGGGATAATCCCAGGCCCCTCCATGATGCCGTTGGGACAAGTGGTCCTCCCGGTCACACTGGGAGAACCGGATAACTTCCGAACAGAATTGGTTACTTTCAACGTAATTGATTGTGATTCAGCTTATAATGCAATCTTTGGTAGGCCAACTCTTGCTAAGTTCATGATGGCAACGCACTATGCTTATCAGTGCGGCAAATTGTCTGGCCCCAAAGGTGTCATCTCGGTCCGAGGTAGTCGCAACGTGGCACTCACGTGCGACCGGCTATCTTTGGAGATGGTCGATCAATCTTCCCCTCTGGGACGCCCAGGTCGCCACCGACGCGATCAAGGCTGCTCCTCGACCAGATGAGAAACTCAAACTTGTTCCATTGTACCCAGATGATCCATCCAAGACAATTCGGGTCGGATCAGGACTGGATGACAAATAGGAACTCGATCTCATTACTTTCCTCCGGGTTAACGCAGATGTGTTTGCGTGGAAACCGTTCGACATGCCCGATATCTCAAGGGAAGTAATTGAGCACAGGTTAGCAATTCGACCTGGACAACGACCAATAAAGCAAAAGCTCAGGCGTTTTGCTGTTGACCGACGGAAGCCATCCGAGAGGAGTTGGACAAACTCCTAAAGGCCGGGTTTATTCGTGAAGTCGATCACCCGGAATGGCTCGCCAATCCGGTCATGGTCCATAAGTCAAATGGCAAGTGGCCCATGTGCGTCGACTACACTAGCCTTAACAGTGCCTGTCCGAAGGACGACTTTTGTAACATCCCAGTTTTTGGCTATGTTTTCTGCTTGCGAGTCAGCATATCTTCTTTGGAATCCCAGATGTCTCAACCCTACTTTGATCTTAGGTATGCCACTACCTTAAAGTAAAAGTAGGCAGCTAAGCTTCATCTCCCAGATCATTTTCACATTCAGTCCAAAAGTATTTCAGTTTAGTCCTTTTCAGAATTTTCAAAAAGCCCAAAAAGGCTAAAAGTCCCAGATCATCTCCAAATTCAAATCTGATCAAGTCATTGTCTTTCTTTCATTTTTCTGAACATTTTTCCCTTCAGGAAGAACTCAAGAATCTCAACCGAAACCCTAGTTTCAGCCCCGGCAAAATGTCAAACCCTAATTACCCTCTTTTACCCTGTTTTCTATTTTTGTCGAAACCCTCAGATCTTATCGGATTTTGCCATTTGCCCTGTTGGATGAGTCCAAGTATTTTGGTAATACTCATTTGCAAAATTAGATTGCAAATCAGCTCCTTAGATTTCCAAATTTGCAATCAAGTCCAAAATCCCGAGAAGAACCTTCGCAATACAGTCCAAACCCTCACAAATCAGCCCTTTTGCCTCGCGGTTTAGTCCCTGGCTTCTTTTCTTCGACCACGACCAGAGCCTGCGTGCACGACCACGACCTGAGGACGTTCGACCGCGGTTGCTGCCACCATTTGCCGTGAACCACCGTAGCCTTCATCGTCGGCCAGTTGTGCCTCCGCCAGCGCCAAGTCCCACGTGACCGCACGTGCTCGCGTCGCACCAAGGAACGCCACCGTGGCGATGACCAGAGACCGTAGCTTCACCGTTTGCGCGCGTGCCTACCATTGTCAGAACTTTACTGCCACATGGTTGCCATGCCGAAGCTCGCTATCCCGTCGTCCTGACGAATCCAGATTTTGCGCGATGCTCCGTCTCTGGCAGAGCTCCCGCCGTGTCCCAATGCGCCTCGCTGACCGCTCCGGCGCCAGAGAGCATCCCCCGTCGATTTGCTGCCGCTCCCGAGGACTCAACCCCACGGCTATATAAAGCCCCCTCTCGCTAGTGCTTCACTTCACACCAAAGCTCACCAGAAACCCCATGGCATTAGCACCAGAGCTCGCCTTCGTCTTCTTCCCCGACGAGCCGCTTCTGGAGCTCACGGTGCCAGCCTCGATCGTTGCTTCCCACTCCAAACCAAGGCCACCAGTAAGCTTCCCTCATTCCCCTGTACGTTTCATAGCAGTTAATTGAACTCTGACGAAACCTAGCGCCGGCGATCGCCGAGATTGCCTATTGCCCTGTTCCCCTAATGCCGAGTAATTCAAGCCAAATTGATCCTCGTGCTAGTAGAGAAAAGTAATCAGTAAGCTAGGAGGAGTAAGCCCGCAAGTTTGGAATCATCAATTTTGCCCCGAGCGTCGAATTCCCAAATTCGAGCCTCAGCAGTTCGCCGGAGAACGCCGCCGTGCTTCTCCAACCATTCCCTGGCAAAATTGAGCACACCAGTAGCTTCGTGATGACCCCTAGATGCTTCTCGAGCGTGGAATTGAGTTCAAACGCCATGGGACGAAAATGCCCAAATCGGTGCCTTCGCCTTCGGCTCTGATCACCGAACCAGCTGATGAAACCTTGTCATCTAGCTAGGCCTCAACCCCCTGAGTATTTTACTCCACTGGCTTGAACCCTGAATCGGCCTAGATCAAAAGTTATGATCATGCCAAGTTTTGTCTAGAACCATGTATGTGCCGTGTCGCCACCATGGTTCATCGACGCCGTTCATTGCCGTTCGGCCACTTTCTGCCCTTGAACCTGTTGAGTGATTTGTTCCTGTTATCAAGGCCTAAACCCCAGACAAAGTTGTGCATCAATTAATGCCCTAGGTCAAAAGTTATGCAATGCCCTAGTTTCTGGCCATGTCCAGCACTATGTCAGTGCATGTCCATCAGTGGCATTGGATGATTTAGACCTGTTACATTTGAGCAATTGAAATGCCACTTTGTCCACTAAGCCTTTTGAGCCATGTTCTACAATATTTTCTACTGTCACATCTCCAGAAAACAGACCTAGAACCAATTTAGGGCTATGTCAAGCCATGAGCCGAATGTCAGCCCTTCGACATTCAAGTCCTTTTGAGCCCATCTCTTCGATCAATATCAAGTGACCCTGTCCAAACCCTTACCCCTGCATGCATGATATATTTACGTATTATTTTCTAGTACTTGTGTGCTTATATAGTGTATATGTGTTGTTTGTGTAGCTTTCTTTAGTATTAGCTTTTCCCTGCAATGGTTGTCGATCCGGTTTCTTGCGAGAGCTGGTGGGCCACAGAAGGCCATGGGTGATGTGAGTTCAGAAAGATCATGAGAGGAAAAGGTGGAAAGAAGGAAGACGCCCTATGCCAGATTAAGTCGTGCGCGGCTGTAATCAAGAGAGGCTATGTGTCTGGCGAGAACATAGACCCAGGCTAGGAAGTAAGGCAGTGGGGAGGACTCACAACGGTACTTGAGACTTAATTGTCTATTTACCGGGCAGGGAATTGCTAATGCTAGGACTGTAAACTGTTGTGTCATCTTGGCCTTGTCACATGCGTAAGAGTCGCATGGAGAGGTACCGACTTGAAAGCCGAATGATTGGTGGATTAAGGTGGTACACCTTTGCAAAGTTTAAAAAGTATCGGATACTCTGAGAGTTGTGACCGCAGCTTGTTGATCTCAATCCCTCGGTTTGAAGCCACGGAGATCGAAAGAAGCTTGACCGTGGCCACTTCTTTCTTCAGAAACGCCACCTCTCTGTGACAGAACAAAAGGAGTGGCCATAACCAATTTGTATCTATACAAGTTGAAGAGTAATGATCCTTACCTGCGCAAGTTGTCTCGCTCTTTTTGTATGGCCTCAACGCTCGCTATCATAGCATGCGACCTGGCCGTCATCTGGGATAGTTCTTGCGATGCAAAAAGAAATTAAAGATGTCCTATGTACAATCCAGGCACCAAAAAAGAAGTTCATCATACCTTTGTGAATTCCCGGAAAGAAACATCTTCTGGGATGACAGAAGATCTCGTTGAAGGCCCTGTTGCGGCCACGACGGAGGCAGCTGGTAGAAGTGCCTGCTGGGCACTACCCCCAGTCGCTGTTACTTGCGACTGGGTCTCCCCGCCTGCTTCTCCCCTCACGGCCCGGACTACTTCCTGGACCAAGAGGGCGGAGCGCTTCTCACTGGAGGCTCCGGCGCTAGCAGCGACTTCAACCCTCCCCGGAGCGGTTGAAGGGCTTGGTGCTGCTTCTTTTCGCCTGCCAAGAAAGAATGAACCAACAATCACGATTGGTAATCGTCACAACTCATTTTAGTACAACCAAGGTAAGGTTCTTACCTTATCTGAAATCCCATCAGCTTTTGGGATTTCAGGGAAGGCTCTCCCTGAGAAAGGGGATAGTCGTCGTCTGTCCTGGTCTTCCTTTTGGTGAACAAGGCCTTTTTCCCCTATGTGTGTTCTCCTGTAAGCACATTTCTAAGGGAAGGTAAAGACAAATGGTAAGAGTTCTTACCTGGGCAACCTGTCCGGTTGGCGGGGTTGCGTTCGAAGGCCTGGATGGCTCCTGGAATTCTGGGACTAGCACCTCGTCCGCAACTACCACGGGGCCTTGTTCGGTTACCTCCACTCCTGTCCGCGGGGGTGGAGGATTTTCCTCCCTGGGACTCACAGGAGTCGCAGGGGGAAGCTCTTCTCCCTGGATAGACATTAGCTCAGTGAACAAGTATACAGAGGGAATTGAAGAAAACAAGACCATGAAAGAATCTTACCGTGGTCACCCCTTCGACTAGGGAGGTAGAGGCAACTGACCCTGAAGCCTCGGGGGCTTCAGGAGTAGGGGTGTTACCCGCGACCACGGGACTTGCGGTGACCGTGGAGTCTGCTACAGTCGCTTCGGCGGTAGCAGTTATTGCTGCCGGACAAGTTGGAGCGTCACCGGATGGAGAGCCCGCAATTTTCCTCCTCCGGTGGATTAGGGGGATGTCGTTTTCCTCCTCTTCTTCGCTCCTCTCCCCCTGTACGACGAAGAAGTGATTCCAGTCTGCACCTGGAAAAATGGAAGGAATGTGATATCTTACCGCAGTCTTCCTTGCGGTAGGAGGGACGCTCTGTGAAGACCCCTCTCCAAGATTTGGCCTGGCTTTCTTGGGGGCGGGATTCCTCATCCCAAGTTTCGAGGAAACCTTCTTCACGTGCTTCATCGTCGGCTTCCCCAGGGAACCGACGTTCTCGCTTGGGAACGTCGCCTCAGCGAACCGCCCTAGGAGCTATTTTCATTCTGGTAAAATTGTCAGTGCTGGACATATATAAGACCTGCAACACAGAAGCCATGTAAAAGATAACATACCTTTCGGCACTCCTGTCTAAGGTCGTCGCCGGCGTGAACTAAGCTCTGTGGGCGAGGCGATCCCTTGGGACCTTCTACCTCGGCGTTATAAGCCCTAAGGAGGTAATTAGTCCGCCTCCCGATCTCGGATGAGGGCAGGACTGTTCCAGAATGCAAGTTAACTGATGCATTTCAAAAATAAAAGATCTCAGTGCTAGAGAAGGGTACCTTCATTATAGTCCAAGGTGCTGTCCGCCATGGACTTGATCTCCCATGCCGGATGAGCCCTTTCACGCAGGGGCTCACCTGATTCTTCACAAAGTCTCGGATGACATCGCGTGTTGTCAACCCCTGTCCGACTAAGTGAAGGATCACCTCGGCGTGCTTCATGAACTTCGAGTTCATCGCCGAGAGGGAGTCCAACTCGCTCGGCTTCTCCGGCCGCGAGTTCTCGAACCACAGCCCGCTCTCGGTTGGCGGGGTGCAGTAGAACCATTTCTGATGCCACCCGTGCACTGAGTCACGCAGGGGTGGGAAGGGATAGTCTTTCTTCGCCCTTATCCGGAAGTATATGCATCCGGCAGCGTTGGCACTCTTTGACCACGCCGAGAAGTAGAAGGTCGGAAGAGTTCCACATTGGGATACACTCCGACGTACGCCTCGCACAGATGTTGGAATACTGCGAGGATTAGGACTGCATTTGGGTGGAGGTTGATCAGCTCCAACCCATAATGCTCAAGAACGTCCTTCAGGAACCGACTCTCAGGGAATCGGAACCCGCACCGCAGATACTCCTCAAAAACCACCAGTTCGCCCTCTTGGACGACTGGGGTTTCTTGGTCCTTCTCGGCGGGCCACCAGTTGATTAGCAGCCGCGGAGGAAGGATCTCCTCCTTCTCCAACGCCAACAGACTCTCCTCTGAGTGGTGGATTGATCGGCTCCAAGACGCCATTTTTGGTGAGGAATTGGGGGAAAGGTTGGCGGCTTTGGGAAGATGGAGGAACGAGGGTTTTGTGCGGCGGAAATGGCAAGGGTTTTGGTTGTGTGGCTTCCTCTAGAAGCTACCTGCTCCTTTTATAGACCCAAGGAGGCGCACTTCTGTGAGTAACGTTCCACTCAAATGTTTCACTGAATATTTTATTCATTTCCCATAATGGATACTATCTGTGGCGGACCCGTTAAAGTGTTCCAGGCATCGGATCCGAAACAAAAAGACTTCTTTGTTTCAGAGTCTGAAAGTACAAAAGCCTGAAAAGTTTTTCAGGGGCTTCCAGAGGACGTTTTTCTTCATGTGCCTTGTATATTTTCATGAAAAAATCCTATGGCCCAATTTTTGGATGTATGGATATATTCTGATCGGGTTGTGGTATGATCGAAACCATGCTTTCGATTAAGCTCCGATTCTAATCGAAGTAACGGTCTGACCGAGCCTCAGTTCTGGTCGCGGTAAGCTTCGGTTCTAACCGCGGCTTTGAGTCTGATTGTGGTATTAGTGCTGGTCGCAGTACTACAATAAAAACGTGGTTCTAACCACAGAACTGAAGTTCGCCTGTGTATGAGTGGTTACAAAGACATTCCTTGTGGCCATATTTTCGCACAGAAGAGCTAAAGAACATTTATGTGAAGAAAAAGAAAAATTTTATTTCTTACATTCTTTGCATACAAAAGGGATACCGGCGACCAGAGCGTCGACCTGATCCGAAAGAAGTTTGCAAAGTTCTCCTAAGGACATATTGCTGTCAGTAGGATCTACACTGACAACCCCCAGAGAACTAGCAACTAATCTAAACCTATCTACATCGTCCCTAACAAGAGACGCACTACTGTTCCTAACCAAATCAGAGAGTTCCCGCTGTTGCTGAGTGTGGTCCCTCTCTCGATAGAACCGATGCGCCTCTTCACGGGATTGTTCAATACATTCTGCCAGATGCAGAATCGCCGAAGGCATCTCTTCGGTCTTCTTCTCCAGGGCCTTCTTCTCCTCTGGAAAAATCTGCCCGAGGAGAAGAGGTAGAATCGTGGTTGATATAGCCATCCTGGAAAGTAGATCATCCGATAAAAGCGGATGATCACCAGATGGTGGAAGTGCAACCTTCCCACCGGGAGATTGCTTCCCCAACACAAGTTGAGGATCTTCTGGTCGAGTAGTCATCGCTTGCCGACCAGAAAATCGATCACCCAAACAAAAGCAGGGAATGTTGGAGTAAAGAACAGAAGGAAGAAAGAGCGATGGTACGTCTTCTACCTTTGCCCTGCTGGAAGATCCTTCGTCAACCTTGGGTTTCTTCCTTGAAGGAGATGGATCTTCAGGCATTTGAGGCTCCTGCTTGAGAACTTCCTCTTCATCACTTTCAATCTCGATGATGTTGTGATCTGCCATCGGGAAGTGTATGAAGAGAAGGATGAAGGAAATTCTTGAAAAACTTAACCGTGAGAAGAAATTGTGGGGCACTACAATTCAAAGGTTTCAGAATTTATAGCCGCCAGGGTGACGGTTCACTTTCCGAACGCCTTGGGTTTTTAAAGCATTTATAATTTTATCTCGGGTTAAAAAATGTTTCAACAGCGCCATCATTACCTGTCACGTAATGCCCAGAACCCGTCTCAGGGAACCAACCGTCGCACTTAGTGTGCCACTAAGTGGATGATTTGAAGAGTCGGGTTAAAAATCTGATGCATGTCTTTAAATTCGAAATAAACACGTCCCTTCGTTTTCTTCGAATTTGGGGGCTAGCTGACGAGGATTGACACCCGAATCAGTTCAAATAAATGCACTGTTGGTTCAGGACAGATTCGAGCCAGACATGTGCCCGGCGGTGCGAACTCAAGTCGTTTCTGGGAAGCATCAGCCCGAGGTCGCAGGCTTTGCACGATCAGATCACAGCTAGTGCGCGGTTAGAAGTTCGTGTGCTGTGCGCGGACAGAAGGTCAAAGATGTTGCGCGGTCAACCAACATCGCGCGGTTAGAGCATCTTCGACCAGGGAATGTGGGAGTATTCTTTTCCTATAATAGGAATATCCCAAGTATCCCAAAGATTCTTCCACGTGGAGATCAACCGTCAGGAGGTTAATACGTGCAGTTATCCACAAATAACACGTGTTAAACCTGCGTGGGAGTTAAGAGAGGTTCTCCAAACCGCATCCAAGCAACTGCTTGATGCAGTTACGACTTGGCGCCCTTTCAAACAGTATAAAAGGGAGGCATGATGTATCAAACAGGAGAGATCGATCAAGAGATCAAGACACGACTCAAACAGCCAAGTCTACGACCTAGATTAGATAGTTTTTATAAGCCTCCCTGGCTTCTTTCTGTACACTTACATAGGAAAAACCTTCGCCTGTGAAGGTCTTTTCCTGCCATCTTGTAACTCTTTACTACACATAGTGCAATCTCAACAGGACGTAGGGTTTTTACTCCCACCATCGAGGGCCCGAACCTGTATAAATTTCTCTGTGCTCCAGTTCTCCATAGTTCTACATACCTTCCCGGAGGGTCACCATGAAAGGTCTCACTATTATAAATTTTGAATAAATTCGGCTGAGGACCCCGAGTCCGAATCGTCGACAAAGTGGAACATCCCCGACGATGGTCCCAAGATAACTTGCTTGAAGGACATGAACAACACGTGGAAAACCTTCAAGAGCGTCCTCGTTAGTACCTTCCTCGCTAAAGGCAAATCTCCATGCGAGAAGTACCCCTTCATAATGGAGGAGGTATGGGAGCAATTCACCCAACAGAAGGGGACCCCTGAGTTCAAGGTATGTATGGTTCCTTTGCTTGGTTACACACCGTTGTATGCAGTAACCAGCGGTGCATTAATTTTCTTGTTTCTGGTACGAAGGCCCTTAGCGAGAAGAACAAGGCAATCTAGAGGAGGAACGACCACCCGCACCGGCTCGGCTCTCGCGGCTATGCGGGGAAGGAGGAGCAGTGGAAGAAGGCTGAAGATGAGGCGTTGAATTTCGTCGACTCCCCTGACCTACTGCTCTCCGAGATCTGCGATCCGCGATGCAAGCGTTGGTGGCTGGCCAGAGGGACCGTGTCGTCCACGGGGACTGTGGAGTTCCCAAACCCCAGGGATGTCGAGGTTGTGCAGCGAATCGTAAGTTCGCTAACTTCCTGGTTGGAATCAGAGAGTGTGGTAGAAAAAACTATGATCACTAGTATGCGCACAAGTTTGTATATATTTTTTCCTCACAATGGAGAGTTTTGAATGTAACAGATCTCTTGTTCAAAGGAGGCGACCGAGGGATTGTTCACTCCCCATAGGGAGAATGACATCCTTACTCGGGCTCTAGGGAACAAGGAGCATCCAGGGCGGATGCGAACCATGGGGTTTGTGGTGCCATGGAAGGAAGGCTTCTCGGAGCCCGGGCAAAAGGCGAAGAAGGCTTGCAGCTGGAAGGAAAGGGAATCAGAGCTGTCTCAGAAGATACGGTCAGATGTGACTGCACAATTCGCGAACATGTTCGCTCAAATGAATGAGAAGTATGAACGCCTCAGCCGAGTTGTGCAGTTCAAGGGTTTAGATCCAACTGCTGAGGTCGACGTTGCCAAGCCGAGTAGTTGCGGCTCGATGGTTCATGTGGATCCGGTGGACCTGATTGAGGTATTGCAACTCTTGAGCTATATATGCAGGTCGGTTGATGCAACTCCCGTTACGTTAGAATTGTTTCGCTAACCTGTTATAATTGTTGCAAATTGCAGAAGCCGGAGAGCTGTAGCCTATTGATCAACATAGGCGACAAACCTGTAGTGGTTGCAAACGGGGTCGTATATCATTCTTGGGAGGATGTCTGGATCCATTGCGTACCTCTGGAGCCTGGATTCGCAAAGGTACAGGTGGAGATGGCCCTCCCGGGCTACAGCTCTGTTCCGTTGCCCGTCCCAACGGACGAAATGCGGACAATTGGCGAGGCATTGGGCTCGTACATACAGTGGCCCAAGAAGGGTGTTATACTACAGGAGGTAAACCCTAGCCATTCTAGCTTACAACTCAGTTAATATACTCAATTTGCAAAATCTAATTTATGCGTTCGTGACTTAAAGTGGACGATGGATGCTAGCTCACTTCCTGAGGACACCACCCCCAACACAACGCATGATCGAGCTCCTTCGGCCCCCATGCCTCCTCCGACGGCCTCAAACCCTTCGCCATCAAATGAGGCCGGTGGCACCGCGCCCCAACCTTCGAAGGTATACACTTGCTCCCCGCCCAAAGGCAAAGGCAAGGCGAAACAAAGCTAGCTGGGTACGTTCAAGAACGGGTTCCCACTCATGTCGGAGTACCTTCTGCGCAATATGGATCAAATAACCAGAAGTCTCCATGAGTGGTACCTGACCTAGTCTAGGCACCACATCAACTTCTTAGTTCACTTCAGGCCAGGTCATTTTCACCGTGAGGCCGGGAGCATATCGGTGGCCCACGAGGATTTGTTCGACCTCCTCAACTGGCGGGAGCTTGATATGTCCATTATACGGACTGGAGTCCTGTGAGTTTGCTGTTGTGTGAAGTTATCACAGTTCATTTCATAAATCTAATCACATTGTATGCACTACTTACTAATGTCTACTTTGCATCCAGGTGCATGTATAGGTTGGCGTCGATGAGGGCATGTGACAAGGTGGGTTTCCTCGACCCAGACAAAATAAGCCTCACGATGCTAGAGCACGACCAAGCACATGCGGAGGAATACATATCAAGGGCACTACTAGCGCTGCAGGACCGAGAGTTTATTCTTGCACTGTACCACCAAAGATTAGTGCATTTCCTACTAATTTAACTCATTCTTGTATGTTACGCCTAACATATGTATGAAACGGTTCTCTTATATATGCAATGTAGGGGCCACTGGGTCCTCGCCGTCATTTGCCCATGGATGAATGAGGTCTATTACCTTGATTCGATGAGCGACAGGGTGGCGCATGTTTTCACCCTCATGTGGCACATAGACGCGTAAGTAACACAGTTGTTTTAAGTTTTTCTCTGACTAGCTAATTAATGATAACATATTAACCGGCAATACTAAATTAAATACAGGGCTTTCAAAAATTATGTTACTGCTGGAGGGAGGCATGACGCGTCGAAGGGCACAACAATTTCTTGGAAAGAATATGAGGTAATTAATTCGGATGGAACTACTCATGATGAGTCTTTTAATTTAAGCTTAATTAGTTCTTTCGAGTTAATGTGGGTTTATGTCTTTGCATATGCAATTATCCCAGTGCCATCAGCAGCCACAATCGTGGGAATGTGGCTTCTATGTCATGAGATTTATGTATGACCTGATCAGGAGAAACTTTGCCCAATTCTCTAAGGTAACCATTTTTCCTGACTCAAAGTCAAACATTGGATGTCTCGTACGTTTCTAACTTCATACACGCATGCAGAGCGCCATGTTGAAAGAGCAATATGAGTTGCCTCAATTGAAGGAGCTGCGAACAATTTGGGCTCAATATGTGATGGAAGAAGTGGCTATCAACGATCCATCGTAAATGACTTGTGTAATATATATTGAATGTGTTGATTGGTGTATGTGTGTAAATTCATTGGTGTATTTGCGAATAAACTCAATATGTGAATAAATTCATTGGTGTATTTGTGAATAAACTCAATATGTGAATAAATTCAATATGTCCAATGCATGTGTATATATTTGTATTAGTGTATTTGTGAATAAATTAAATCTCTGAATAATTAGTGCATTTGTGAATAAATTAAATCTGCTGTATTAGTGTATCACTGTATTTCTCTGTATCTGTTAATGATCCTTTGTAATACTATCAGTTCATATCCTACAACCGATAGAAGAAAGTTATGGTACTAATCGTGTCGAGTACCTAACCGATGAAAAAACTATACATTACTATCGGTTTCCAGTGAATAACCGTTACAAGAAATATAACATCACTATCGGTTGAGATCATTGAGCCGATAGAAGAATTGTCGTTAGCGATTACTAAATGTTGGAGGTGTAGGTATTTTACTATCGTTTTTTAACCGATAGGGGTGTGCTATGTTTCTTCTATCGTGCCGATCACTAGCGGTAAGAGAACCGATAGTAGATTTGATTTTGAACTGATAGTGAAAAGCATTTCTGTAGTAGTGCTTTTTCATTTCCACCTGCCACTTGGATAGCAAGGACATAGATCTGGAGAAATTTGGATGGGTTTTGTGTCCAATCGAATCGCTCGATCATGCCTGGCTTAAATTTGTTAGGCTAGGCCACTCCTTGCAATCCCGGCAAAAAAGCCTTGCAATCAACATATGAAGTATGCGATTGTCGATCATCGCAACTATTTCCATGGTCTCGGGAAGAGTAATCATGAGGAACCTCACGACGGGGTCCCAAGCGGGAGCATACCTGCTCATGGTCGCAGTTGCGGGAACGTATAGTCCTTTGGACTTCGTCACGACCACGACGGGTTGGTGCACCTCGAGCATGGTTGCGTTGTCCCCGGCTATAATAAGTACTGTCCCCTTCTTGGGAATAAGTTGTGGGGACCCTCATTTGAGGAATCCGGTGGCAACCGCCCAGGTGGGTTGCACTCAGAATGATACATTGCAAGCTCACAACATCAAGATGCATTACATAACAATGCAAGTAATTAAAACAAGTGCTGATCACATGGACCAACATTACAATAACTTAGCACCAAAATGACGCAAATTAGTGTTGATACAAAATCAAGGAGTTTTCTTCGACACGAAGGTCGGCACAAAATGAAACAACAGCAACAAGCAAAAGGGCTTCAAAGATCTTCATCTTGAACTGTAGCGGTATTGCATGGGCTTCCTCCACATCGGACTCAACTTGGTAAGTGACCCTCTAGTAAGCTGGATCTTCGGGGATGGTTTCCGCTTCTTCCATATTGGGTTCAAGACTGTAGGACTCGGGATCAATGAAACCTTCCTCTAAATTTGTTTGTAAAAGCAAGGGTGAGCACATTGTCCACATAGTGCTCAACAAGTCTCAAATAAGAATGCAGGTACATGGATGGGGGGGGGGAATTTCCAAAATATGGGCTCTTTGGTTCATAGATAAGGATAGAATAGTTTTTCAATCTAAGTTTTGAGGAAAAGATTTTGATTTCAAAAAGCGAGGCTTTTAAAATCCTAAACTAGATTTTCAGAAGATGTTATGCGTGGCGGTCTTCCATGAGTCACTAATTTAATCAATATTATGAGAAACTTTCCCAAAAGCTACTTGTGCTGCATCGACGTGGATAGAATCCACCGAGCGCAGACTCCATGACCTAGGAGCTCAGAGTATCCGATACTTTTTATAACTTTGCAAAGGTGTACCACTTTAATTCACCGAGCACTCAGCTTTCAAGTCGGTACCTCTCCATGCGACTTTTACGCATGTGACAAGGCCGAGATCACATAACAGTTTAAAATCCTAGCATTAACAATTCCCTGCCCAGTAAATAGACATTCCAGTCCTTATTACCATTGTGGGTACTCCCCACAGCCAATTCTTCCTAGCCTTGGCCTATGGTCCCACAAGACACATAGCCTATGGATTCAGCCGCGCACGACTCAGAATCCTGGCATAGGGCGTCTTCCTTCAACACGCTTGATTCACTCATTAGCTCAAACCACTCGTGACCCTCTGTGGCCCACCAGTTTCCTCTCAAGAAACCGGATTGACAACCATTGCAGGGAAAAGATAATACCGAGAAAGTTACTATGTTGTGCCAGTCCCATACCGGGCAAGTGGTTAGTACGTTTTTCATGCCCCATAGAAGTACAACACAAGGTTCTTGCCCTTATGAATCTTTAGAGAGGAGTCTTTTGTCGACGATTCGGACTCGGGGTCCTTAGTCGAACTTATGCAGAATTTTGTAAGTTGTGAGACCTTTCAGGGTGTCCCTCCTGGAAGGGATGATGAACCAAAGTCAGTTGAAGCATAGAGAAATTTAGACAAGTTCGGGCCCTCGATGGTGGGAGTAACAGCCCTACGTCCTGTTAGGATTCCACTATATGTAAAAGATTACAAGGTTGTGGAAGGGATCTTCACAGGTGAAGATCCTTCTTGTGTGGTTATATGAAAAACTATTAAAGTGGCTTATGAAAGCTGGTAGATTTAATCTAATGTCTTCTAGTGATCTCCCGATCTCTTTCGATTTCTCTCTCTCTATTTTATGCATTGGCTTGCCCTTTTATACTGGTCGAAAGGGCGCCAAGACATAACGGCTTCGAACAGTTGCTCGGGTGCAGTTTTGGTAACTGCATGTAACCTCCACGCAGGCTTAACACGTGCAATTAAGGAATAACTGCATGTATCAACCTCCTGACGGTTGTCTCCACCCGTGGAGGAATCTTCGGGATACTCGGGATATGCTTGTTGTAAGGTCTAAGCAACCCCGCATCTCCTGGTCGAGGGTGTTCTGACCGCGCATTACTTGCAATCATCTGACCGCGCACTATCTACAGCCTTCTATCCGCGTATCGCATACGGGTTTCTGACCGCGCACTATCTGCGGTCTGATCGCATAGAGCTTGCGACCATGTGGTCGCGCTTCCCAAGACAGCTTGAGATCACATCAACGGACACTTACCTAGTTCGAATTTGTCTTGAACCAGACGTGCATTTATTCTGAACTAGCTCGGGTAGCAATCCTTGTCAGCTAGCCCCCAAATTTGAAGAAAACGAAGAGACATATTTACTTCAACTTTTAAGACTTACATCGGATAAGTGACCCGACGCTTCAAACCCTCCACTCAGTGGCGCACTGAGTGTGGCGGTTTATTTCCTGAGATGATGCAGTATTTGACAGGTAATGATGGCGCCATAGAATTCTTTTTAACCCGAGGTAAAATCGTAAATGTTTTAAAAGCTCAAGGTGTTCGAAAAATGAACCGTCACTCCGGGGCTATAAATACTAGAGCCCCTTAGCTTAAAAACTTTCACAAGCTTTTTCCCAGCTAAGTCTTTTTCACAGCCATCTTTTCTTCTCTTTCGTCTTCATCTCAATGGCCGATCAAAACATCATAGAGATTGAGAGCGATGAAGAGGAAGTGGTACTTGAATTCGACCAAGATTCACAGAAGGTAAATCTCTTCTAGATTTCTTGGTCTGAATTGCCATCTTATGTTTTGATCATTTCCTCGAACACTTTTCCAGAAATTCATAGACGACCGAAGGCCAGGTTCCTCCAAGGAAGAAATCCAAGGTTGACGAGGGATCTTCTAGTAGTGCAAGGGCAAGGAATGCACCACCGATCTCTCTTCTTTTGGTTCCTGTGATTCTCCCCGCTCGTGCACCTCGGCAGGTTGAACCTTCATCCCTACCTTTGGAGGTTCATAATAATCCTTCAAGGCCCTCTCACCTTTCTCCATTTCATCCCAACGATTCCCGTCTTTTGATGAGTTATCAATTTTCTGGTTGGCAAGCTGTACTCCCACGACCAGATAATCCTCAACTTGTGTTGGGGAAACAATCTTCTGGTGGGAAGGCTGCACTTCCATCACGTGATGGCCCTCGACCTTTGTCGGGTGATATACTTTCTGGGGGAGATACTTCAACCTCTCACTTGTGAGGATTGGTAATTATTTTCATCTCCTTTGTAGTCGTCTTAACCTGTAAAACTAACATATTTATGTACAGGAGATGAAAATTGTTGGAGCCCCCAGCGACCAGCCTGCTGAAATTCAACCTCCTCCCCTCGAACAGACTCTCCAAGGGGAAAAAGAGGCCTTGGAGAAGAAGACCAAAGAGATGTCTTTGGCCATTCTGCACCTGGCAGAATGTTTTGACAGATCCTGTGAAGAGGCGCACCAATTCCTCCTGGAGAGGGATTACGCTCGACAACAGCGAGAACTCTCCGATTCGATCAGGGATGGTAGTGTGTCCCTAATTAGGGACGATGTAGATAGGCTTAGAGTAGTCGCTAGTTCCCTTGGGGCCGTCAGTGTAGATCCTATTGACTCCAATATGTCCCTAGGAGAACTTTGTAAACTTCTCTCGGATCAGGTTGACGCTCTGGTCGCTTGTATCCCTTTTGTATGTAAGGATTGTCAGAAATAAAGACCTATTTTACCTTACATAATATGAAAACTCTTCATAATCTCTGTGTGAAAAATGGCCATAAGTAATGTCTTTACGACCACACATACACAAGGAAATCCGAGTACTGCGATTAGAAACGCATTAATATGTCACTCCGCGACTAGCACTGATACCGCGATCAGATCCAAAGCAGCGGTCAGAACCAAGATTCGATCAAAACTATTATTGCGATCAGAACTGAAATCCGATCAGAACCGCTATCCGATCAGAATTGAAGTCTGGACAACATAACATTTTGATTAGAAAATAACCGTTTGCATAGCGGTTATTCATTTGCAATGATCACAGAATATCACCATGACCAAAATGCAAATACTAAGGTGATCACAGGAACACGTTGTGACCAATACATGAAAATTTACAAAAAACATGAAGGATAACGTCCTCCGAAAATCTTTGTAGCATTTTCACGTTCTTAAATTCACCCTAATTCCCAATATTCGAAACAAAGAATACTTTTTGTTTCGGATTCGGTACAGGGAATGCATAACGGGTTTCCAAGATAAAGCATCAATTATGGGAAATGAATAATGTATTCAATGGAACGTTGCCCTTAGTGGAACGTTGCCTCGGGCCTATAAAAGGAGCAGGTAGCTTCTTGAGGAAGCCACACAACCAACAACCTGCCTTAGAACTTCCGCCGCACAAAATCCTCATCCTTCATCTTCCATCGCTCCTAAAGCTGCTAGCTTTTTCTCACAATGTCTTGCAAAAAATGGCGTCTTGGAGCCGATCAGTTCACTACACAGAGGAGAGTCTGATGGCGTTGGAGAAGGAAGGGATCCTTCCTTCACGGCTGCTAATTAACTGGCGGCCCGCTGAAAGGGATCTAGGATATCGACTAGAGGGGGGTGAATAGGCGATTTTGACAATTTAACAACTAATCAAGCAATTATCAATAATTGAGAGCAAATAGCTAAAACAAGATGAACATCAAGCAATTTAACACAAGGATATATCCCGTGGTCTCGGTGATTTTCCGATCACCCCTAATCCACGTTGAGGCAAACTCAAATCTCTAACCGCTCCTCTATCTAGTCGACTTCTTCTCAAGAAGTGATCTAGATCTTGAGCTGGATTAGTATGATGAGTTATCCAAACCTCGATTTCACTAGTGATGCACTTTACCGCTCCGGCAAGGCGTGCTCAAGCCCTTCACAAGTTGTTTTGAGGCTTCTTCACAATCTTCCTTGAAGAGCTTTCCAAAACCTTCCTCCTAGTCGTCTAGGAGCCAGCAAGCTCCAAGAGTAACAAGCCGATGATGATCACTTAATGGTCTTCTAGTGCCACAAGATTGATTTAGTGAACTAAATGCAATGCACTAGAAGATCTCAATTGCACACTCTCTCAAATTCAAGAAAATGAACACTAGAGTGTATGAAACGTGGTTATGCTCTTAAGAATGAAGACAATGTTCACAAATATGCCAAAAGTTATAAACAGGACCATGCATGGGAGTATATATACCCCCCACAATAAATATAGCCGTTACAAGCCGTTGGAAGAAAAAGATCACTTGGCGGTCATACTGCAGGTATAAGCCTGGTCAGACCGCCGCAATTGCAACGGCATTAAACAGGCGCAATAAATGCTCACCTGCCCTTGTCGGGCACTCTCACGGTCAGACCGGAACCAATGGCGGTCAGACCGTGAAACCATCCATAGATGACATTGTTTCTGGACGCGATATACGGTCAGGCCGAAACCTTCGGACAGATCGGCTACACGGTCAGACCGCAATACAAAATCTCGGTCAGACCGTTTTAGCGGTCAGACCGGACCAACAATCGGTCAGACTGACGAGCACACTAATTTTCATAAAAATATGATCATGAAGCTCCAGGAGTCTGACTCAAGGTTTAACTACGGACAGACCGACCTTTTGGAACAATAAACACACCTCATCATAACTATCGGTCAGTCCGAAACAACACTCGGTCAGACCGTTTCTGCGGTCAGACCAGCTAACAATCGGTCAGACCGACAGAGACTGAACTTGGCTGTTTTGAATGGATAAGAGCATTTTCAAAAGATATGACCTTCTAGTATGCAATGCAAGTTATTTTTATGACTTGTGGCACACATATGAACTATTTAGTGATACACCACATGCTCCTCTTAATAGTACGGCGACTATCCTATAATCCAGTCCAAAATTCTTCTCTAATCACCTTAGACCGGTAAAAGGAAAAAGACCCTATTCCGTACCTTTGCTTCTTTGCTCAAAGTCCTTTCTTCATCATGTAGCTCTTTCTTTGCCTTTCATTATCCTGTATTTTGATTTTGTTTTTGACACAACTTAACAGGTATCGTTAGTTCAACATTTGTAATTGTCATTAATTACCAAAACACTCTTTTAGGGGCCTAGAAGCTACACCCGCGGAGAAGGACCAAGAAACCCTCATCGTCCAAGAGGGCGAACTGGTGGTTTTCGAGGAATACCTTCGATGTGGGTTTCGATTCCCCGAAAGCCGGTTCCTGAAGGGGATCTTGGAGCATTACGGGTTGGAGTTGGTGAATCTCCACCCTAATGCTGTCCTGATCTTGGCGATTTTCCAGCATTTATGCGAAGCTTTCGTCGGACTGTTCCCAAGCGTGGAGCTCTTCCGGCGTTTCTACTATTCGGCATGGTCGAAGAGCGCCAACGCTGCCGGATGCATTTACTTCCGGATAAGGGAGAAAAAAGAGTATCCCTTCCCACCCCTATGAGATTCCGTGCACGGGTGGTACCAGAAGTGGTTTTACTGCACCCCTCCGTCCGAGAGCGAGTTATGGTTCGAGAACTCTCGGCCAGAGAAGTCCAGCGAGTTGGACTCTCTCCCTGCTCTAAGCGCGGAGCAGAAGAAACAGGCCCAGGTGATTCTTCACTTAGTCCAGGAGGGACTAACTGCTCGCGATATCATTCGCGACTTTGTGAAGAACCGGGTGAGCCCCCTGCGTGAAAGGGCTCATCCGGCTTGGGAGATACAGTCCATGGTAGATGGCACCTTGGACTATAATAATGGTATGTCTTCCAGTCAACAAAAACACAAATTTCTTCCGAAAAATTGCATCTGTTAACTTGTTTGTTTGTGATGTAGCTCTGAGTTCATACGAAATCGAAAAACAGATGAACTACCTCCTCAAGGCGTACAGTGTCGATGTGGAGGGAGCCAGAGGGTCGCCTCGCCCACAGAGCCTGATCAATGCCGTTGACGACCTTAAACAGGAGCGCCGAAAGGTACTGACTTTCTTGCCAAGCTCCATTTGCAGACCATCCACTGATCTTGTATTAACAAAAACAACTCAAATGATACAGCTCCTGGGAAAGTTCGGTGAGGCAACACGCCCAGCCGAAGACGTCGGCCTCCTGGGAAAACCGGCTCTGAAGAGAGTAAAGAAAATCTCTTCGAAGTGCAGAACAAAGGAAAGCGTCCCCAAGAAGTCCAAGAGGATTCTGGGAGAGGCTTCCTCGCCAAAGGCTCCTTCTACCGCAAAGAGAACCGCGGTAAGATACTCAATGCCCTATGTTACCCCAGGTACAAACTGGAATCACTTCTTCATCGTACAGGGCGAAGGGAGAGAGGAAGAGGAGGATGACGTCCCTCTTATCCGCCGTAAGAGGAAGACAATTGCTTCCCTGTCCAGCGAAGTCTTGTCTTCGCCCGCGAGACCAGGAACGACCGCAGCGGGCCCCGCGACCACTGATAATCCTGTGGTTGAGGGTGAAGTCTCAGTACCTGAATGTCAGGAAGCTTCAGGGCTTGCTACACCTCTCCCTCTAACAGAAAGGGTGACTGTGGTAAGATCCTTCACAGCCTTGATGGTCGTTATCCGTTTGTGAACATCAATTAAGCAGTGCTCGTGCAGGAGGAAGAAAACATTCCCTCCGTCCGCCACGAGACGATTGCGGCCAGCCCTGGGGCGGCGAGCACTCCGCTCCCGACGTCTGGGGCGGAAACGACAGAACAGGACACCGCGACCGCCAGCAACCCCGTAGTCGCAGGAGAAGTCCCGACGCCTATGGCCCAGGAAACACCTAGTCCAAGGGTTGTATCCCTACCGACCGAAGAGGTCACCCAGGTAAGGATCATCCTAGTCTCAGTCCTTATCATTCCTCATGCGCATGTTCATGAATTTGTGCACACAGGGAGAAAAAGATAGGGTCCTCTTTACGAAGAGGAAGACCAGGACAAACGACGACTATCCCCTTTTCCTTGGGGAACCTTCTTCGAAATCCCAAAAATTGGAGGGAGTCCGAGTAAGGTAAGAAATCTCCCTTGTAGGAACAAGATTAGATCTCAATGGTTACTTATAGAAATCTCAACTGATGACATTTTCCATTACTCAAGCACAGAAGTCTAGTGCCTAGCCCTTCAGCGGCCTCGGCCAGTATGGGCTTCCCCTGCGACCGAGGTCTCCAGGGAACAAAGCTCCATCCCTTCGGTCCGAGAAGTTGTTCGGGCCATGGTAGATAGGGTTTCTACAGAAGTCCAATCAGATATATTGGAATCTGCAGCCTTAGCCAAGAATAAAGGCCAGCGGGGAGGAACATCCACTGTTCCTGCTGGGGATAAGGTGAGCCCAGCGGTTCAACCTTCGATTACACCAAGAAAACTATCATTCCGGGAGTATGCCGAGGTATACCGAACACCCCTTATGGATTTTGTGCTTGCATAAGAGCATCTGTGTTTTGAAACTGATCTCCTTCCATGTCATAGGAAATAACCCGCATGGCGACCATGTCGATGGCTATGATAGATAGCATAGAGGCTGCAGAAGGGGAAATAGGTCGCCTGCAGTGCTAAGGGAGATATTTCTTTTCTCATTCAAATGCAAGTCCTTATCTTGATAATCATCCATTCTGTCACAGAGAAAATACTTATCTAATGAAGAGCCTCGTTGAACGGGAAAATCAAGAATTCCGGGCAGCCACCCACATCTCGTTCCTGGAGAGCGAACTCCAGAAATTGCGATCACAACTCTCTTGTAAGCATACCTCTGTCCAGAGTAAAATAACTTCGTCGTATGAACTGCTTGTAATGACCTCTTGTCGCAGCGCAAGACGACCAAATAAGCCGGCACGATCAAGAGAAGGCAAACCTCCAAGCGACCATTGACTCTGTTCGAAGGGAGAACAAAGATTTGAACACGTCAATCTTTGCCTGCAGCAGTGCTCAAGAAAACATCTTCGAAAAACTGAAGATGGTGACCAGTTTGCTGAGGGCTGATGTGGTCGAAACCGCGGTGGACGACCTCAGCCTTAGCGACTGGACCACACTGGTCGCGACCCAAGCAGAGTCACTTCTCGAGTATCTCCCTGAAGATACTAGGCGGCAAAAAGAGGCGATCAGATCAAGAGTTTGATCAACTGCCTCCGCCATCCTCTGTCGACTTTGTCTTCGCCACGGCCTAGATCTGGATCTGAACACCGCAGCGGAAGAGGCAGAGGTCAAGAGTGAAGACCAGCTTGGGTCTATCATGGAGGAAGTGAAGCCACTTGTAGAAAAACTCTTGAATGATCTCGGCATAATGTAAATTCTTGTACCTGTACGAACACAATTTATACAATGCGAATGCATGCTATTTATTGCTTTTAAAAAAGGAAACACTTCTGTTTGTTTTATGTTGCGACCATATTCCCCTAGCCCCTGCCTGTGATCATGTATATTGAAGACTTAGTATTATGAGCACAGGAGTAATATATGTGTAGCGGTGACAAGGGATATCCGACCAAGCTAACAATCATATATACTAAACACAATATCCAACCTTATTGCAAACCGGCAGCCACTCTGATGACCAAGGACATGCCAGCAAGCCCCGTGTGTGTTGAGAAACGGCTTATTGAGGGGTGTCTTGTCTGGAAGTGGTCATGAGATCGGCCAACGAATCCGATCAAGATATTGTGACAATATAACCATCAGCGACCAGCCCCTGAGCTAGACTCGTTACATATACGGGCAAAAAAGGAATAATCCACATATGCAACAACTAAAAACACCTGTTTTGTTAAACCATGCTAATTGAAAAGGAAAAGGGAATTGGGCACTTACACGTAAAACTTGCGTAGTTGATCGATGTTCTAAGTATTGGATAAGATCCGACCATCCTCCATCGCTAACCGAGTTGATCCTGGTTACGGCACCGAAACAACAATGTAGGGGCCTTCCCATTGTGGAGAGAACTTGTTGCGACTAGATTGGTTTTGTATTTTACGTAAAATCAGATCGCCCACGTGAAGACTACGTGGTCACACCCTTTTGTTATGGTACTTGCGCAGAGCTTGCAAGTACACCGCGGATTTGATCAGAGCTCGATCACGTTTTTCTTCTAGGAAGATAAGATCTTGTAATCGTTGCCCATTCTGATCAACTTGTTCGAATTGATCTGTTCGGACAAAGCCAATATTGATTTCCATAGGCAACACGGCCTCAGCCCCATATACCAAATGGAATGGCGTCTCATCGGTGGCTCGATTAGAAGTAGTACGTAGTGCCCACAGAATAGTATAGAGCTCGTCTGCCCAAGCTCCTGAGCGTGTCTTAAGGCGATTGAAAACACGTTTTTTGATACCCTGCAATATTTGCCCGTTGGCACGTTCGACGACACCATTGCTCTGCGGATGAGCTACAGAGGCAAAGCACACCTTGGTTCCAACCTGATCACAGTAATCCAGAAAAGATCACTAGCGAACTGGGAACCGTTATCAGTAATGAGACGATTTGGAACACCGAATCGAGCCACAATGTTCTTATGAAAGAACTTTTGTGCTGCAGCAGCAGTAATGTTGCGTACTGGTTCGGCCTCAATCCACTTTGTAAACGTGTCAATGGCTACGAACAAGAACTTGTATCCATTGGCCGCCTGTGGCATAGGACCGACAATGTCCATCCCCCAGACCGCAAAGGGCCATGAAAGAGGAATGGTTTGTAGGGCATAGGCTAGTTGATGAACCTGTCTTGCATGAAACTGACAATGAGGACACATCTTGACCATATTCTTGGCATCATCAAGTGCCGAAGGCCAATAAAATCCTTGTGGGAAAGATTTGCCGACCAGTGTACGATATGACGCGTGCGCACCGCATACACCGCCATGAATTTCTCTCAAGAGGGATTTGCCTTCCTCTTGGGACACACAGCGCATAAATACTCCTTGAGTACCTTTTCTATACAAAACTCCTTCTATGAGCTTGTATAGACGCGCCTTTCGAACTAACCGATCACTTTCGGTTTCATCCTCGGGCAGGGTACCATGTTGGAGATAGACCCTCAATGGATGAGTCCAATCTCGTTCCTGTCCGAGGTTGGTAACGCAGACTGTTACTGGATCATCTTCGACCGTAGTCATGATCGAAGGATGTTCCAAGTGTTCGACGAACACCCCTGCCGGAGCGGATGTGCGTGAGGACCCAATTTTGGATAATTGGTCTGCGAGAATGTTGTCCTTTCGCGGGATGTATTGGACTTCGAAATGACTGAAGTGTTTTTCCAATCTCCTCACTTCCCCCAGGTAATGAGCCATTGTCTCATCGGAGGTGCTGTACTCCTTGTTTACCTGGTTTATGACCAGCTGTGAGTCTCCCCTCACCACTAATCGACGGACTCCGAGGAATTTTGCTGCCCGGAGCCCTGCAAGAAGACCTTCATACTCCGCTGCGTTGTTGGTCGCAACAAAGTGAAGTAGAAAGACAAACTTCAACTGTTTGCCCTGAGGCGTAACTAAGACCACTCCAGCCCTCGAGTGTTGAAAACTACGAGAGTCGTCAAAGTACATTGTCCAGTGACCAGGGCATTCCAATTCCTCGGGCGCTTGCACGGGTGGCTCAGGATTAGTCCATTTGACTATGAAGTCGGCTAGGACCTGAGACTTGACAGCAGTGCGAGGCGTGAAATAGATGTCGAACGTTCCGAGTTCAACAGCCCATTTGGCGATCCGACCAGATTTCTCTGGATTGCAGACAATATCCCCCAATGGAAAAGATGAGGGCACCGTGATCTTATGTGCTTGGAAGTAATACCGTAGCTTACGGGAAGCCATCAAAAGTGCGTAAAGTATCTTCTGGACCTCAGGGTATCGCTCCTTAGGACCATGAAGTACTTCGCTTACATAGTAGATGGGTCTGTGCACGTCCTCTCTATCTGCGATCAGAACTGCGCTGACCGCGTGAGGTGTGGCCGCCAGATAAAGAAGCAATGGTTCCTCCTTCTCGGGGGAAACCAAGACTGGCGGACTGACAGATATGCCTTTACCTCCTGAAATGCCTTTTCGGCCTCATCGGACCATGTAAAGTTGTGATGTTTGCGCAGGGCTTTGAAGAAAGGTAGTCCCCTTTGGCCCAGTTGCGATATGAACCAGCTTAATGCCGCCATGCGACCTGCCAGACGCTGAACATTCTTGATGGTCGAGGGAGACCTCATCTATTTGATAGCCCTGATTTTTTCAAGATTGACTTCAATTCCTCTGGAACAAACAAGAAAACCAAGAAGTTTTCCTGATGAAACCCCGAAAGAACATTTCTCCGGGTTTAATTTTATTCCATATCGATTTAAATTACAGAAGGTTTCAGTGAGATCATCTAAATGAGACAATCTTTTTGAACTTTTTACAACCAGGTCATCTACGTAAGCTTCAATATTACGTCCCATCTGGGAAAGAAAGGTCTTTTGCATCAAGCGCTGGTACGTGGAACCTGCGTTCTTGAGACCGAACGGCATTCTGATGTAGCAGTAGGTGCCGAACGGGGTGATGAAGGCAGTCTTCTCTTCATCTTCTTCTGCCATGCTAATTTGATGATATCCTGAGTAAGCGTCCAGGAAATTCATCAGTTCACAACCCGCAGTTGAATCGACCAGCTGATCGATGCGGGGAAGGGGGAAGTCGTCCTTTGGAGAGGCACTGTTGAGGCTGGTGTAGTCGACGCATATGCGCCACTTGCCATTTGACTTGCGGACCATGACCGGATTTGCAAGCCATTCCGGGTGATCGACTTCACGAATAAACCCAGCTTTTAGGAGTTTGTCCAATTCCTCTCGAATGGCTTCCTGCCAATCGACAGCAAATGCCTGATCTTCTGCTTTATCGGTCGCTGTCTAGGTTGAATCGCTAACCTGTGCTCGATTACTTCCCTTGGGACATCGGGCATGTCGGATGGTTTCCACGCAAACACATCTGCGTTAGCCTGGAGGAAAGCAATGAGCTCGAGTTCCTATTTGTCATCCAGGCCTGATCCAACCCAAATTATCTTGGACGGATCATCTGGGTACAATGGAACTAGTTTGAGTGTTTCGTCTGGTCGAGGAGCAACTTTGATCGTATCAGTGGACACTGTGGCGATCTGGGCGTCTCAGAGGGGAAGTTGGTCCACCATCTCCAGGGATAGCCGATCACACGTCAATGCCACATTACAACTGCCTCGGACCAAGATAACACCCTTGGGGCCAGGCAACTTGCCGCACTGATAAGCGTAGTGCGTAGCCATCATGAATTTAGCAAGAGTTGGCCTGCCAAAGATTGCGTTGTAAGTCGAATCACAATCAATTACATCAAAAGTAACTAATTCTGTTCGGAAGTTATCGGGTTCTCCCAACGTGACCGGGAGCACCACCTGTCCCAACGGCATCATGGAGGGACCAGGAATTATCCCATAAAATGGATGGATTATGGGCTTGATTTTCGAACGAGGAATTTGCATCTCGTCGAGTGCCTTGACCAATAAGATGTCCAAGGAGCTACCTCTGTCGACCAGTACCCTTTTGACTCTCGCATTACTGATAATCGGGGTAATGACCAGAGGAAGCCTCAATGGTCGAGTGAGCCCCACAGGACAATCAGAGCGATCAAATGTCAAAGGTGTGTCCGACCAGCGGGGGTACTGAGGCTCACCAAGGGAAGTCTCCGTTTGGTTAACCTCTCCATAAAAGGCTTTAAAAAAAATGCCTCTTAGAAACAAAAGAGAAGGAACCTCCGCAAATAACATTAACATGATTACGAGGTACCTGGTAAGACATCTCTTTGTCCCCGTCGGCGTCTCTTAGCCCGCAAGCTTGTTCATTAGTTGGTAAGGTCGGCATAGGTCCTATCCCCTGGTAGAAGTCATCTAGCTGCTTCAACCAACTCTTGTAGTTCTTGAGGTCGTGGCCTGCGGAGTTGTGGAGCGGACATCACTTCTTGCCTTCCTCCAGGTTAGTCGATTTCTCTGGCTGGTCGGCACTACGACCACCAGAAGCAGTTTTATTCTTAAACGAATATTTGTTACCTTTGGTCGATGGAGGCTTCTTTGCGACCGCGACCTCTCGGTACTGTTCGGATCGACTCCTTTTTGACTTCTTCGACCTCCCACATGATGAAGATTCTGGCTTCTTGCTTGAATCCTCCCTCTTAAGGTCCTTGAGACCTGGTTGAGGCTGTAGGTTACCTTTATCCACCATCCGATTCCATTCAACAGTCTCAGCTGCGTCGGAATATCGATCAGTCATATCAAAGAGATCGGCTACTGATCGGGGAGGATGGATGAGCAAATCTTCGGTGAATCTCCGATATTGAACGACGTGTTTAAACGCCCTAATAACGGAGCTATCAGATATGTTCTGGATGGTATTCTCACCCGACAAATCTCTTGAAAAACTGACGAAGGGTTTCGGTCAAAGTTTGTCGTAATTGATGGAGGTCGTCCTCTTTACCCGACTTCTGATAACAATTTTGGAAATTGTTGAGGATGACATCACACAACATTTCCTAATTATAGATCGAACCCTCGGGTTGATTGAACAACCAGGTTCTTGCCGGTCCTTCGAGGACTGTAGGTAGATAGTTGGCCATGACCCGGTCATCGCCGCCTGCTGCCTGGATGGCAGTAATGTAGATTTGGAGGAACTCGGATGGGTTCTGAGTTCCATCAAACCTCTCTATGGCCCCTAGTTTAAACTTGTCTGGCCAAACAACTACACGAAGGCAGGGCGAGAAAGCTTTACAACCAACATAGGGACCGTGAGTTGACCTGCGACTCTCGACCTAATCACGTGCGACCTCGCGCAATGGAGAAGTTACTCATGGTCCTAAGCGAGAGTGGACAGGAATTTGTTCCCTATCACGAGAACCCTCCGCCCGTCTAGCTTCGTCATGCCGAGACGGGATGGGTGGTGGATGATTACATCTACTTGAACCAGAGTGAGAGTACTCTCGGTTATGGGAACGTGTCACTGACCGAGAAGAGGCCATTGGGGTCGCCTCAGATGCGACCTCGTCCAACCTCTCCGCCAGGATTCTAGTGAAGGCCGGTTTCTGCGCATCTGTGACCGTAGGAGGAAAATTACGCAAGACCTCTGCGATAGATCGAAGCCGGCCATGCGTACTTCTCCTAGGGGCACCAGGTGTTACCATTTCTTCGTCCGCCGGGAAACGCTCCGAGGGTAAGGACGGTGTCTGGTCGCGTTTGCGACCAAGTGATCGCCGGGAAGAACTCGGAGCAGCATTGTAATGAGCCTGCGCATTTTGGAGAGCCTCTAGGACTGTTCTATGAAGTTCGTTGTCCTGTTGCTTGCGATCTTGATCTTCCTTCTACTTGCGTTCCTGTTCTTCCCTAGTAGCCCGTTGATTAGGAGTTTCTTCTGATAAAGCAGCGAACTGTCTAGGGAGCGAGGTCGTCGAGGGAGAAAACATCTCCGTCTGTTCCGAGTCAGACTCAAAATAAAAAAGACGATGGAGGTTATGAAGGTCAAACCTCCCGGGGCTGATCTCCTGGTCAACATCGGTCTTACCCTCAGCAGGGTCATACGATGGGCCGGATTCAACCTCTAATGCGTTGAGAACCTCAGTAGGTTCTGGCTCTGCGTTGGTCGTCTCCTGGTCGATAGACATGACCTGAGTGGTCGAATCGACCTCCGGGATGTCTTCGCCTCCGGTTTCCTCCATCGGAACATGATCACTAGGTGAAGGCATCTGGATGCGGGCATAATCCTCGAGATCAAAGTTGTTCTCAGAATCATATGCTCCAGCCATAGTTCACCGAACCTCCGGATGAAAATTAGAACACCTTGAGAAAGGCCCCACGGTGGGCGCCAATTGTCGACGATTCGGACTCGGGGTCCTTAGTAGAACTTATGCAGAATTTTGTGAGTTGTGAGACCTTTCAGGGTGTCCCTCCGGGAAGGGATGATGAACCAAAGTCAGTTGAAGCACAGAGAAATTTAGATAGGTTCGGGCCCTCGATGGTGGGAGTAACAGCCCTACATCCTGTTAGGATTCCACTATATGTAAAAGATTACAAGGTTGTGGAAGGGGTGTTCATAGGCGAAGATCCTTCTTGTGTGGTTATATGAAAAACTATTAAAGTGGCTTACGAAAGCTGGTAGATTTAATCTAATGTCTTCTAGTGATCTCCCGATCTCTTTTGATTTCTCTCTCTCTCTATTTTATGCATTGGCTTGCCCTTTTATATTGGTCAAAAGGGCGCCAAGACATAACGGCTTCGAACAGTTGCTCGGGTGTAGTTTTGGTAACTGCACTTAACCTCCACGCAGGCTTAACACGTGTAATTAAGGAATAACTGCATGTATCAACGTCCTGACGGTTGTCTCCACACGTGGAGGAATCTTTGGGATACTCGGGATATGCTTGTTGTAAGGTCTAAGCAACCCCGCATCTCCTGGTCGAGGGTGTTCTGACCACGCATTGCTTGCAATCATCTGACCGCGCACTATCTGCAGCCTTCTATCCGCGTATCGCATACGGGCTTCTAACCGTGCACTATCTGCGGCATGATCGCATAGTGCTTGCGACCATGTGTCCGCGCTTCCCAGGACAGCTTGAGATCACATCAACGGACACTTACCTGGTTCGAATTTGTCTTGAACCAGACGTACATTTATTTTGAAGTAGCTCGGGTAACAATCCTCGTCATCTTTCACATTCCCAATGTGCACACAGCACCAACTTATCAAACCATCATCACTATCGATTCCAATCACATTTTCTTTCAAAAAAGGGTTTTGAACATATTTTTCACACATATGACCATTTAGCACTTAACACATAATCTTGAGCATAAGTATAGCCTAAGCATGATATCCTAGGGTGACATGGGTGCATGATATAGATAAGAGAATGAGGGGCTTTACAAGGAATTAGGTCATATCTATTCATATTCCTTCAAAATAGCACTTTATTTGAACATAGAGCATGCATATACTTTAAAACAGAAATCATCCTAGTTTTCTCAAAATATTGGGAGAGACATGATCAAGTTAGAGACTTGCCTTGCAGTGTGGGGTCTGATGGCTCTAAGGGTTCTCCGAAATCTTCTGTTGACTCTTCTGCTTCTTGCTCTATTTTTGCACACAAACAACGAGACAATTCAACACATCGCACTACAGAAGCATACAAAAAATAGTTTCTATAGGAAATGATAGTAAAATATAACATGCATGCAGGGAAAATAATTTGGACAAAGGTACTTGAGTGCTGCTCGAAGAGATGGATTCAAAAGGGGTTGAACGTCGAAGGGTCGACATTCGGTTCACAGCTAGACGTGGCCTTAGGTCAGCTTTAGGTGAGCTTTCTGAAGATGTGGCAGTAGAGTAAATTGTAGAACATGGCTCCAGGAATCTAGTGGACAAAGTGGCATTTCATTTGTCCAACCAGAAGGGGTCAAACAGGGCTAATGCCAGTGGCTGACATGCACTGACACTGAGTTGACATTGTCAAAAGCTAGGGCAAAGCAGTATATTCGGTTCTGGACTTCAAATGCTTCGCCAATTATGTCTGGGAGGTAGGCAAGAGAAACAGGAACACGATGGTGGTGGTTTCAAGGGTTGAGGTGGCCGGACGGCGACGAACGGCGGTGATGAACTGCGGTGGCGACACGGCACAGATACAAGTTCTCGATCAAACTTGGCAAGGCTATAACTTTCAATCTAGATATATCTAGAGGTCAGGCTAGAAGAGGATAATGCTTAGGAGATCGAGGCGAGCATACAGGACAAGATGGCATCAGTTAGAATGGCTGGGAACAGATCTCCGGTGATCGGCGCCGGAGAAGACGACACTGGAATTGGGCATTTCTGCTACAAGGCTTCAGGGGTTAATTGCTCACGGTGAGAGCAATAGAGGGGTAAAGGGAAGCTACTGGTGAAGTTTATTTAGTCGGGAAAACAACGGCATGGCCTGGCGATGTAAGCCAGTCGCCGGTGGTGCGCGAAAAAGGGGGAAGCTACACAGCAAGCTTGAATTCAAAATCCAAAAGCACAGGCTTGCTAGGGAGGCTTCACTGGTCACAAACTTCTACAGAAAGGTGAGCTAATTCGGACTAATTTGATCAGCATTGCCGAAACAGGGGTCTAGAGAGTTCCGTCGATCACTGGCGTTAGGGTCCGCCAGGATGCAATTAAAAGCTATGACACGAAGATATGGACGAGAGGAACTCACCGGTGTGGTCAATTTGAGGTCTAGTGCAGTAGAACAGGCTGGCACCGTGCTCCTCTTTGTTGGCTCGCCGGAGACGAAGAAGAAGCATGAGAGGGGCTGGAGCTTAGTGGCTGCTGGAGGTGTGAAGAAGTTCTGGGCAAGGGGGAGGGTTTATATAGGCAGCGGGCTGGGGCTTCGAGACTCGAAGCGAATCGAGCGGGATACGGTGTGACTGGCAATGGTGGCGGGATCGAGACGGCATTGGGACGCGGTAGCGGCTCTGCCAGAGAAGAGAATCGTGCCAAATCTGGTTGGAGCAGGGCGACGGGGTGGCTGGCCTCGGCATGGTGGTGATGTGGCGAAAAGCTTCTGACGGCTGCAGGCACGCGCGTGCACGGAACGAGACAGCGCTGCTGGCGGTCGTCGGTCGTTGCCACGGTGGATGGTTTTGGCGTGACATGAACACCACATGCGGACACGTCGGACACGATCACAGGTGGAGACGAGTGTTGGCTGGCGGCGAAGGCTGCAGCGACCGGCGCTGGTCGAATGGCTATTGGGGCTTGGTCAAAACAGTAGCGGCCTGGTCGAAAGAAAGGGCTGAAAAAGAAGTTTTGGGCCGATCTGCAATTTCTGGAACTTGATTCTTGGACTGAATTATGAATGTGGCAAAAAAACTTGGTTTCGGTTGAAATTGGCTTTGCCAATTGGACTCATTAAATTTAGTAAGTAGGTTTGCAAGGATAAAAGACATGATTCAGTGTCTTTGATTGTGTTTTAAGAAAAATGAAAACAGAAAGATTAGGGTAATTAGGGTAAATAGGGCCTGAATTTTGTCAAGGCTGAAATCTGGGCTCTGGGATGAGATATTGGGATTTTCTCTGAAGAGGATTCTGTTCAGAAAAGCAATTGGGAGCTATTCCCTGAATCAAATCAAGGTTTGGGGCTGATTTGTGGCTTTTAGCCTTTTCAGGCTTCTAGGAAAATTAGAAAACGATCAATCTTGAAATACTTTTGGACTGAAATGCGAAAATGGTATGAAAGGTGGAGTTAAGTTGCCAACTTTTTAAATTAAGGTAGTGGCTTACCTAGGATCATGATTCTGAGATAATAGATCATAAATGGGGTCGAGACATCCGAGATTTCAATGAAGATGTGCTGACTGGCATGCTAAGAGGTAGCGAAAACTGGGATGTTACAACCTACCCTCCTTAAGAATAATCTCATCCTCAAGATTCTAATCAGTCTGAGAATAGGTAGGGCAAATTCTAACGCAACTCTTCCTCTCTTTCCCAAGTTGATTCCTCCTCTGTGTGATTATTCCATTGTACTTTGCATAATCTGATGGTTCTTGACTTCAATTTCCTTTCACTGACCTCTAACACTTTAACTGGGTATTCCCGATATGTCAAATCTGGTTGAACTTCAGGTTCTGTCGGAGACACTTGCTCTGTTGGTTTCCTCAGACATTTCCTCAGTTGAGATATGTGAAAAACATCATGAACTCCTTCTAGTTCAGGCAGTAGCTCCAATTTGTACGCTACTTCTCCTTGTCTTTCCAAAATCTTATACGGTCCAACATATCTTGGGCTTAATTTTCCCTTCATTTGAAATTGTCAGACTCCTTTGTAGGGTGCCACTTTGAGGTACACATAGTCGCCTATCTCAAAAGATAGTTCTCTCCTTCTGCTGTCGGCGTAGCTCTTTTGTCGAGATCTTCAATCTTTCTTGTATAATCTTCGCATGAGCAGTGGCATCTTCCACTAGTCGTGGTCCCAAAAATTGTTTCTGACCCACTTCGGTCCAATATAGTGGTGTGCGGCACTTCCTTCCACAGAGTGCTTCATAAGGAGTCATCTGCAGACTTGCTTGATAACTATTGTTGTAAGTAAACTCTGTGTATGGCAGAAATTGATCCGAAGAATTTCCATAGTCCAAAGCACATGCTCTCAACATGTCTTCTAGAATCTGATTCACTCTCTTTGTTTGGCCTCCAATTTTTGGGTGGTAAGCGGTACTAAACTTCAATCTCTTTCCCAAGGACTTCTGCAATTCTTCCCAAAACTTTGACACGAATTGTGCTCCTCTATCTGAGACAATTATCTTTGGTACTCCATGCAGAACGACAATCCTGGTAAGATATAGCTCTGCTAGCTTACTTGTCATGTATTGAGCCTTTACTAGTAGAAAGTGAGCTACTTTTGTCAATCTGTCGACTATAACCCATATAGAATCATAGCATTTTTGGGTTCTTGGTAAACCTATCACAAAATCCATTCCAATTTCATCCCATTTCCACTCAGGGGTTGGCAGGGGTTGCAGTGGTCCTGCAGGCTTTTGATGCTCTGCTTTTACCCTTTGACAGGTGTCACATGAAGCTACCAACTCGGTGATTTCTCTCTTCATTCCTTTCCACCAAAATCGATCCTTTAGATCTTGGTACATTTTTGTGCTGCCTGGGTGGATAGAGTAAAGGGTACAATGGGCTTCTTGCAGTATCATGTCCTTGATTTCTCTGTCGTTTGGGACATAAATTCGATTGTGATAACATAAAATTCCTTGCTCATCCTCACGAAGGTTGATGGCATCTCCACACTTCACATCCTCTTTCAGCTTCTGAACATTATGATCAATTTCTTGGGCCTTTCGAATTTGATCCTTCAATTTGCAATCCACTTTTAATGCGGTGACGGTCCCTTGTTCAACAAACTCTAAACTCAACTTTTCAAAATCTTTAAGTAATTGGGGTGGCACTTCCAAGGTCTTTGCTTGATTGCAGTAGGACTTTCTGCTCAAAGCATTTGCTACCACGTTTGCTTTGCTGGGATGGTAATGTATTCCAAGGTCATAATCCTTAATCAATTCTAACCACCTTCACTGTCTCATATTTAAGTCCTGCTAGGTGAAGATAGACTTCAGACTCTTGTGGTCCATATAGATTTCACATCTATTCCCTAGCAGATAGTGTCGCCAAATTTTTAGTGCATGAACAACGGCGGCTAATTCCAAATCATGTGTTGGGTAGTTCTCCTCATGCGGTCTCAACTGTCTTGATGCATAAGCTACAACTCTTCCTTCTTGCATAAGAACACAACCTAGTCCTTGCTTTGATGCATCACAATAGACTTCAAAGTCCTTGTTGTCTGGCAACGTAAGAACAGGTGCGGTTGTCAATATCTTCTTCAGCTCTTCAAAGCTCTTTTCACACCCCTTAATCTAGTCGAATGGAACATCCGTCTTCAGCAGTCTGGTGAGTGGCTTAGTAACCTTGGAAAATCCTTCGACAAATCTTCGATAATAACCAGTTAATCCTAGGAAACTTCTCACTTCAGTCACTATTTCTGGTTGCTTCCACTCCATGATAGCTTGAGTCTTTGACGAATCCATAGATATCCCTTTGCCAGAAATGATGTGGTCCAGAAAAGAGATTTCTTTCAACCAAAAGGCACACTTATCAAACTTGACATACAACTGATGTTCTGCCAGCTTTTCTAGCACCATTCTGAGATGTTGTGTGTGCTTTTCTTCTGACTCGGAAAAGATAAGAATGTCATCGACGAATATGATGACAAACTTTTCTAAGAATTCCATAAGGACTTTGTTCATCAAGTTCATAAACACTGCTGGTGCATTCGTCAAACCGAATGGCACCACGGTAAACTCATGCAGTCCATATCTCGTTATGAATGCAATCTTTGGGATGTCCTTTTCTCGAATCTTCAATTGATGATATCCGGACCTCAGATCAATCCTCGAAAATATCTTAGCTCCTCTGAGTTGATCAAAGAGATCATGATCCTTGGCAGAGGGTACTTGTTCTTGATTGTCATGTCGTTCAGCTTTCAGTAGTCGACACAAAGTCGTAGACTGCCGTCTTTCTTCTTGGAGAAGAGCACAGGGGCTCCCCAAGGTGAGGAACTCGTCCTGATAAACCCTTTCCTTTCCAATTCTTCTACTTGCTTCCTTAACTCCTCTTGCTCTTCACTCGTCATGCGTGCAAGCGTTCTTGCATACGGAGTAGATCCGGGCTTTAATTCAATTGAGAAGTCTATATCTCTATCTGGTGGCATTCCAGGAGGTTCTTCGGGGAAAACTTCTGGGTATTCATTCACTATTGGAACCTTTTCAAACTCAATCCCTTCCAAACTGTCCAAACTGTATACTTGGTCGTTCACTATGGACCTTTCCGTGTAGAATGTGACTTGTTTTCCTTCAGCGTTTGTTAGGGTTATTACTTTCTTCGCACAGTCCATCTGACCTTTATGCTTCGCTAACCAGTCCATTCCAAGGATAACATTTAATCCTTGAAGGTCTAAAACTAGCAAGTTCGCTAGGAATTCTATGTTGCCAATACTAAAGGCGATATTTCTACAGATAGAGTTGTCATGCATTCTAGCCCCGGGGGATTGGATTAAGATAGGAAACTCTAATGCAGATATGGGTAACTCATTATTGGTCGAATCTGGTTGGTTTTGCCTCAGATTCATCTATTCTCGCACCGTTTGAAGCCAAACTTCGTCGCCTGCACATCAAGGAGTTATTGTTGGGCACGTTAACCCATGTACTATAAATAGAGAAGCTTTTGGCTCAATTAAACATGATTTTTACATACTAGCCTTTAGGGCTTAGTTTAGTTTTAGTTTAATTTTCTTTGAAGAGCCCCTTCTCTATTTTTATTGCTTTTATAAGCCGGCAAGGACAACAACTTCAATTTTCAAGTAATCAAGTAAGTTTGTATTTAATTCATATTGTTATTTTTGCATTATAATGGCTTTTTGCGAGTAGATTTTGTTGACGATTCAAACTCGGGGTCCTTATCGAACTTATGTAGAATTTGTAGGTTGTGAGACCTTTCAGGGTGCCCCTCCAGGAAGGTATGATGAATCAAAGATAACTAGATCAGAGAGAGATTTATACAGGTTCGGGCCCTCGATGGTGGGAGTAATAGCCTTACGTCCTGTTGGGATTTCACTATATGTGGTAGAAAGAGTTACAAAGCTATGGAAAAGATCTTCACAGGCAAAGATTTTTTCCTATGTGCTTATACAAGACAATGCCTGGAAGGCTTGTGAAAGCTATCTAACTTAGACTACTGTCTTCTGATCCTATGGGTGTTTCAATTGCTTGATCTCTCGATCCGACGCGCTGGCTCACCCTTTTATACTGGTCGAAAAGGTGCCAGGGCATAACGACATCGAACAGTTGCTCGGGTGCAGTTTTGGCAACTGCCCCTAACTCACACGCAGGTTTAACACGTGTTATTGAAGAATAACCGCATGTATTAACCTCCTAACAGTTGTCTCCATACTTGGAAGGATCTTCAGGATACTCGGGATATCCCTGTTGTAGGGAGAGAACAATCCCGCGTCTCCTGGTCAAAGGTGCTTTGACCGCGCGTTGCTTGTTATTACCTGACCGCGCACCATCTGAAGTTTTTTGTTCGCGTATAGCATACGAACTCCTGACCGCGCACTGTCTATGGTCTGATCGCGTAAAGCCTGCGACCACATGCCTGTGCTTCTTGGAGTAGCTTGAGTTCGCATCAACAGACACTTGTCTGGTTCGAATTTGTCCTAAACCAGTCGTGTATTTATTTGATCTAGCTCGAGTATCAATCCTCATCAGCCAGCCCCCAAATTTAAAGAGAACGAAGGGACATGTTTACTTCAAATTTTCAAGACCTACATCGGATACTTAACGCGACGCTTCAAATCCTCCACTTAGTGGTGCACTAAGTGTGGTGGTTGGTTCCCCGAGAAGGACTCTGGGTAATATGTGACCGGTAATGATGGTGTCGTAGAAAGCATTTTTTAACCCGAGGTAAATTTGTAAATGCTTTAAAAACTCGAGGCGTTCAGAAACTGTACCGTTACCCCGGCGGCTATAAATACCGAAGGCTCTGAACTTCAAAACTTCACAACTTTTCTCCTGGCTAATTTTCTTTCAAAGCCATCTTCTCTTCTCTTCTATACGCCTCCCGATGGCAGACCAAAATATCATCGAGATTGAGAGTGATGAAGAAGTTTCACTTGAATTCGAGCAGGATTCACAGATGTTCAAAGATCTGTCTCCCTCAAGGAAGAAACCCAAGGTTGACGAGGGATCCTCCAGCAGAACAAAGGTGAAAGATGCATCATTGCTCTCTCTCCCTTTAGTTCCCGTAGTCCTTCCTGTTCATGCACCTCGGCAGGTCGAACCTTCATCTCCACCTTTGGAGGGATGTTCTTCTCGACTTTCTCCATTTCATCCCAATGATCCCCGTCTTTGTTCAGTTGATCAATTTTCTGGTTGGCAAGCTGTACTTCCACGACCAAATGATCCTCGACTTGTGTTGGGGAAGCAATCTTCTGGTGGGAAGGTTGCACTTCCACCATCTGATGATCCTCGACCTTTATCGGGTGATCTACTTTCTGGGGGAAGTACTTCAACCTGTCACTTGCAAGGATTGGTAATTACTTCCATCTCCCTTCGCTTGTCGTTATAGTTAGTAAAACTAACATCTGCAAATGTAGGAGACGAAAATTGTAGGAGCCCCCAGCGACCATCCTGCTGAAGTTCAACCTCCTCCCCTCGAACAGACTCTCCAAGTGGAAAAAGAGGCCCTAGAGAAGAGAACCGAAGAGATGTCTTCGGCAATTCTGCACCTGGCAGATTGTTTTGAAAGATCCCGTGAAGAGGCGCATCAATTCCGCCTGGAGAGGGACTCTGCTCGACCGCAGCGAGAACTCTCCGATTTGATTAGGAATAATAGTGCGTCTCTTGTTAGAGATGATGTAGATAGACTTAGAGTAGTTGCTAGTTCCCTTGGGGTCGTGTGTAGATCCTACTGACGACAACATGTCCCTAGGAGAACTTTGTAAACTCCTCTCGGATCAAGTCGACGCTCTGGTCGCCGGTATCCCTTTTGTATGTAAAGATTGTCAGAAATAAAGATTTCTTTTACCTTACATAACATAGAGACTTTTTATAATTTCTATGTGAAAATACAACCATAAATAGTATTTTTACGACCACCCATACACAGATAAGTCCCAGTACTACGACCAGAAATGCATTTAAATAGTCATACCGCGACTAGTACTGAAACTGCGGTCAGACTTGAAGCCATGGTCAGAATCTGAAATTCGATTTGGAAGGTTATCGTGATCAAAACCGAAATTCGATCAGACCACCACTTCGACTAGAATTGGAGTCCGATCAGAAACATAGTTCTGATAATACAGCAATCTGATAGAAAAATAACCGTACGCCAGCAGTTGAATCATAGGATATCTTTACGATCAACTTGCGAAAGTTTACAAGAAACATGAAGGGAAATGTCCTCCAAAAATCCTTTGTAGAATTTTTCACGTTTTTGTGCCCTTTTTTAATCCTCAAATTCGAAACAAAGAAGACCTTTCGTTTTGAATTCGGTGCGGGGAACGCATAACGGGTTTACCAGAGAAAACATCAATTATGGGAAATGAATAGAATATTCAATGGAACGTTACCCTTAGTAGAACGTCTCCTCGGGCCTATAAAAGGAGCAGGTAGCTTCTTGAGGAAGCCACACATCCAGCCTCCAGCCCTAGAACTTTCGCCGCTCAAAACCCTCGTTCCTCATCTTCCATCGCCCCCAAAACCACCAGCTTTTCTCTCACAATCTCTTCCAAAAATGACGTCTTGGCACTACTACAGAAGTGCATTCCACTAACCCATATTTTCTAACGGTTATAAGCAATCTGGGAAAAATCCGATAGAATAGGACGACAGCGGCGGAAAAGAAGCATTTTACTATCGGTTACACACTAGTCCAACGTTAGTGAAATGCAAAAACTTTTTACTATCGGTCATTACTGTAGAAACCGATATAATATATTAAATAATACTATCGGTTTTCCATTTTTAACTGATAGTAAAATTACGCACTTTATACTATCGGTTATGACTGTACAAACCGATATAATATATTAAATAGTACTATCGGTTTTTCATTTTTAACTGATAGTAAAATTACGCACTTTATACTATCGGTTATTACTGTACCAACCGATATAATATATTAATATAGTACTATCGGTTTTTCATTCGTAACAGATAGTAAAATTACTCACTTTATACTATCGGTTCGTACTGTACCAACCGATATAAAAGATAAACTTTTACTATCGGTTATTAGTGTACGAACCGATAGTAAAGATGAACTTTTACTATCGGTTTGTTTATTCAACCGATAGTAAAAGAAACAATGGGGGCCTTTAGAAGAGAGGAAAGTTCACTAACGGTTGTGTTTTTGAACCGATAGTAAAAGTTCATCTTTACTATCGGTTATTAGTGTACGAACCGATAGTAAAGATGAACTTTTACTATCGGTTTGTTTATTCAACCGATAGTAAAAGAAACAATGGGGACCTTTAGAAGAGAGGAAAGTTCACTAACGGTTGTGTTTTTGAACCGATAGTAAAATTACATTTTACTATCGATTATTAGTGTACGAACCGATAGTAAAGATGAACTTTTACTATTGGTTTGTTTATTCAACCGATAGTAAAAGAAACAATGGGGACCTTTAGAAGAGAGGAAAGTTCACTAACGGTTGTGTTTTTGAACCGATAGTAAAATTACATTTTTACTATCGGTTATTAGTGTACGAACCGATAGTAAATATAGTAAAAGAAACAATAGGGACCTTTAGAAGAGAGGAAAGTTCACTAACGGTTGTGTTTTTGAACCGATAGTAAAATTACATTTTTACTATCGGTTATTAGTGTACGAACCGATAGTAAAGATAAACTTCCTTATAATGGGTTAAACGCGCGGGAGTTTTCCCTCCAGTCCAACCAAACACATTTCCAAATAAGTCTCTACTCGCACGCGGAAAACCCTAGCCTCCCCGACGTCCCCTTTTTCGCTCCTGCACCACCATTGCCGCTCGCATTTGGGTTCTCCACCGCCGCCGGTCACTGCATCGCGCCATCGTAGGCCACTCCACGAACTGTAAGTGTTCTTGACCAACCCGATTAAAATTGTTCTTGCCCCTCGTGTCAGTTTCTTAAATTGATACTGAACGCGATTAGAACCAGGTATTCTTTAGGAAAGAGTAATTGAAATTAAATTAGTTTCCTAACTTCATACAAGCATGCAAAGCGCCATGTTGAAAGACCAATACGAGTTGCCTCAATTGGAGCAGATGCGACAAATTTGGGCTCAATATATGATGGATGAAGTGGCTATCAACGATCGATCGTAAATGACTTGTGTAATATACATTGAATGTGTTAATTGGTGTATGTGTGTACTTGTATTGGTGTATTTGTGAATAAACCTAATATGTGAATAATTAGATCCAATCTGTCCAATGCATGTGTATATCTTTGTATTAGTGTATTTGTGAATAAATTCAATCTCTGAATAATTAGATTCAATCTGTCCAATGTGTGTCTCTCTGTATTGTTGTATCTATTAATAATCCTTTGTAATACTATCGGTTCATATCCTACAACCGATAGAAGAAAGTTTCCAGTACTAACCGTGTCGAGTAACTAACCGATAGAAAAACTAACAGTACTATCGGTTTCCAGTGTAGAACCGTTACAAGAAATCTAACATCACTATCGGTTGAGTTCATTGAGCCGATAGAAGAAATTATCATTCACGATTAGTGAATGTTGGAATATAGGTATTTTACTATCGGTTTGCAACCGATAGAGTTGTGCTACGTTTTTTCTATCGTGCCGATCACTAGCAGTAAGAGAACCGATAGTAGAGACGATTTTAAACCGATAGTGAAAAGCAATTCTGTAGTAGTGTGGAGCCGATCAGTTCATCATACGAGGAGAGCCTGATGGCGCTGGAGAAGGAAGAGATCCTTCCTCCAAGATTGCTGATCAACTAGCGACCCGCGGGGAAAGATCAAGAAACCCCAATCGTCCAAGAGGGCGAGTTGGTGGTTTTCGAAGAATACCTGAGGTGCGGGTTCCGATTCCCTGAGAGTCGGTTCTTGAAGGGGATCTTGGAGCACTATGGGTTGGAGTTGGTGAATCTCCACCCAAATGCCGTCCTGATCCTGGCGATCTTCCAGCACCTGTGCGAAGCCTTCGTCGGAGTGTATCACAGTGTGGATCTCTTTCGACGCTTCTACTATTCGACGTGGTCGAAGAGCGCCAATGCCGCCGGATGCATCTATTTCTGGATAAGTGAGAAGAAAGAGTATCCCTTCCCACCCCTGCGAGACTCCGTGCACGGGTGGTACCAGAAATGGTTCTACTGCACCCCTCCATCCGAGAGCGGGTTGTGGTTTGTGAACTCGCGGCCAGAGAAGTCCAGCGAGTTGGATTCCCTCCCTACTCTGAATGCAGAGCAGAAGAAGCAAGCCGAGGTGATTCTTCACTTAGTCCAGCAGGGACTAACAGCTCGCTATGTCATTCGCGACTTCGTGAAGAATCGCGTGAGCCCCTTGCTTGAAAGGGCTCATCCGGCTTGGGAGATACAGTCCATGGTGGACAGCACCTTAGACTATAACAATGGTATGTGACTTAGCCAATGAAGTCTTATACTTTTCTTTCATATTTGCTAACTGGTCTACTGGTGACACAGTTTTGCCTTTGTCCGAAATTGAGAAGCGGACAAACTACCTCCTCAAGGCGTATAGTGCCGAAGTGGAGGGAACCAAGGGATCGCCTCTCCCCCAAAGCTTGATCAATGCCGGCGACGACCTTAGACAAGAACGTCGAAAGGTATGTCGTCTCTCATTATGTTCTGTCTGTAAGTCATATGTGTGTCTTGTACTAACAAGGGCACTGGAACGGCATAGCTCTTGGAGAAATTTGCCGAGGCGACGTATCCAAGTGAAGAAAATCTCTTCAAGGCCCGGAGCGAGGGAACCTGCCCTCAAGAAATCCAAGAAACTTCTCGGGGAAGGCTCCTCGCATAGGATGCCCCTTACTGGAAGAAGACTGCGGTAAGATATCATGTGCCTCCTGTTACCCCAGGTGCGAACTAGAATTACTTCTTCGTCGTACAGGGTGAAGGAAGTGAGGAGGAGGAAGACGACATTCCTCTGGTTCGCCGGAAGAGGAAGGCGACTACTCCTCAAGTCGACGAGGTGCTGTCTCGGCCTGCAGAGGCGGCTATGGCGGGCCCCGCGACCACTGAGAACCCTGTGGTCGCGGGTGAGACCTCTGCCCCTGTAGCCCTGGAGGCTTCAGGGTCTGTAACATCTCCCCCCTTGGTCGAAGGGGCGACTGCGGTAAGATTCCTCACATTCTTGAGTGTTACAATTTCATCTATGTGCGCGTTCATCAAGCCACGCTTGTACAGGAAGAAGAAATTCCTCCTACGACTCCTGTTAGTCCTAGGGGGGTGAATACTCCGCTCCTGGTGATAGGGGCGGGAATAACAAAGCAAGATCCCACGACCACTCCCAAACTTATGGTCGCGGATGAGATGCCAGCACCGGTGGTTCACGAGACATCCAGATCGTCGGATGCATCCTTGCTGATCGAGCAGGTTACCCCGGTAAGAATTCTTACCACTTAGATTTTCATCGTTCCTCATGTGTGGGCTTACAGGTTGGTACACACAGGGAGGAAAGGACAAAGTCTTGTTCACAAAGAGGAAGACCAGGATGGACGACGGTTGTCCTCTTTTCCTTGGGGAGCCATCTTCGAAATCCCAAAAGCTGATGGGATTTCAACTAAGGTAAGAATTCTTTCCTGTTTATGCAGGATTGGACTGTGGCAATCATCCGTGAAACTGACGGTTTCTTTTCTTGCTTAGGCGTAGAGATTCAGCGCCAAACCTCCCAACAGCCTTGGGGAGGGTTGAAGTTCCCTCTGGCGTTGGAGTCTCTGGTGAAGAAAGTTCTATCCCTCTGGTCCAGGAAGTCGTCCGGGCCGTTGTGGATGAGTTGGACACGGAGGCCCAATCGCATGTATTAAAATCTGCGACCCCGGCAAGAAGTGAGGCTCAGCAGAAACATTCATCTGCTGCTCCTGCCGGGGATAAGGCTGGTCCGTCAACTCGACCTCCAGTCATTCCTAAGAATAGGTCATTTCAGGAATATGCTGAGGTATGTCGTACCCCTCTCGTGGTATCCGAACTTTGCATAGTAATGTTCAGATTTTGCAATTGATTTCCCTCCATGTCATAGGAATTGACTCGCATGGCGACCAGATCGATGGCTATGGCGGATAGCATCGAGGCCATGCAAGAGGAAAAGGATCGCTTGCAGGAGTAAGGAAGATGTTCTTTGGTTTGCCTGGTCATGGATCCGTCATAACAATCGTCTCTTTTGTTACAGAGAGAATGCCTTCCTGACGAAGAGCCTTGTTGATCGGAAAAACCATGATCTCAGGACGGCCACCACAATTTCATATCTAGAGGCCGAACTCAGCAAACTACGATCGTAGCTCTCGTGTAAGTCAACTTCCGACCAGAACGAATTATTTTCGTCGCTCGGATTGCTTATACCGACCTTCTTACTGCAGCACAAGTTGATCAAATAAGCCAACTTGGTCAAGAGAAAGAAGACCTCCAGGCGACCATCGATTCTGTTCGCAGGGAGAACAATGATTTAAGCACATCCCTCTTAACCTGCGGCAGGGCTCAACAAGACATCTTTGAAAAACTAAAGATGGTGGCCAGTCTACGAAGGGCTGATGTGGTCGAAACCGCGGCGGACGACCTCAGCCTTAGTGACTGGTGCAAATTGGTCGCAGCTCAAGCGGAATCACTTCTCGAGTATCTTCTTGAAGATACTAGGCGACAACAAGAGGCGATCAAAACAAGAGTTCGATCAGCAGCCTCTGCCATTCTCTGCCGGTTCCGTCTCCACCATGGCCTTGACCTGGATCTAAACCCATTGGTAGGAGAGGTAGAGATCGAGAGTGAAGACCAACTTGAGGTTATCATGGAGGAAGTCATACCTCTTGTAGATAAACTCTTGATCGAGCTTGGCATTATGTAAATCCTTATACGTGTACAGATACAGTTTATAGGATGCAATGCATGCATTTTTTGGTTTTGCTTCAAAAGAAAACACTTCTTTTTGTTTCATATTGTAACCATATTCCCTTAGCCCCCTCCTATGATTATATATACTGAAGGCTTAGTATTATAAGCACAGGAAAGATATGAGTGTAATGATGACCAGGGATATTCGACCAGGCTAGTAATTATATTCGATGCAATGTCTAATCTTGTTGCAAACCGGCAGCCACTCTGATGACCAAGGACATGCCAGCAAGCCCCGTGTGCATTGAGAAACGGCTTATTGAGGAGTGTCTTGTCTGGAAGTGGTCATGAGATCGGCCGGCGAATCCGATTAGGGCATTGTGGTGATATAACCATTGGCGACCAGCCCCCGAGCCAAATTCGTAACACATGGGCATAAAAGGCAATATTCGACATATGAAACAACAAAAAAACACTTATTTTATTGAACCATGCTAATTGAAAAGGAAAAGGGATTAGATACTTACACGTAAAACTTGCGTAGTTGATCGATGTTCCAAGTATTGGATAAGAGTCAACTATCCTCCATCGCTAACCGAGCTGATCCTGGTCGCGGCACCGAAACAACAGTATAAGGGCCTTCCCACTTCGGAGAGAATTTATTGCGATTGGATTGGTCTTGTATTTTACGTAAGACCAGATCGCCCACGTGAAGGCTATGTGGTCGCACCCTTTTGTTATGGTACTTGCGCAAAGCTTACAAATATACCGCGGACTTGATCAAAGCACGATCACATTTTTCTTCTTGGAGGATGAGATCTTGCGATCGCTGCTCGCCCTGATCAACTCGTTCGAATTGATCTGTGCGAACAGATCCAATACTAACTTCCATAGGTAATACGGCCTCAGCCCCGTAAACCAGATGGAAAGGCGTCTCTCCGGTGGCTCGACTAGAGGTAGTTCATAGTGCCCATAGAACGGTATAGAGCTCGTCCGCCTAAGCCCCCGAGCGAGTCTTAAGGCGATCAAAGACATGTTTCTTGATGCCTTGCAATATCTTCCCGTTGGCACGTTCTACGGAACCATTGCTCTGTGGATGAGCCACAGAAGCAAAGCACACCTTGGTTCCAATCTGATCGTAGTAATCCAGAAAAAGACCACTAGCGAAATTAGAACCGTTATCCGTAATGAGACAATTCGGAACACCAAATCGAGCAACAATGTTCTTATGGAAGAACTTTTGTGCTGCAGCAGCGGTAATATTGCGTACCGGTTCGGCCTCAATCCACTTCGTAAACATGTCAATGGCTACGAGCAAGAACTTGTATCCATTGACTGCTTGTGGCATAGGACTGACAATGTCCATCCCCCAGACCGCAAAAGGCCATGCAAGGGGAATGGTCTGCAACGCATAGGCAGTTTGGTGAACCTGTCTTGCGTGGAACGACACTAAGGACACGTTTTGACCATATTCTTGGCATCATTGAGTGCCGAAGGCCAGTAGAATCCTTGTCGAAAAGCTTTTCCTACCAGTGTACGATATGATGCGTGCGCACCACATACACTGTCATGGCTTTCTCTCAAGAGGGATTTACCTTCCTCCTGAGATATGCAGCTCATGAATACTCCCTGAGTACCTTTTCTATACAAAACTCCTTCTATAAGTTTGTATAGACGCGCTTTTCGAATCAACCGATCGCTTTCGGTTTAGTTCTCGGGCAAGGTCCCATGTTCAAGATAGACTCTCAATGGATGAGTTCAATTCTGTTCCTATCTGAGGTTGGTAACGCAGACTGTTACCGGATCATCCTCGACCGAAGTCATAATCGAAGGATGTTCTAAGTGTTCAACGAACACTCCTGCCGGAGCGGATGTGCGTGAGGACCCAATTTTGGATAATTGATCTGCGAGAATGTTGTCCTTTCGCGGGATGTATTGGACTTCGAAATGACTGAAGTGTTTTTCCAACCTCCTCACTTCCCCCAGGTAATAAGCCATTGTCTCATCGGAGGTGTTGTACTCCTTGTTTACCTGGTTTACGACCAGCTGTGAGTCTCCCCTCACCACTAATCGATGGACTCTGAGGAATTTTGCTGCCCGGATCCCTGCAAGAAGACCTTCGTACTCTGCTGCGTTATTGGTCGCAACAAAGTGTAGTTGAAAGACAAACTTATGTTGTTCGCCCTGAGGCGTAACTAAGACCACTCCAGCCCCCGAGTGTTGAAAACTACAAGAGCTGTCGAAGTACATCATCCAGTAATCAGGGCATTCCAATTCTTCGGGTACCCGCACGGGTGGCTCAGGATTGGTCCATTCGACCACGAAGTCGGCCAATACCTGAGACTTAACCGCAGTGCGGTACGTGAAATGGATATCGAAAGCACCGAGCTCAATAGCCCATTTGGTGATTCGACCAGATTTCTCTGGATTACGGACAATATCCCCCAATGGAAAAGATGAGGGTACTGTGATCTTATGTGCTTGAAAGTAATGTCGTAGCTTACGGGAAGCCATCAGTAGTGCGTAAAGTATCTTCTGAACGTTAGGGTATCGCTCCTTTGGGCCATGAAGTACCTCGCTCACATAGTAGACGGGTTTGTGTATTCCTTCTCTATTTACGATCAGGACAACGCTGACAGCGTGCGGCGTGGCCGCCAAATAGAGAAGTAATGGTTCTCCTTTGTCGGGAGACACCAAGACTGGTGAACTGGATAAATACGCCTTCACCTCCTGAAATGCTTTTTCGGCCTCATCAGACCATGCAAAATTATGATGTGTGCGCAGGGCCTTGAAGAAAGGTAGTCCCCTCTCGCCTAGTCGCGATATGAACCGGCTTAAAGCCGCCATGCGACCTGTTAGGCGTTGAACATCCTTCATGGTCGATGGAGACCTCATCTGTTCGATAGCCCTGATTTTTTCAGGATTGACTTCAATTCCTCTGGAACAAATAAGAAAACCCAGAAGTTTTCCTGAAGAAACCCCAAAAGAACATTTTTCCGGGTTCAATTTTATTCCAAAGCGATTCAAATTACAGAAGGTTTCAGTGAGATCGTCTGAATGAGACAATCTTTTTGTGCTCTTTACAACCAAGTCGTCTACATATGCTTCGAGATTGCACCCTATCTGGGAAAGAAAGGTCTTTTGCATCAAGCGCTGGTACGTGGAACCTGCGTTCTTGCGACCAAATGGCATTCTGACGTAGCAGTAGGTGCTGAACAGGGTGATGAAGGCAATCTTCTCTTCATCTTCTTCTGCCATGCTAATTTGATGATATCCTGAGTAAGTGTCCAGGCAACTCATCAGTTTGCGCCCGCGGTTGAGTCGACCAGTTGGTCGATGCGGGGAAGGGGAAAGTCGTCCTTCGGATAGGCACTATTGAGACTGGTGTAGTCGACGCACATGCGCCACTTGCCATTTAACTTGCGGACCATGACTGGGTTTGCAAGCCATTTCGGGTGATCGACCTCGCGAATAAACCCGGCCTTTAGGAGCTTATCCAACTCCTCTTGGATGGCCTGCTGCCAGTCAACAGCAAAACGCCTGAGCTTTTGCTTGATCGGTCGCTGTCCAGGTCGAATTGCTAACCTGTGCTCGATTACCTCCCTTGGGACACCGGGCATGTCGGACGGTTTCCACGCAAACACATCTGCATTAGCCCGGAGGAAAGTAATGAGCTCGAGTTCCTATTTGTCATCCAGGCCTGATCCAACCTGAACTGTCTTGGATGGATCATCTGGGTACAATGGAACTAGTTTGAGTTTCTCATCTGGTCGAGGAGCAGCCTTGATCGCGTCAGCGGCGACTGTGGCGACCTGAGCGTCCCGGAGGGGAAGTTGGTCCGCCATCTCCAAAGATAGCCGGTCACACGTCAGTGCCACGTTGCGACTGCCTCAGATCGAGATGACACCTTTGGGGCTAGGCAACTTGCCGCACTGGTAAGCATAGTGCGTCGCCATCATGAACTTAGCAAGAGTTGGCCTGCCAAAGATTGCGTTGTAAGCTGAATCACAATCAATTACATCAAAAGTAACAAATTCTATTTGGAAGTTATCCGGTTCTCCCAGCGTGACTGGGAGGACCACCTGTCCCAACGGCATCATGGAGGGACCAGGAATTATCCCATAAAATGGATGGATTATGGGCTTAATTTTTGAACGAGGAATTTGCATCTCGTCGAGCGTCTTGACCAATAGAATGTCCAAGGAGCTTCCTCTGTCGATCAGGACCCTTTCGACTCTCGCATTACTGATTATAGGGGTAATGACCAGAGGAAGCCTCAATGGTCTAGTAAGCCCCGCAGGACAATCAGAGCGATCAAACGTCAAAGGTGTATCCGACCAACGGGGGTACTGTGGTTCACCAAGGGATGTCTCCGTTTGGTTAACCTCTCGATAAAAGGCCTTAAATTGCCTTTTGGAAACAAAAGAGGAGGAACCTCCGAAAATAACATTAACATGATTACGAGGTACCTGGTAAGACATCTCTTCGTCCCCGTCAGCGTCCCTTAGCCCGCATGCTTGTTCTTTAGTCGGTAAGGTCGGCATCGGTCCAATCCCCTGGTAGAAGTCATCTAACTGCTTCAACCAACTCCTGCAGTTCTTGAGATCGTGGCCTGCGGAGTTGTGGAGCGGACACCATTTCTTGCCTTCCTGCGGGTTAGTCGACTTCTCTGGCTGGTCGGCACTACGACCACCAGAAGCAGTTTTATTTTTAAACGAAGGCTTGTTACCTTTGGTCGAAGGAGGTTTTTCTGTGACCGCGACTTCTCGGTACTGTCCAGAGCGATTCCTTTTTGACTTCTTCGATTTCCCGCTTGACGAAGATTCTGGCTTCTTGCTTGAATCTTCCTTCCTAGCATCCTTAAGACCTGGTTGAGGTGGTAGGTTACCTTTATCGACCATCTGGTTCCATTCGATAGCCTCGGCTGCGTCGGAATATCGATCAGCCATATCAAAGAGATCGGCTACTGATCGAGGAGGATGGATGAGCATGTCTTCGGTGAATCTCTGATATCGAACGGCATGTTTAAATGCCCTAATAACGGAGCTATCAGATATGTTTGGGATGGTATTCCTTACCCCAACAAATCTGTTGACAAACTGACGAAGGGTTTCGGTCGAAGTTTGCCGTAGTCGATGGAGGTCGTCCTCTTTACCCGGCTTCTGGTAACAATTTTGGAAATTGCTGAGGATAGCATCACACAGCATTTTCCAGTTATAGATCGAACCTTCGGGTTGGTTAAACAACCAGGTTCTGGTCGGTCCTTTGAGGACTGTTGGCAGGTAGTTGGCCATGACCCGGTCATCGCCACCTGCCGCTTGGATGGCAGTAATGTAGATTTGAAGGAATTCGGAAGGGTTCTGAGTTCCATCAAACCTCTCTATGGCCCCTAGTCTAAACTTGTCTGGCCAAACGACCGCACGAAGGCCTGGCGAGAAAGCTTTAGAACCAACGTAAGGACCGTGAATTGTCCTGTGACTCTCGATCGGATCGCGGGCAACCTCACGCATTGGAGAGGCCACGCGTGGCCCCAAATGAGAGTGGACAGGGACTTGATCCCTATCACGAGAATCCTGCGCCCACTTGGACTTGTCCTGTCAGGATGGTACAAGTGGCGGGTGACTCCGTCAACCAGAACCAGAGTGAGAGTGCTCTCGGTTGTGGGAACGTGTCGCCGACCGGGAGGAGGCCGTAGGGGTCGCCTCAGATGCGACCTCATCCAACCTCTCCGCCAGGATTCTGGTGAAGGTCGGTTTCTGCGTATCTGTGACAGTAGGAGGAAGATTACGCATGACCTCTGCGATAGATCGAAGTTGGCCATGCGTACTTCTCCTAGGGGTACCAGGTGTTATTGTTCTTCGTCCACCGGGAAACGCTCCAGAGGCAAAGAGGGTGTCTGGTCGCGTTTGCGACCACGCGATCGTCGAGAAGAACTCGGAGCAGCATCGTAACAAGCCTGTGCATCTTGAAGAGCCTCTAGGGCTGTTCTGCGTAGTTCGTTATCTTGTTGCTCGAGATCTTGATCTTCCTTTTGCTTTTGTTCATTTTCTTCCCTAGCAGCCTGTTGATCAGGAGTTTCTTCCGATAAGGCAGCGAACTGTCTAGGGAGAGAGGTTGCCGAGGGAGAAAACATCTCAGTTTGTTCCGAGTCAGACTTGAAATCAAAGAGACGATGGAGGTTATCGGGATCAAACCTCCCTGGATTGATTTCCTGGTCAACATCATCCTTCCCCTTAGTGGAGCTGTATGACGGACCAGATTCTCCCTCTAACGCATTAAGAATCTCGGTGGGTTCTGACCCTGCGTTAGTCGTCCCGTGGTTGATAGACATGACCTGGAGGGTTGATTCGACCTCTGGGACGTCCTCGCCCCCGGTCTCCTCCATTGGAACAGGATCACTAGGGGAAGGCATCGGGATGTGTGCATAATCCTCTAGATCGAAGTTGTTCTCGGAATCATATGCTCCAGCCATGATTCAGCGAACCTCCAGATGAAAATTAGGACGCCTTGAGAAAGGCCCATGGTGGGCGCCAGCTGTCGACGATTCGGACTCGGGGTCCTTAGTCGAACTTATGCAGAATTTGTAGGTTGCGAGACCTTTCAGGGTGCCCCTCCGGGAAGGTATGATGAATCAAAGATAACTAGAGCACAGAGAGATTTATACAGGTTTGGGCGCTCGATGGTGGGAGTAATAGCCGTACGTCATGTTGGGATTTCACTATATGTGGTAGAAAGAGTTACAAAGCTATGGAAAAGATCTTCACAGGCGAAGATTTTTTTCTTATGTGCTTATACAAGACAATGCCTGGAAGGCTTGTGAAAGCTATCTAACTTAGACTATTGTCTTCTGATCCTCTGGGTGTTTCAATTGCTTGATCTCTCGATCCGACGTGCTGGCTCACCCTTTTATACTGGTCGAAAAGGTGCCAGGGCATAACGACATCGAACAGTTGCTCGGGTGCAGTTTTGGCAACTGCCCCTAACTCCCACTCAGGTTTAACACATGTTATTGAAGAATAACCACATGTATTAACCTCCTGACGGTTGTCTCCATACGTGAAAGGATCTTCGGGATACTCGGGATATCCCTGTTGTAGGGAGAGAACAATCCCGCATCTCCTGGTCAAAGGTGCTCTGACCACGCGTTGCTTGTTATTACCTGACCGTGCACCGTCTGAAGTCTTTTGTTCGCGTATAGCATACGAACTCCTGACCACGCACTGTCTATGGTTTGATCGCGTAAAGCCTGCGACCACATGCCTGTGCTTCTTGGAGTAACTTGAGTTCGCATCAACAGACACTTGTCTGGTTCGAATTTGTCCTGAACCAGTCGTGTATTTATTTGATCTAGCTCGGGTATCAATCCTCGTCAGATTTCTTCTAGGGTTAGGGATGACCTAATCCGGAAGACGTGATTCTTCCTAGGTTTTGATCTCAAGTTTTGGAGTTATTTCCTGATGTTTTCTTCCTTAAACCCTAAATTATCATTTCGGGAATAGACATAACAGTTGAGCCTTAGCAAGAATTTAGGGAAGTTCTTGAGTCCTTAGTGCTTTGACACGGGATCCTGAACAGGACTCTCGCCAAATGTAACAGTGGAAGCGATCCTCTGATCGTTGACTTGTGACCGTACTGGTAACTTAATCTGTCTTGGAAAATGATTGAAATGAACTTGCAATCCTCGGACCTTGGATAGAATTACGCCGGATGATTATGGAACTCTCGAAACCTTAGATTTTCATTCCTACTTACAAACCCTAAATTTCATACTTGCTCTTTACTGTTTGAAAATCCTAGATTGATAGTTTTAGTAGTAGATTTAGTGTAGAAACAAAAACCTCCAACTTGTTTAGACTTAATTAGTGATCCATTAAGCTAGAAAGATGAATACGCTTGTTCCTCATGGAATTCGACCCTAAGTGCTCAACATTCAACCATCCACTTGCGGTTTATTACTTACACAATCACACCGGACCGTTTTGGGTGTGATCAACTGCCCACTTCTCTATCTGACCAGTGGATTTTTTGTTATGTAATACCTCCCTCAAAGGAAATGAAGTAGGTACCGTAATCTTGTGAGGTTGAAAATAGTGCCTTTGGCCCATGCAGACCTTCACTGACATAATATATCAATTGATATCGACCAAAGCCATCTCACAAGAGGACGAAATCATTGTAGTATGGCAAGTATTCTATCGTTCTTTCCACAGGGAATAGATGAAGAAAATCATGTAAAACTAAACTAAATCGATGAATAATGAAACTAAAATAGATGAGAGAAATTGCGAGAAAATGTCTGAAGAAAATGAGAGAGAGAGAGAGAGAGAGAGAGAGAGAGAGAGATGGTAAGCTCACAACTAGTGCTTGGTCCAAACTGACGTTTCATGAGTACAGGTAGTAGAAAAGTAATTGAATAGTGGCCTCACAAGAGAAGGAGCTTAGATGACTATTAACGATCATTATCTATAGTGAGTATCAATGAACCGCAAGTGCAGAGTGAGAACTAACCGACCACACTTCTCAGCCACAAAAAAAATACAGCAAGTCCACAGACGCAATTCAGAGCTCAATTCATAGCCTTGAAGAGCACCGATAATACAAAAGAGAAAACAATGTCTTGAACAATTTGGTTTACTGAGAAGAATAACTCACTATCATGTAGCTGGCAACTCAGGGATATAAAGCTACAAATCAATCTAATGTACTAATTTTGAACACAAGAATGGCAATTTACAGGACCAAATACTGGGCATAATCAAATAGCTCAGTCCTGGAACATGTATCATAGTAGAATCTATTCAAAACACTGAACCAGAACTACTCTCATATGCAAACAGTAAAAAATAATCCTAAAGTGCAAATTTATCTACAAAATGATCAGTTCATCACAGTATCTAGCACATAGCAACACAGAGAAATTAGGCATCCAAGAATCAACAGAGCTACTCAAACATGATCAAAGTGGTGGTCCTTGGGAAAATAGCTAAATGGAGAGCTACACAATCAAGTATTCTCAAGCACAGATAAGAAACATCATCAAAAAGGAACTGCACTTGCTTCAAGATTATATCTTGACCATCACAAACATCTCAGTTCATATCAGCAAAAACTAATCATAGATGATATAGCTAGTTCATCACAATATAGGAGTGACCAATTCATACAACATTGTCCTTCAGATGCAGTATCAAAGGAAAAAGGATAGAATTTGATCACCAATTTTGTTTGATGCTGGAATGTTCTAGAGGCTACTGGAAGTAACTAGAAGGCTTATGAAGCTTGCGGTTGTGGTTAAGGAAGCTGGAGCTCATCGGAGAGGAAAGGAGATGGAGAAGTTGTCGTGGACTGGAGTGGTCGAAGGAGAAGTGGTTGTGGTCTGGAGTGGTCGAAGGAGAAGTGGTCATGGTCTGGAGTGGTCATCACGGTGCTGGAGTGGTCATCGCGACGCTAGGGTTTTGGTGGGTGGCATGGAAGTGTGTTTGGGAGCGACAGATCTAGGGTTTAATGGTGGTGGTGGCGCCAATTTGGGAGCGGCAACTCTAATGATGGCTGTGGATATGGGGAGATGAAAGTGCATGAATGGCGGTGGCGCAAATGGCTGTGGCGGAAATAGCGGCAGTGAATCTACGGCAATGTGATGCGAGGAAGCGGCGGCAGGTGTAGATCTAGGGTTTTATCGTGGCTATGCGGTGGCGGTGGTCTAAGGTGGTGGTATAAGGGAGTGTAGGCGTGGTGAGAAGAGGGAAAAAGAATAGGGAGGAGAAGAAGAGGGAAGAAGAAGAGAGAAAGTGGGGGAAGCTTGCTGACGGCCAAGATGAACAGGTGAATGAGCAGACGAAATGTGGTGAGAGGAGATGAAGGGTTGAGGGTTGGCGGCTCACTGGAGAAGGAGAAGAAATGGGGGAGGTAGAAGAAGGGAGGAGACTATGGCTCACCGCCGGTGTGGACCTAGCCGGCGACGGCATGCTCGCTGGGGCCGAGGGAGTGAAGTGAGGGAACAGAGAAATTAGACAGTGCCAGGCCAAGGAATAGAAGTGGCGGTTTAGGGCTTTTTATGTTTTGGCCTTTTTGCAGAAAGGCCCTCGGATATTTAGGAAATTTCAATCGGGTACTTTCTCCTAGGGTTAGAGTTTTTATGAGTCTTGGCATTATGCAATTTGGTGCTCTACTTTTCAAGGAATTGCACTTAGGTCCTTCGCTGCTCCTATGCATCTGTAGCGACGCGTACTTCTGTACAGAATCATCCATTGGCTAGATCTAGTCAATGAAGTGCGTCCATTTAGCCAAAAATTACCCAAATTGCATCGATGTGTAATTAAAATAAACAAAATTGATGACGATTGTTAGTCGTACTTAGACCCTCATGGTCACGCATACCTTCCCATGGTCGCACACAACGCTCATGGTCGCACATACCTTTCTATGGTAAAAGAAGGCCTAAGGGAAGAGATACCAAATAGTCCAAGGGTGTTGTGGACATAACCCATTAATGATATTCTATTCTTGCAATTTTATATATAAGACTCTATAGACACTTATTACTGTAAAGTCTTTAATCTTATATCAATACATGGTCATAGAGGTACGCGATTACCCTTTACCATAACCGTGCCTTGATACTTATGATTATTCCCAAAATAATCATAAGCCCCTGAAAAGGTAACCACCAGAGGAGATTAAGGCGGTGAGGCGGTTTCCACAACAACTGGTTAGAGCTGCCTAACTGCCACGTAGCCATGACCTACGGCCACTATCACGTAAGCACGACTTGCAGCAACCGTCACGAAGCGGTCAAGGGCAATCGTGGGGTCTGTCCTCAGAAGGACAACTGACGATCTCTTCGGCAGGTATAAAGAGACCTTCAAGGGAAGGATCAGGAGAGGGGACGAATGACAGAGATAGATCAATAGGATTAGCTAATACATTCTCTTTGTAACACTCTCTCTGTAATCCTTTTTCCACATAGACAAACACAGAGGAGTAGGGTTATTACTCAGCTAGGAGGGCCCGAACCTGGATAAATTCCTGTGTCGTAGATTCATAGATACTTTGAATACCTCGGTACTTGTTTGATTGGCCCCCTTCATTAACCATCTCATTTTTGCATAGGATCGATAGGAGGACCCCCCGGGTTCCAATCGTCAACAACTGACGCCCACCGTGGGGCCTTGAAGACATTTTCACCAAGGTTCATTGTATTCATGGATCCTTTCCTTTGCCTACACGATTTCGAGAATGAGTTCGATCTCGAGAATCATGTAGATGTCATCGATGAAGATAACGTCCCCATCAATGGTGACGATACTACCCTCGAGACCTATCCGGGGAAGCATCATCTTCGATTCCAGTCACGTCTATTGGACAAGAACCGGAAGAAGCAATTCACTTGCCCTATGTGAGTATTATCATAACCGAGGACGAGTATGTACCGCAACCCATTGTCCCAGACGATATGGAAGAAGATGATCTCAAGCTTTGTCTGGAGAACTTTTCCCCAGACAATTTGAAGTCTCTCTTTGATTTCGAGTCAGACTCAAACAAAGATGAGATGCTTTCTTCATCTGCAAACTCTATCCCTAGGGAAGTCACCGCACTCTCTGAGGAAACCCCTGAGCAACGTGATGCTAGGGAAGAACGAGAATGTAAACGAAAAGAGGATGAAGAGCACAAACGGCGAAAGGTCGAGGTCCGCAAGGTCACAGAAGATTTTCTATGTCTTGCCCCAGCTCGTCATAATCCCACTATCCACGACTTTGGTCCGAGAACATCTCGTCAACCACATCTAGGTGGTCACAGGTGTTAGCACACGTCGCTCTCGGCTCCGAATTACTCCCCAACGGTTGAGGCGACTATGCTAGGACCGCCACTGGCACCCAGAAAGAAGAAGGCAGAGGACTGTATCTGGAGGATTTCATATGCACTTCGTAATCCTCCCTCTGGTCTCACGAGCGATGATGGGGTTATATTCACAAGGGTGCTTGCGAATAACCTTGATGAAGTTGCCTCGGACATAACTCCAACAGCATCATCTCGTTCAACGACCCGAGAGCCGAACAGTTCCTATCAAAGCTAGAAGAGACGTACTCCCGTGCACACCTAACATGACAAAACTAGATGAACTGGTACTTCTTGCGACCACAATCGCGTACCAGTGCACTCGTGTTTGGGGCCACGTCGTGAGTTTCCTCTGACCGACTCTTCCTGTGACCATGACAATGGTCACGATGATCGATGACCACGCAGTACGTACGTGGGTTGTAAAGCTTTTTCACCTGGACTACGGAACGTGGTCTGGCTTGATAAGTTTAAACCTGGTATGATCGAGAAATTCGATGGAACTCAAAATCTGATTGAATTTCTCCAGATCTGTCACTACCATCAAGTGGCCAGAGGAAACAAACGGGTTATGGCGAATTATTTGCCGACGGTCCTTGAGGGTCCGACACAGACATGGTTATTCAATCAGCCAGAAGGATCGATCTAAAACTAGGAGATGTTGTGTGATGTCATCCTCAGCAACTTCCAAAACTGCTATGAGAAGCCTGGAAAAGAGGATGATCTTCATTGCTTGTGCTAGACTTTGACTGAGAATCTCTAGCAGTTTGTCAAGAGATTTGCAGGAGTGAGGAATACCATTCCTAATATCTCTGATACTTCAGTTATTAGGGCCTTTAAACATAGTGTTCCATATCGGAGGTTCACGGAGGATTTGAGCATCCATCCCCCACGATCAGTGTCAGAACTTTTTGACATGGCTGATCAATATTCCGACGCAGCTGAGGCTGTAGAATGGAATATAATGGTGGATAAGGCAACTTACCTCCTCAACCTAGCCTAAAAACTGAAAACAAAGAAGATTCGAGCAAGAAGTCCGAATCCTTTGCAGGTGGCAAATCTAAGAAGCCCAAGAAGAATGGAGCATGCCAATTCTGCGAGGTCGCAATCATAGACAAGCAACCACAAGAAAAAGATAAAAAAGTTCCATTCAAGTTTAATAAACCTCCTTCCGGTGGTTGCAATGGTGACCACATAGAAAAACAAAGTAACCCGCAGGGAAACAAGAAATGGTGTCCATTACACAACGTTTCTGGACACAACCTCAAGAATTGTCGCACCTGGTTGAAGCGCATGGAAGATTTTTATCAAGATAACGCACCTATGCCAACTATAACAGGACAAGGACAATCCTGTGGGAATAAGATGCTGATGGAGACGAGGAAATGGCATACTAGGTACCTAGTAATCATATTAACGTTATTTTTGGTGGGTCTTCATCTTATTATTCTAAGCATCAATTAAAGTTGTTTGTTGGGAGGTAAATAGTGTTGAAGCTCCCCTTGGAGAGCTTCAATTTCCCCATTGGTCAGAAACTCCTTTGACCTTTAGCCGGGAAGATTGTCCCAAAGGGTTGTTGCAACTACGGCGACTTCCTTTGTCTCAACCACGTGTAGGATCGAGGATGCCGACTAGAGGGGGTGAATAGGAGGCTTTTAAAAATTCTTTTCGACTAAACAATTTTTACAAGATATTTAGGAAAACATAGTTTTCGCAAAGGGTTTAAAACTATCTAACAACAAGTTGCATTCAACAATATAAAATAAGCAATACAACATGCAACAAAAGTAATTGGAAACAATTGTGTCGAGGTAAATACGAATTGTGTAAGAGTGAAACAATTGACACAACAATTTTTACCCAGGTCTCAGAGACTCGCCCGGTCTCCCCTACTCCTCATTGAAGTGCTCACGCGTGAGCCTCGCTTCTATATCCACGAAGGATATCTCCACTCGGGTTGCTCCTTCTCCACTCTGGATAGGCGAGCACCAATACCTTTCACACGTTTTTGTCGGCCTCTCCAATAAACTTCAACGGAGAGATCTCGACTCTCCTCCACCAACCGTCTAGGCCATGGCGATCGCCAAGAGTAACAAATCGAACGCTTTCACTTGAATGAATCAAGTGTTAGAAGCTCAAATGATGGAAATGAATGCCCACACTCTAGCACTAGCTTGCAAATGATGGATGATGTGCACTAAGCACCCTTAGCCTCTCAAAATGCTTCTCCTCTCAAATGCTCTCAAAGATTTGGCTCAAATCTTGGCTCTAAAGGTAAGAGATTGACTTCAAAGGATTTGGCTAGCTTATGCACACGATTTTTGTGTTCTTGAGCATCCACAAATGCTGGCCAAGATGAGATATATATAACCCTCTCAAAGAAAATAGCCATTTGCAAGAAACTGAGAAAATTTTGTACAGGCTGGAGAATGTCCGGACAATACATGTCAATATGACCATTGCAAATGTATCAGTTACCATTGGGCTATTTTTGTGAAGGCCGCACAAAAGTCTTTTGTCCGGACAAAAAGCCCAGATAGATGTAAACGTCTCTGTTTCACTTTTTAATTTTTCCTCAAAACGAATTTGTACTGGGCGAACATTTTCCACTCACACCGAACAAAGTCCGCTCAGTCCCGGATAGATGTGCCCAGAAAATTCATTTGTCTCTGGTTCACTCTTGTTTAAAAACTTACAAGTTTTGTACTGGCCGATCATTGTCCGGCCTATGTCCGGCCATCACAGTCAATGTCCGGCCTGTTCCGGACAAAAGCCCCCGGACATATCTATCTGTCTTTGGTTTCATTTTGCAATTGATAAAAGAGTTTTGTACTGGCCGGACACCCATCACAGACAATGTCTAGCCTGTGCAAATCGAAAACAGGACTTAGGTATTTTATTCTAACTCAATTTTGAGGTATATGCAAATGCAATTTGTCTGTGTCCACACGGATATGCATGCTGACAATCAGCATAGACCACGACCAGTTTTGCTTAAAGAACTTTACGCCACTGGTCAAATATCCGGCCAAAAGCAGTTGGTCGAATATCCGGTCGAAAGCAGTTGGTCGAATAGATATGGTCGAGCGTTCGCATTCGAGATGTGTACTGGTATGACTAGTTTGAACTTCTACGACCACGACCAGTTCCAAATAGTGATACGGCCATTTTGTGCATATATGACCACGACTAAGTGTAGTTTTCTAAGAGTATCTATAATTCAAACAAACTACACTTGTTTTCTAGCAATGCAAGAGGTGAATAAGCACTAGTGCAAAATGATATGAATGCATTTGAGCTTCCACACTAGATTGACTCAAGCTACTAGTTTTTGACACCTCTTAATAGTATGGTTAAAATAGCAAAAATAAATCCTATCAACTCGGTCTATCTCCAAACACCAAGACCGATAAAATCATAAGAAAATGATCCTTAATATTAGATTTTTACCTACGGTGAAGGTTGACCTCGCTCAATGTGGCTCATATCAATATTATCCTCCATACACTCTTGCTTGCTTTCATCTCACAATCCATTTTGAGACTACAACACATACACCCATTAAACAACGTTACTCTCATAGTTGGGTTGTCATTAATCACCAAAGAAATTGCTCCCAAAGGAGTTGACTCAATAATTTCCCTTTTTGGTGTTTAATGACAGAACCATTTTCGATAAACCACAAAAGGGTAAAAGATGAAATATATAGTCATATAGATCCATACATGATAAGAGGTAAGCAGAAGATCCATACTACTTATATCATGATAACAATTAGCACAAACTTGATGCAAGCACAGATGACTGATATGATGAGCTCCCCCTCAACATATGCATCGATATTAAATCACAACAAGGGAGACATCAACTTCAGGGTTTAACAAATAATATTTCAATTTACTTGTACTCAACTAGGGTTTATGCAAATTGTCATTAATCATCAAAATCTAGATCCAATAATCTCCCCCTTTTTGATGATTGATGACAACAATCTTCATAAATCCCAAACTAGGTTCTTCAGCTCCCCCTTAATATATGCAATAATATTTCGGAACTGAGCAAAGTATTTAATCATATAAGTCAAGAGATATGTATGACGATTAAGAGAATGTAAAGCACAAGTTCAATCAAGTCATACATGAAACTTTAAGAACCTTCCAAAATATCAACTATCCCAATTATCTCTTCCAAATATCAATAATCTCAAATATCTTTCCCATCCAAATATCAATGATAATATCATGAATGATCTCAAATAATATCTCTCCCCCTTTGTCATCAAGCACAAAAAGGAAGGGGTGAGAACTCAAATTGTGACGAGCAATCTTTTTGGAGTCATTGATTTATTCGCTAAGTTTGCTAGAATGAGTTGTAACAGATTTCCAAGAATGGTTGATTTTTACTTAAAATTGTTTTTATTCAAAGACAAGGTCTCAAGAAGATTTGCAAGTATTTTAAAAAAACACTCAAGGTATGTAGAAGGATAACAAGACAATCAACACACAATGGATATATCGATGACATTTAATTCACTTCTAATCATGCAAAATCTAGATGCATCTAATAGTTTGGTGTGAAAATATCCGCTAGTTGCATGTTTGTCTTTACATAATTGATCTCTATATCTCTTTTTGCCACAAGATCTCTTATACTGTGATGCTGAATATCAATATGCTTTGTCCAAGAGTTTTGAACCGGATTGTTTACAATCTTTACGGCACTTTCATTATCTCATAAGAGTGGCATCTTCTCGAAGGCAACTCCATAATCCAACAAGATTTGTTTCATCCATAAAATTAAGCACAACAACTACCGGATGTACTTTTTCTATTTTTGCAACCCACATAATCCGAATCAGAATAGCCAAGTAATTCAAAGTTTGTATTTTTCGGATACCAAAGACCTATCCTAGGATAGCATTTCAAATACCTAAGGATTCTTTTAATGGAAATCAGATGACATTCCTTAGGAGATGATCGAAATCTAGCACATAAACAATCACTAAATATGATGTCGGGCCTAAATGCGGTAAGATAAAGCAAACTACCAATTGTAGATTGATAGAGTTTAGAATTAACCGTTTTTTGATTTTCGTCCATATCGAGATGTCCATTTGTAGCCATGAGAGTTTTAATAGCTTAAGCATCTTCCATCTCAAGGCTCTTGAGCAAATTCTTCATGAATGTTCCATTCTTGAGTTGCTTGATTTGTCATGCAAGGAAGTAACTTAGCTCTCCAATCATTTGCATCTCGACTTCACTAAGCATCATCTCACAAAACTCTTGACAGAAAGATTCATTAGTAGAATTGAAAATAATGTCATCAATATATATTTGACACACAAGGAAATCTTTCTTGAGTAATTTTGAAAAAGATTGTGTCAACCTTCCCAATTTTAAAGTCGTTTGATATAAGAAAAGTTCTGAAGCATTTATACCAAACTCGATAGGAAATAACAGTTTTAATCCTCACAAAAATTTTCCCTTCTTTAGGCATTAATCACCAAAAACATACAAATGAAAGATATGCCAAAAAGAGGTTTGACAAAAATAATTTTAGGTCACAAAGTTAGAAGAAAAGTGCAAGACCTAATGAAGAGTTCAAATCTCAAAAAAAAAAAAACTCAAATCGAGAATCCATTCTAACATGCTCCAATTTCATGAAAATCATATTTGTTTTGATACACAAAATCACAAACCTTCCAAATACCAGCATATGAATCATGAAGAAATGCAAAAGATGGAGAGAGAGGGGAGCAGAGATATGACCAAAGTAGGGAGTAGAATAAGCCTAAGAGATTGAGTAACCATCCAACTGCACACAGGCCGGACAGAGTCCGCTAGGGCTGGACAGAGTCCGGCTCTGGGCGGACAACGTCCGGATAGTTCAAAATTTTTGCTTGAAACTCTGAATTTTGAGATTTTAGCAAAGTTGCTTAAAAAATTGAATCAAGTTTCAGAATAGATTTGCATATCAAGTCAGGAACTTAGATGGATAGAGTTTGATGGATTTGATTAGAAAAAGATCTTGATTTTATCTCCTCAAAAATGATTTTAGGGTAAAACTGGTAAAACCAAAAAAGATTTTCACGAAATCTTCAGTTCTTGACGAAACATGGATTTTTCTCAAATCTTTGGCCTTGGATGAATTTGAAATTACTATTTCAAGCCTAGACAAGGAAGAAAATCTGGCTCAAATAGCTAAATTCACAAAATGCACATTTTAGGTGTTTTCAGATGGAGGGTCGTTTTCGAGTGACCTAGGATATGTGATACCTTGAAAACCGTAGGTCTTTTGAGAAAAAGTTTAACATGAACTATCTTTGGGTGCTTGAGTTCTATGTGTTTTGTGTAGAAAGTTTTGGTCAAAACTCAACCCATCTTGTTTTATGAAAATAAGTCATTTTGTGCCAAAACAAGATCCCGAAGTTTCCAATTTTATCGAAATTCAGCGTTTTAACTTGAAATTCTCATTTTCAACTTTCAAAACCTATTTCAAAGGTTTTGTAGCATTTTTGAACATTTTTGAGTATTTCAAACACTTTTTCACCTTTTAGCTCGAAAATGATTCTTTTACCAAAACACTTGCATAATTTTGATACATGTACACAATTAGGGTATACAAATATTCAATGACTTTGAAGTTGCTCCCCCTAAATGTGTCATCCAAGTTTGGTCATGAATTATGTATAAGAGATAGAAATGATCTATTTGTAAATAACGAGAGTTCAACAAGAATCAAAACAAAAGTGAAGATCATGAACTTCCTTCTTTATGGCCTAAAACAAGAATATATTAAATGAAATCAATTCAAGGCCATGTCATGCTAAGAGCAAGAAAATACTATTTGACATAAATTTTATGTTCATTTTTGAAGTTCTTTCAAAATAATATTTGGATCAAACGATTGAATTCCAAAGATAGTCAAGAAGGATCCAAATGAATTCAATTCCAGAAAACATCCAAACAACCAACAAAAATCATGAAAAGTTTCATAGAGATAAATAACGTCAACACAAACACTTTCCATAAAGATCCAAGATTCAAATATTTTAGACATTTGAAAGAAATGAGAGATTGACATCCAATTTGATTGAAAATTTTCTTAAACACCGTGACTTCTTTATAATTAGAGAACCATACGCATACAAGTTCCAAAATTTCCAAAATAAATTCTGGAGATAAATGATATAATGAGGAACTAGATTGTCTTGTATAGTGAAGTCAAAATTGAAACCAACAATAAGATATGAAAAAGACAAATGTTGACCAGATTTAAAGTTTCAGATTTCAGGTTTTGAGTAAATTATTTTACACTTGTAAAGGCACTTGAAAATCCACGCAAATGACTTCCAACAATTTTGAAATAAATTAACAGTAAAGGCCAATCATAGAAGATAAGATATTATATAGAAACCCTCTTCAAATAGCCAACCAATTTAAAGATATAAAAATGACAAATCAGCCAAAAGCCACGACAAGTCTGAAGTTTGCAGATTTCATATTTGATTTGTGAAAAGAATCAATTATTACTCAAATCAAATTCAATTGAAATGAAAATTTACAGAAATGATTCTCAATGCATCAAATATATTTTTCAAAAAGAATTTTCCAAAAATGATTTTTCAATCAAGTGTTATGATAGCAAGAAGGTTGACGTTTGACAAACTTTTGCAAATTGAGTTCAAATTTGATTTTCATGGGATTTTTGACATGACAGAACTTGCATGAGTTAATCATATCATTTTGAGCTGAAGCTTACCAATAAAGACCATAGAAATAGCTAAACTCATGTTTTGCATATATAAGATATTTTGGGTCAAAGCAAGTTTTCCGGTGAGATTCAAACGCCCATAATTTTCAAATTAAAACTCTTTTGAGAAAGTTTTCAATTTCAAACTTCTTCGGGGTAATAATATCTAGGAGTTTTGTAAAACAAGTTTTGGCAAAATCCAAATAGATTTTGATTAGCGCTCAAAACTGATTTGGTTTAAAAACAAGATACTTGAAGATCATTTTGGTGCTAGTTTTTAATAAAAGTAATTTTTAAAATCACTTTTCATCCAAAGACTCTAAAAACCTTTTAAATACATTTTGAAGATCATTTTGATAGAAATTGATGATTTTTGGTCTTTTGAATGAAAATTTGACATTTTGACAAAAAGAGCTCATTTTGAAAACTTATACTTGCAATTTGAAATATTTCATATATAGGGGTGCAACAAACAATGGAAGCATTCATAAATTACTGCCCCTAAAAATATAGCATCATAAGTTTTAAATTTTCACTCTTTTACATAGTTGGTCATAATGATTTAAACAATGAAGAATAAAGGGAGAAAATGCAATGCAGATTTTCTTTTATAATATATCAAAAAGAGTTAAGCCCTTTTTGGTATCCAAACCATACGAGGCCCTCTAACCTTGTCGCATAAATCTTTTGGTACCCAAATGACTCTATCTTTAGGTTTTTGAAAAGGGAAATTAATGAGTTTTACAATTAAACCCCTTCTAGAATAAGAAATCAAATAAGAGTCAAAAAAACCAATTCTAAAAGAGTTAGATACACACGCATGCGAATGTTGCCCTATTAAGTAACATGAAGTTCAAGAGGGCTTTTCAAATGAAATGGTATGAGTGTGATGAAGTATGTGATGCCTCTTACTAGATAAGTGTGCGTGATTTAATTTCCCCTTTTTAAATGAATATCTATGATCTAAAGAGGGTTTAACAAGCATAGCACTACTCATATGATATCTAGTAAGATCATTACTCAATCTATTTATTTTAGTCTTAAGTTCATCATTTTTAATTTTAGGTACTTGAGATGATTCCGTGTCAACACATGAAACACAATGCGAATGAGAACATGATGGCATATCATCACAAGTAGATGAACTAGAAGGCATAGCACTATAATCACTAGATGAGCTAGATATATCAAATGAGGAGCAACTGGTACTAACACCATGGCATGAAGATGAGTCACTAGATAAATCATGGTACGAGTTACTAGTATCAATCGTACAAGCATGTAAATCAATAAATGAATCACTAGACAAATTATCACATGAAGTACTAGTGTCCACAAAGCTAGCATTTGAATCTAACCATGAATTAATGATTAAGATATTACAAGAGGTGCTAGCATATGAAGTGGAAGTATGTGACTTTAAAGATGGATCAATAAGCGAGTCACAAACAACTCCAACATCTAAAATACTTATGGAGCTAATAGCATCCTTGGCAAGCAAAGAATCATAAGAGCTTTTCAACTCTTGATATGGCACTTTCAAGGATGAGTAGTTATTATTTAAAGTGCAAAAGCTTTTAGTCATATTGCCAAGCAAGTCATTTAACTCTACAATCATATCCATAAGCTCATTATTGGAGAGGTTTGTGGGGAACCATCGCCCCGTACCGAACACCACGATATGGAATAGCTCCCCGCCTGTCGCAACTTCCTAGGATTCAGTTGCGAACCAGAAATGAGTACCACAACCAGCAAGATACATAAATAGTTCACAAAACATTACAAGTTCATAGTCGATAGCGGCATTAGAACCTTACATAAGTTAGCACAAGCAGGTACAAAATAACCTTTCAACTTTTTAGCAAAACGCGGAAGGAGCGGGACTCTAATCTTCTCCCACAGTCGCTCGACCGGGGTACACGATGCCTATAAACTTGGATCATACTCGAAGTCTCCAAAGGGCTCAGGCTCATACTCATGAGAGCCCAAGTCACTTGGCTCTTCAACCTCTGGTGGAGTAATTCAGTCACGGGTGAGTATAGGGTACTCAGCAAATCACCACTTAACAAATGCAAGTATATATAACATGACAGGGAATACATAGAGGGTATTTGAGGTTCTTTTCCAAGCCTTTTTCACAACCTAACAGTTAATCACATGAAAAGCATTGAAAACAATCTTTGGAAACTTATTGTCATGGTATTGCGAATACCTCGGCAGGTTTTGTGGACGATCCTAGCAAAGAAAATGCGACGCGGGTTGACCGGGTGACCGGTCCTCCCCCGCCGGACAAACACAACAAGTGACACGAGGATTTATACAGGTTCGGGTCCCGGTGGGGGCCCTAGTCCTGTCTGCGTGCTCCCGACCTGAGTCGGCTGGGGAGGCTCTCTCGGGGAGAGGCTTCCGAAGCACACCTATGAGTTTGGCTATTCTAGCAATAATGAATGACTTGTTCTTACAACAGGGGGTACAAGGGCTATTTATAGCCCCAAAAGAAGCAAAAAAGACTAAACTACCCCCGACGCTACCGTCGGATTGAGGGGTAGCAATGTCCTTCTCCCGGTTAGGTGCCTTGGATGCTCGCCAGGTGGCCGCTGATTTCCGAGGCGCTCCTCGCGTGACCTGCACGTGATCAAGAACCAGAGACTTTACCTTTAGAAGGGCGACAATGCCCGGGACAGGCACCAGAGGCCAAGTCCCCGGGAAGATGGCACCGGAGGTAGACCGGCACCGGAGGCCAGGTCCCCGGGCAAAAGGCGGCGCCCGGGGCGGGCACCGGAGGCCACGTCCCCGGGCGAAAGGTGGCGCCCGGGGCAAGCACCGGAGGCCAGGTCCCCGGGCAAAAGGCGGCACCCGGGACATGCACCGGAGGCAAGGTCCCCGGGCAAATGGAGACGCCTGGGATATGCCCCGGAGGCAATGTCCCTGGGTGAAAGGCAGCGCCGCCCGGGGCAGGCACCAGAGGCCACGTCCCCGGGCGAAAGGCGGCGGCGCCCGGGATATGCCCCGGAGGCAATGTCCCCGGGCAAAAGGCGGCGCCCGGGGCAGGCACCGGAGGCCACGTCCCCGGGCTAGGGCAGCGCCCGGGACATGCACTGGAGGCAATGTCCCCGGGCAAATGGCGGTGCCCGGGATATGCCCCGGAGGCAATGTCCCCGGGCGGAAGGCGGCGCCCGGGACCGGCATTGGAGGCCAGGTCCCCGGGCGAAAGGCGGTACCCGGGACCGGCACCGAAGGCCAGGTCCCCGGACGAATGTGACGCAACTTACCAGGACTTAGTCTCGCGGAGATTTCCCCCAACACTTATCTTACATAATAGTTCGGGAGTGAAGAAACTTAAGTCAATTGATAAAACAATTCATTCAAAACTACTTGTGCCTTGCAACATGGATAAAATCCATTGACCATAACATACTCCTAAAACCGGGAGCACAGAGTATTTAAATACATTTTAAACTCTGCAGAGGGGTACCGCTTTACCCACAAGATTCCTCAACTTACCACTGTTGACCACAACCATAGGTTTTAGCTCAATCACGCTACTTTAAGCATATGAGACTCCTATGCCAGGTTCGATCATGCTACTTTAAGCGTGCCACTGAGTTGAGAATAACACACTTTTCACCCTACCTTGCTATTATATTAGCTCTGCCCTGTAAGAGGTTGACCACCGGATAGTTCCTCAGGAATTTCACCTCCAGTCAGGGTACCTAATATAGTTGTGAAGCATTGTAGGGATCTTCCCTCTCATACCTTCACCCTAACCCTCACTCAGTATTGGCCCGCGGCGGGAGGGATCTTCCCTCTCCTCCAATAGTGAGTAAACACGAGGGGTCTGTGCTAGGAACCACATCCAACACACGTGCACGGGGACCACATCTACCACGAATCTCAGATGAATCGGGTGGGATCTTCCCAAACCGTCAGTGTAAAGTGCTGTCAAGAGGGATCTCCCCTCACCGACCTTGTGCAAGATTAGTGCATCTTTATTAAATTATTATTGACACTATGCAGAGCTAGAACAATAGTTCGGCAAGGATACTTGGTTATGCTCGTCCCATACAAGGTTTGTGGAGGTATGTTAACATGCTACCGGATGTTCAGCACAAATTGGTTAGTCCTTAACTATTCATGAGAGGAGTCCATTTTACTTCTCTATATTCACAATGATCACAACATTATCATGTTACCAAAAGTACAGAATCACATAATTACTCTCCTCTCTAGAATAGACATTTTTAAAAGACATCAATAGTTTTTTAAAACTATTTTACTTGTTCATGTGGATAATTTGTACTACTATTATATCCTAACCTTGGGCATCAAGGATGTCATAGATGGTTTGAGAATCAAGAATAGCTTTTCAATCTGGGACAATAACTAAGTAGGTATATTCAAACATACACGAATTTACTCAAATAACATGCATAATATTTACAAAACAAAATACTTAACTAATTTGAAAGCATAGGATCAACATGATCAAGGAGATGGTGACTTGTCTTGATTTCCTGCGGCAAAATCTTCTGCAACATCTTCGATCGGTTGATCCTCAAGCTCGGAACGAGCGATTTCTAAATGCGATAAGAACACCGAATCAATCAATCAATCAAACATTCCTAAGTTTTAGACTATAAAATGCAAGTTCTAAATCCTAATAAGTCTAGGTACTGTAGCCCAAGAATTGAATTCGATTAAGGTTGAGATGCTGAAGTTTCGAAAACAGAGTATTTAGGGTAAAAATGACTAGTGACCATTTTAAAAAAGGCCAAAAGTGTTGAAACAGGGTTTTAGGATTGGAATTTGAAGTAGTGGCAGAAGGGGAATATGTATTAGGGTTATTTAGTGGTAGGATGGTCTAGACAGATTTAGGTTTGGAGTTCGGATGAAGATAACTCACATTTGGAGAGGTTTTAGGGTAAAACAGAGTAACAACTTGATCCGAAAATGGTGGAAATGAGATCCGAGATTTGGATCTGAAGGGAAATTGCACATCTGAAAGGTTTGGGCTGAGACGAACCTAATGGTGCAGATGGATCTTCGATCAGAAGCCTCTACACTAGATTTGACAAGATCAAGTTGATGGCACAACACTGCCTAACACAACAAAATTGAGATCTGAACATTGGATGGAAAAATTAATCATAGATCATCGAAGAAAACAATGAGACGAACAAAATGACGCGGTCGGATTTTCAATCAGAGCATCCTAAGGCTGAGAATGACATTGCATGTCAGTGACAGACACAGACACACATGCAGACACTGTAGCAGTGTCTGGGGCTGGCACTAGACACGGCCGCTGGCACAGGCGGCGCACAGACACGCCAGCGGCTAGCCAGACCATGGATGGGGCTGAGCTTCATTGGCTATGAGGCTTGGACAGCGGGGAATACAAAGGACAAAGTTGGCGAAGGCGGCGCTCGGCCGACGAGCTCCAGATTGGTGACGAAGTCCACACGGCGATGACCGGCGATGGAAACGACGGCGAAGCAACCAAAAACGGCAACAAGAATGTCTAGGCGTATGCTGGTGAGATCGGGAAGGTAATGGCGGTGTTGGATTGGCCGGTGAAGTAGCCAGGAGGGCTCTCCACGGCACGGCGCACTGCATGCCGCGATCAGGACAACGGTGACAGCTCGCTGGGGACGATGAGGTGGTCGGGATGGCTCGGGAAGGCGATGAGGGCAAGCTGGAGATGGTGAAACAGAAGCTAATCAAAGAATGGGGGCCGGAATCGATGAGACCTCCATGGCGGCTGGAAACAGGGAAGAAGGGAAGCTCGACGGCGAAACTCCGGCGAGCGACCACGAAATGAGTTGAATCTTGACAAAAATACAATTAGAAGCAAGGCGAATCTGGTGACGCGGGTGGATTTGGGAATGCACGGCCGGAGCGACAAGACATCAACGGCGACTGGCGGTGATAAACTTGCATGCATTGAAAATGGAGCTCCGGCGACCAAATGGCCAGACTCCAGTGGGGAAAAACACTCAAGGAAGTGAGGAAAACACTAGAGACATACCAAGACAAGCAGACGATGGCCCGAGCTAGGAGAACGATGATGAATGCCGCGGCTGCCGGCGTTGGAGCGCGCTCTGGCCTGGCGACAGGAGGGGCAGAGAGCTTCAAGACATCATTTTATGTGCGAAAAATGGATGGAATGCAAAAATTTTGAAGGCAAATGTTTTCTAAGTGTAAGAACTACTAACCTACTACTTTACCTGGTGCAAATGAGTTGAAATGAGGTGTGTCTTGGATTATATGCAATGGCTTTGGAGGTGTTGCTTATTGGAGAAGTTTTGGTCTGAGATGTAATGCATCCAACAGGGGTAATTTGGTCTCTACACTATAGTGGCTGTGCAAATGGTGAGGTTAGAAGTGTAAATGCACATAAAATAATACTAAAGTCTTGTCTAGGGACTTATTTGTGATTTTAAAAAGCTATGAGAGCTGATTTGCAAAAAGTGCTGGTATGTAAAGTAGCATTTCTGATTACTTGTGCCAATTAAAATATTATAAAGATTTTTAGAAGAATTTTCTATGCATTTTAGAAATTAAAACAAATCCTAGATGCATGCTTTTAAATAAAAGAGTGTCATTTCATGTGAATAAATCATTTTGTTTTATGCATAAAAATTATGATATGATGGGTTTTCAAATATGCATGCATGAAGATAAGGTGGAGCAGATAATTAGGGAATTTACAGATGGATAGAAACAAGCTGGCTGAGAAGAAATAAGGAATTTAGCCGAGTTGAAATTGGAATGAGCTGAATTTTGAGAAGGATTAATCTGAGGAAGAATCTGAAGGGGGGGTCAAAAGTAGGATTTTTGGGCTGTTACAAGGTTAGTATTTGATACTGTCGAGTCATATGCCATAAGGCGTATAGATTTGTCTTGAGATAAAGACTTTGAATTTGACGCTTTCTTTCTGGCTTTCCTTGAGCTCTTCTTGCAAGATTTCGCCTTTGTCTTGGTTAGGTGAACCAAGTTGATGACGTCTTTGAGCTCGCTAGAAAGCTTCTGATCCTCCGCAATGAAATCATCATTTTTGATATGCTCGGAGGTGGAATATATGTCCATCTCCTTGGACATAGCCTCATTTGACATAAGCATGTCAATGAGCTCGCTCGGTGAGGTGTCGGAGAGGTCACCGTTTGCAAGAGTGGTTATGAAGTCTTCGTAGCGACCCTTTGGGAACACTTGAAGTAATTTCCTGCAAATGTCTAGATTGGAAATATTAGCACCATAGGCCTTGAGCTCATTTACGATGTTGATCAAACAATCATATATGGTGGAGAGTGTATCATCCTCCAACATCACAAATGCCTCATAGTGCCGCATTAATAAGCGCATCTTAGCATGCTCAAAGCTAGATGTGCCCTCAAAGATAGACTCAAGGGTGGTCCAAACATCATGAGTGGTCAACCGATCACTCACTAGTTTGAGCATATCATGGCTAAGGGATCTAAAAAGCACATCTTTAGCCTTTGTATTTAAGAGGAGTATGTCCTTATCCGAAGACAACGAATAAGTCATACTCTTTTGCACTAACCTCCATAAATTCAAATTTAATTCGTCAAAATAAGTATTCATAATAATCTTCTAACGAAAATAATTTGAGCCATCAAAGTGAGGAGCAATCAAACCAAAATCCTCTATCAAGTTCATCCTTTCTCTCTAGGCGATAAAGCCAATAAATAAGAGACCTCACTCTGATACCACGTGTATGATCAAGGATGCCGACTAAAGGGGGGTGAATAGGAGGTTTTTAAAAATTCTTTTCGATTAAACAATTTTTACAAGATATTTAGGAAAACCTAGTTTTCGCAAAGGGTTTAAAACTATCTAACAACAAGTTGCATTCAACAATATCGAATAAGCAATATAACATGCAACAAAAGTATTTGGGAACAATTGTGTCAAGGTAAATATGAATTGTGTAAGAGTAAAAAAATTGACACAACAATTTTTACCGAGGTCTCAGAGACTCACCCGGTCTCCCTAACTCCTCATTGAAGCGCTCACACGTGAGCCTCACTTCTATATCCACGAAGGATATCTCCACTCGGGTTGCTCCTTCCCACTCCGGATAGGCGAGCACCAATACCTTTCACACATTTTTTTTGGCCTCTCCGGCAAACTTCAACGGAGAGATCATGACTCTCCTCCACTAACCGTCTAGGCGATGGCGATGGCGAAGAGTAACAAATCGAATGCTTTCACTTGAATGAATAAATTCACTACTACAGAATTCATTATCACAGTCGGGTCAAAATAGTCATCACAGACGGTTCTGACCCGTCAGTGATATTCGAGTCAATGATAATCGAGTACTATCACTGACGGTTTTGAACCGTCTATGATTTTTCCTTTCACAAACTATTATAAGATCAAAACCATCTGTGATACTCATATTACACAAACTGTTATAACATCAGAACCGTCTGTGATACTCTTAATACACAGACTGTTATAACATCAAAGCCGTCTGTGATACTCATATTACCACAGACGGTTATCATCTCAGAACCGTCAGTAATAGTATGAGTATCGCAGACGGTTCTGAGGTGAAAACCATCTGGGATACTATCATTATCAGAGACGGTTCTGATCTCAGAACCGTTTGTGATACTCAAATTATCACAGACGGTTATAATTTTAGAACCGTCTATGTAGTAAGAGTATCACAGACGGTTTTGAGGTCAAAACCATCTGCGATATGGTCATTATCGACGACGGTTATAATCTCGGATCCGTCTGTGATAGTGTCCTTATCACAGACGGTTATAATCTGAGAACCGTCTGTGTAGTAAGAGTATCACAGACGGCTTTGAGGTCAAAACCATCTGCGATATTGTCATTATCGGCGACGGTTATAATCTCAAACGGTTTATAAGATCAAAACCGTCTGTGCATATTAATATTATTTTTAATAAATTTCTTTTTTTTTGTGGCTAGCCTCAGGAATCATTATAGCCATGTCCTCTGTAAAAATAGCATTTCATATATACAGTTCATTTCATGCATGCACAGTACTCAAATATATACAGTTCATTTCATACATGTACAATACTGAAATATATACAGTTCATCTCATACATGCACACAACTTAGAAACATGTACAATAGTATTTCATATATACAGCACAGAACTCAGAAATATGTACAATTGAGATTGAACAAATAAATGTAATCAACAATTAAAGTCAGTATGTTAGATGTACTATACTCTCTGTACCTATTTCCCTTCAGATAATCTCAATTAGTAAGGCCGCACTAATATGAACCTTGCGGGTCTCTAAACTTCCCCTTGGTTGGTATGACCTCCGCAAGGAAAAACTCAGCGAGCATCCCTCGAACAATACCAATCTACCGAGGGTCAAAGCTTTCCGAAGGGAACTTGACCCCCTGTAGCAAGAGTTGGTACAGAAAAAATTAGCTCAATGCAGTTGTGAATTCTGCCAAATCGATACAAATGGGAGCAGTTGTATACCTCAGCAAAATCTGGGCGGTGAGGGGTGATGATCAGTCATACATGTGGAGCATCACGTAGAACCCACATGTATTGTCGTCCGGATGCTGATGGCACTGCCAATTTACAGACCGAGAGTTAGCTGGGGACACGTTATAAAGTAAAACAAATGCCAGTTGAAATTTGTACCGAAAATTGTAACCATTGAAACTTATCGGCTCGTCTCTCGTGTTGTCGCCCTCCCTCGGCAAAGTAGTTCGTGAAAGCCCTGCAGATAGTTAAAATTGACAGTTTGAGGATAGTCAAAATTGATAATTTGAGGACAGTAAATCTAGATGCAAGACTGGTCCACATGAATATCATAACCTTTCAAATACATCTCGTGCGCCGCAATACTCGTACCCTTTCCTCTGCAATGAATCAAGGTAGAACACCTTGTTCCTTTTCGGAATAAGTACTAGCATGATCCAGTGGTAGCTACATGTTACACGTAAAGAATTAATAATTTAATCTAAGTTTGGGGGTGTGCATATGGAGACACTAATCTACGGGTGAAGTACTAATGAAAGCACTCACATCTGGTTGTAGGGTACAAGTATGTACTCCTTGTTGACCTGAGCAAGCAACCCTCTTTTGATGTAGTCGACAACGAAGTCTGCGTCGGTCCTAAACATCACCTCGGCGACCATCTGGGGGTCCAAGAAACCAACAGGTTTGCCCTTAGATTTAGCATATCCGGTCATGCAGCTGCACGGAAGTAACCAATTAATAAATGACATATATCCGTATATGCACAAACAAGCGTAGGATAGTAGGATACTTACAGCACCCAAGACCGTAGGATTGACAAGTCGAGCGCATCTTTGTTGAGTAAATTGTGTAGGTCTTTGAAGGTCACCGGGTAGGTCCCAATGTCGTTATGGAACTCTGCCACGGTGTACTTGACCATGATGTGCGTCGGACGCTGCGTCCTGGTCTGGTTTGTGTACCATCCATGTAGGCTCTGGCATGTTAACCCCATACTAGAAATTGCGGCATCGGAGGCCATGTGCATCCCCAGAGCGAACGGCATGAGAGCTGGCACACTCTTCTCACTCTCCTTAGATGAGCTCTTCTTTGCTTTTCCCCTATTAGCTAGCTTCTTGAAAGGTTGCCTCCTAGTTAGAGTCAGCTTCGTCATCGGACCCGTTGGTTGACTTCTCAGAGGGGTCAGCTGGCTAGAAGGCCGAGTGTCGGTCTGTGATGTAAGAACCTACGTATTAGGACACTAACTCCGAGGGCTATTATTACAGTACGAATTATGAAACTGGTGGGGGAATTACCTCATCCAGGACGATGTCTTTCTTGGGCCATTGCACGAACGTGTGCACCGCATCCCCGAGAGTGGTAATCTCGTCGTTCAGTGGCTTCTCCAACGGAAAACCCTTGCAATGGTCGGAGACACTGTCCACCTGGACCCGTGCAAAACCCTCAGATAGAGCGACACCGTGGATTGTGGCCCCCGCCGTGAATGGTTACGCCATCCCACGGCCAGCCTCGATCGGGAAGAGACCAGCCAGCACCTTAAGCTTGCAGGAGGCGGGTTCCTACAAACAGTGCGCATTAACATATTGAATTTCACCGCTTTTCACTTTCGAATGAATTAACATAGAAAAATGGTCATTACCTGTAGAAAGTCCACCGGATACTTTGGAGAGGGCTCCGTCTGCGAAGACCCTGGCGTAGACGCGCAGCTACTGCGGTGGCCAAGAATGGGTGTCGGTAGTTCCACTGCTACAAGGGGGTGTCCTGGGTCACCTTTCTTAGCTCGTCATACATGGACCGCATCTCCGACAACTGCTGCAGGACTGCTTTGTCCCGAGCAGCAAACTCCGATCGCATCTCCTCCTTGAGCCGTTCATCATAGGCTTTGTTGGATCTCTTTCTCCTCTTAGCCGCCTCCTCATCATCAGGGAAACCATCCCTCCAAGGCACAGTGACACCGAGGCCGCGTACGCGGCCTGGATGCTCCTTGTTTCCTAGCGCCGCCGTGAGGATATCCCTGTCCCTCCTCGGGTTGAACTCTCCGAATGCCGCCTGCGCACTCAGCGTCACCTGCAACAGGAGAACTTAGCAATACAACCCATTGCATGCGTGTTATGAGGATAGTACGTGATCGTACAATCTTACCAGCCGGTCGATCACTTCCCTGTCCGCAGGGTTATTCACAAAGACGATTCCGGAGGAGGTCATCGTCGATCTTGCTCGGCACCAATTGCGGGCGTGCACGTCCATTATGCCCGCATAAGGAGCGTCGGCCGAAGATTGGGAAGCCTCCTCGTCTTGTTTCCTCCACAACCCCTTTTTCCCCACATACCCAACGGTGCCTAGTCTGTGTGGGTGGGTATTCTTGGCCTGGTTAGCCTGGCCCTTCGCACTAAGCTCCTGGAACTCAAGCTTGCCCTTCATCTCCATGAATTGCTGCCATGCCTCGGGAGTCACGGAAGGGAAGTCATTGAAGGGGGTCTTCAACTCCTTCACATAGTGCCTGACAAGGTGGCTCTTGAGGTTCCTCCACACCTTGTTTATTGACATCAGTGTCCTCCGGCGGACGGTGAACTGGCGATCCTCGGGAATGTGAAACGCCGCCTACACTTCTTCCCATAGCGCATCCTTGCACTCTAGGGGCACTTGACCCCAGTCGGAGGTGGTGATGGGCACCCGCTCCCTTGCCACTTTGCCACATAGTGAGCGGTACTGACCGACAAGTTTGTCTAGAGCTTCCGGCACACCATTGTCCTCGAACTGTACGTGTTGCTTTTCCTGCTTGTTGAGACACGCGCATGTCGTCCAGCCTCACCACTTTCTCTTCTGTGACTGGGTCACGGTGCACGCGGCGACCTCCGGCCCAGGCGTCTCATCGCCAGCGAGGTCACTCTGACTCCCCGAGTGGTGCATTTCGTCACCAGACATATCAGTTCCTAACATAAGTGAAAGAGAGAACAGTTTAAGTAAATCTGAAACTAATAATTCTATAACAAAACCCATATACTTATAATTAACCAAGAATGACATAAACAATGGGGAGGCGACAGAGGTGATCGCGTCGGAAGGTGGGAGGGCGATGGAGGTGATCGCGCCTGACAGTGGAAAGGTGATGGAGGTGATCGCGACGAACGGTGGGGAGGAGATTGAGGTGATCGTGCCGGACTGTGAGGAGGTGATGGAGGTGATCGCGACGGACGGTGCGAGGGCGGAGAGAGCTAGGGCAAACAGTCGTGAAGTTTGGAAATGAGCGGGACAAAGCCCGCCTTGAACTATGTACCGCGTAGAGATTATCATAGTCGGTCCTATATTCACAACCGTTTGTGATAATATTATCGCAGTCGGTTCTCAAGTAAAAACCATCTGTGATAATCTCTATAGTGATAATCTCTAGAGAGATTATCACAGACGGTTTTGAGTTGAGAACCGACTGTGACTGAGATTATCACAGACGGTTTTGAGTTGAGAACTGACTGTGACTGAGATTATCACAGACGGTTTTGACTTGAGAACTGACTGTGACTACACAAATGCACGTTAAGAACTCGAAGCATCGGACACTGTTGGGAATACCACAGTCGGTTTTAGATTCATAACCGTCTGTGATAATCTCTCTAGTGAACGTCTTCTACGCAATATGTAGAGTTTTACAACCAGAAACTCTGTAGCTCTGCAACTCTGAATGCTCAAAAACTTGTTTTAAATGAACACTCAGATATTTCAAATGGAGTCCAAATGCTCCGTAAATTGGTTACAATGTAGATCCGAAAATTAGTTACAATGTGGAGCATGCTCAAATAAATTTAACATACAATGTGGAGCATGCTCAAATAAATGTTACATACAAATGGGGACCTTGACCGACAATTTCCACATACACAGCCATGTTATCCTCAACTTTCCACTTGCCGTGGCCCTGCAAAGACGAGAATTAGAGGAGATATATAAGCTATACCGATGGAAACAGAGAGATAAGGACGTACAGTTGATTAACTTTAAAGTATAACCCTTCCTAGTGATCCATACGGACGTAACTGGTTTCGTCGGTGTCTTCAATATCGACCTGTACGCCATCTCCAAATGGAGGCATCTCATCAAATTGATTGTATTCCTCCTCGTCTACGACATTTTTAGCTCCAACAATACTTCTCTTGCCATGAAGGACGACGTGCCACTTCTTATTGGCCGGGTCAGTGGCATAAATGACCTGAATGGCTTGCTTTGCAAGTATGGATGGCTCATCTTTATAAGCAACTCCATTGAGATCCACAGAAGTGAAACCGTAACTGTCAACCTTCACACCCTGTGGGATTTGGACCCATCGGCATCAAAACAGGGGAATCTTGAACAGTACGTAATCGAGCTCCCAAATTTCTTCAATGAACCCGTAGTAAGAGTTCAATCCACGTACTACCCTTGTTGGGCCTGTCTCGCTGAACTCCTCATGGAAAGCTTCTATGCTCACTCCACTATTTTGCACAGTGCTCTTTCGATCTTGAACTTTCGTGTAAAATGTGTACCCATTGTGTCGTATCCCTGCCATGTCTGTACAGTAAACGTGGGCCCTTTTGCCAACCATTTAAGGTTCTCACTTGTGGACTCTCCGGTGATTCGCACTTTCATCCACGCTTTGAATTGACTGTTATGTTCTCCCGTGATCCAAACCTCGGATCGGCGAGGATTGTCTTATCGTAGCATCTCCTTGTGCTCGTCGATGTACGGAGACACCTCCGTCATGTGTTGCATGACCCAAAAAAGAGCTTTCGAGTACATATCAAAATCAGCAGTGATGGCTCTCCGTCCAATAGTGCCAACACCATCAAGCCTCCCCTCGTGACGAGACACAGGAACTCCTATTGCTTCTACATTGGCCATGTAATTGATGCAGAACTCAACAACCTCTTCCGCTGCATAACCTTCGACAATGCTACCCTCGGGCCGAGACCGATTCCTCACGTAGGCCTTAAGTACACCCATGTACCTCTCGAATGGATACATATAATGTAGGAACACGGGTCCACATATATTGATTTCTCTGACAAGGTGGACGGTGAGATGGACCATGATATCAAAAAACGACGGAGGAAAATACATCTCAAGCTGACAGAGAGTTCAAACCACCTCGCTCTACAGAGAATCTAGTCCATCGGGATCAATGACCTTACAAGAAATTGCATTGAAGAAAAAACACAGCCTCGTGATCATCTCTCTGACCTTATGCGGCAGAATACTCCGGATGGCAATAGGAAGCATTTGTGTCATCAACACGTGACAATCATGAGACTTCATACCTAGAAATTTCAAATCACCCGTGGACACAAGCTTTTTCATATTTGCAGAGTAACCCGATGGAACTTTAACACCATAGAGACACTTATAGAGTTATGTCCTCTCAGCCTTGCACAAAGTGTAGCATGCAGGGGGGAGGTATGTATGGCCTTTATCATCCTCTCTCGGTGCTAGCTCGGGCCTGATTTTCATTTCGATCATGTCACACTGCACATTGACGCCATCCTTTGTCTTCCCCGGAATGTTCAGCAATAGGCCGATTAAACTGTCGCAAACATTCTTCTCTACATGCATGACATCAATGCAATGATGAACCTCTAAATGCTCCCAATACAGTAAGTCCCAAAATATCGATCTCTTCTTTCAAGTGTTCTTCGTGCGGGGTTTCAATTTACAACCCTTTCCAAACACAACGTCTATGTCCTTCACCTGTGAGTAAACTTCTTTCCCGCACGTAGGCTTCGGGGCTGAACCATCTTCCTTGTGGCCGTCAAATTCCCTCTTTCTCTTACGATACGCATGATTCTTCGGAAGAAACCTACGGTGACGCATGTACACTGTTTAACTGCAATTCTTTAGCCACACGCTCTTAGTCTCATCTTCGCAGTGGGGACAGGTTTTGGCTCGGTTCGTACTACGGCCCGACAAATTTCCAAGGGCAGGGAAATCGTTGATGGTGCAGAATATCATAGCACGTAGGATGAAGGTCTCTCGTTTGTATGCGTCCCATACTTGCATCCCTTCGTTCCACATTGTTAGGAGATCTTCTATCAATGGTGCTAGGTACACATCAATATCGATTCTGGGTTGTTTTGGTCCTGAGATAAGTAGAGACATCATGATGTACTTGCGCTTCAAACACAACCAAGGAGGAAGGTTGTAGATACACAAAAGAACCGGCCAAGTGCTATGCCGACTACTCATGTTACCAAAAGGATTAATTCCATCGGTACTCAACACGAACCTTATATTCCCAATTCCGCTCCGAAGTTAACAAATTCCCTGTCGATGTTTCTCCACTGCGAAGAATCAGTAGGGTGTCTCAGCTTTCCATCCTTCTTCCGGTCTTCTGAGTGGCAACGCAATAATTTTGCCTCTTTACGGTTTGCAAACAAACGCTGCAAGCGGGGAATGACGGGCAAATACCACAACACCTTAGCAGGAGGTCCTTGCTTTATCTCAGCGCAGTCACTGTCATCGGTTTAGTCCTTACACTTATAGCGGGATGCGCCACACACCGGACAAACATGCATAGTCGTTACGGTAAAGGATGCAATCATTAGGGCATGCGTGTATCATTTCTACTTCCATTCCCAAAGGACACAACAGCTTTTTCGCTTGGTAGGTGTTTTTTGGCAACTCATTTCCTTCTGGGAGCATGTCCGCCAAAAGATCTAACAGTGCCATGAAACTCCTGTCGGTCCAGCTGTTACTTGCCTTCAATTTTAACAATTCAAGCACAGAGGCCAACTTTGTGTACTTCGACTTGCAACCAGGGAACAATGGCTTTTCTGAGTCCTCAATCAAGCGCTTGAATTTGCCAAACTCCCTTTCACTGTAATTTTCTTCCACATCACGCAACATGTCATCTAAATTATGATCCTCTGGCATATCCTCATCGAAGTCGTTGTTGGGATCCGACATGTCCTGTTCCTCAACCTGAGTGGCACTTGTTTCTGCAGTTGGCTCTTCTCCGTGGTGGACCCAACACGTGTACCCCTTTTTGAAACCACGTCGGATCAAGTGGGCGATAATTTGAGATGAGTTGGTGAACATCTTAAGATTCTGGCAGTCTACGCAAGGACAGTACATATATGGTAAACCCTTCTTCGCCATATCTTGCTCAACAACCTTTTGGAAATCTAAAACACCTTTCATGTATTCCTCACTTACTTGGTTGTCATTATACATCCAGTCTCGATGGACCATCTGCAATTAATTAAATTCATACACATGCTAATTAGTAATACTCTATGTACGGTCGACACGCAATAAATTATAAATCTAGCTAGCTAGTGTTTGATGTGGAGTTTACGGTATAACTAGTTAACTACTACTTGAACTGCAAGCAATTAGTTGTGGGCATGGATAACACACATCATAAAGCAATTAAATAGCTACAGGTCGAAAATGAGTTACAACCAGGATTAACTACTGTAGCTTCGCCTCCCTCTCACTCTAATTCGATCAATCAATGGAGATCGATATTGATGATGAAATCAAGTAATGTGTATGCCTTAGGACCAAGTACCAACCTTGGATCTTCAAATTTGTTGCCCCCAAATGCTCCCCTTTCGAGATATTGCTCTTCCTTGCCCCAAATGCTCCCCTTTCGAGATATTGCTCTTCCTTGCCCCAAATCTCTTCCAACTGGACAGTATGTCGAGCAAGAGTGTACGACCAGCTCAAAACATCCGCCAAAAGACCTTTTATACCAGGTTCAATACAGACGGTTCTATATAATACCATCGGTAATATCGGTGCATTTTTGAAGAACAGAATATCATTGACGAGTTTCACTTTAAACCATTGGTAATATCGGTGCATTTGTGTAGAACTATGACAGAAATATGACAGACAGTTTTTACATCTGAACCGTCGGTGATAATTAGAATATCACAGACGGTTTTGAGCTAAAAACCGTCCGCTTTACTATCACAATCGGTTTTTACTTCAGAACCGTCTGTGATAATTATAAAATCAACACTTTGCTCTACTATCACAGACGGTGATAAGGTCCGAACCGTCTATAATATCCTGGATTGCTTGCAGTCGAACCGTTCGACTAGTTGAATTGTTTCACTTGTTTTTCATATTTGGTTCTATCATATTTTCAATGTTAGTATTTAAAAAAAAGAACGTTGAGACTATATGGTTTTATCTTGTTTTTCATATTTGGTGTATATATATGTTTGTAGATGTTCAAAGAATGTTGAGACTATTACAGTCGGTCCTGAAATTAAAACCGTCTGTAATGTTACTATCAGAGACGGTTTTGAGTTAAAAACCGTCTTGATCGCAGCAGTATTTTCTTGTTAACATTTTCACACAGAACATCATTTGGTGATTATCATTTACATAATCAATTGAAAAGTCAGATATATAAGGAAAAGAAATTTCTTATTTCTTACAATCTTTGCATACATAAGGGATACAAGCGAGGAAAGCGTCGACCTGATCCGAAAGTAATTTACAAGATCTCCTAGGGACGTATTGGCATTAGTAGGATCTACACTGGCCGCCCCAAGAGAACTAGCAATGGCTCTAAGCCTATCTACATCATCTCTCAGCAAAGGAGTGCAGCTGTTCTCGTTGCTGCCGAGCGTAATATCTCTCTGACTGAAACCTGTGCGCTTCTTCGCGAGAACCCTCATAGCACTCTGCCAAGTGCAGAATGGCAGAAGACATCCCCTCAGAACGCTTCTCCAGCACCTCTTTTTCTTCTTGGAGAGTTCTGCACAAGGCAGCTTTCTCCTTCTGCACATGCATGGGTTAGTTTTGAAAGACATAACGACCAGCAGAGAGGGTGAAGATGATTGCCAAACTTCGGAGTAGATTTGGACGTGGAAGTGTGCGCCTTACCCCAGAAAGTTGGTCATCCAAGAAAAGCTGATATACAAAGGTGTTGAAGAGGGAATATTGGAAGGATTGTTGTGGATCTCCAAAGGTGGAGTCGATGCAACTGGAGGGGTTGCAAGGGGCAATGTGGCAACACAGGCGTCAGCACCCTCTAGAGTCTTCGCAACAGCTCCACTGGAGGATCTTTCATCATTTCTGAGTCTCTTCTTTGGAGGGAGGATTTCCTCAGGCACCTGTGGATTTTGAAATGCATTTGTTTGGAGGTTAATCAAGTCATAAAAGAAAGATCTGCATTAGAGTTTCAGAGAGGACTTACTTTCTGAAGAGCCTGATTGAGTTCAGTCCTTATCTTTTCCTCATCACTCTCAATTTCAATAACCTCATTGGAATCTCGGCTCGCCATCAAGGTGGGAGTTGAGGAGGGAATAAAGATAGGGATTTAGGAGCAGAATTCCTAAAAGACTTAGCCAAGAATTTGTAAGTCTTAAGGATTGAAGAGCCTCACTATTTATAGAACCAGAAGGTGACGGTTCATATGCGCGGGTGCCTCGAGTTTTTAAAAACGCACTACTGGTTTTCAAGGTCAATAAATTCATGATTATTTCTCGGGAGATAAACTGCAACACGGTGGAACAGTGCCCACTTAAGAAGTTGAAGCGTCAGATTACATAATTCGATGCAAATTAAATTTGAAGTAAATAATTAAGTCTCTTCATCTGCGCAGTTATTATGTGCGGTTATCCACGATTGCATGTTGAGAATTCAAAGCGTCGGACAATGTTGGGACTATCACAGACGGTGGGGAGATCAAAACCGTCTGCTTTACTATTACAGATGGTTCTGATTTCCAAACCGTCTGTAATATGACTATCACAGACGGTTGGGAGATCAAAACCGTCTGCTTTACTATTACAGACGGTTCTGATGTCCGAATCGTCTGTAATATGCCTGGAATTTTGAACCATTTGACTTCTACAAATACTTGTTCCCTCCCTGGAGTTTTGCTTCCCAGTCGAACCGTTCCACTTCTTTTTCTCCAAGAATGTGTGGGAAAATTGGAAATTTGACATAAGAACAAATTTTTAATTAATTTTTTCATCATTAATGAAAAACTAGCTATTTATAGAATTTCCAAGGCGACGCTTCATGTTCCCAGGCTAGTGTGCCGCGCAAACATCAGAACCCGAAATGACAGAACACACCGTTGAGAATTTCAAGCGTCGATCTCTGTTGGGACTATCACAGTCGGTCCTTACATAAAAACCGTCTGTAATGTTACTATCACAGACGGTTTTGAGTTAAAAATCGTCTGTGATATTGAAAGAAGTTGAGAATTCAAAGCGTCGGTTATTGTTGGGACTATCACAGTCAGTCCTTACATAAAAAATCATCTATAATGTGACTATCACAGACGTTTTTTACCTCAGAACCGTTTGTGATATTCAAAGCATGTTGATAACTCAAAGCGTATGGCATGCCACAATGCCATCCAGCCAAATAAGCCCAACTTCTATATTCTTTTTATATTATTTACATGGGACCTGCGACTTCTATATTGTTTCTATATTATTTGAAGGGCTCCGATGGACTGCCCTCACAAGCCAAAGATTGCTGCTTCTAGGTATATGATCGCGATAGTCGTTCCTTGATCGCACACAGTGCACATACCTTTGTATGGTCGAATGTTCGCCAAAAGCTAAAGAAAGATAAGAAAGAGGGAAGATAGCATGCAGTGCAAGAACATGCTGAAAAACTAGAAAATTGACATAAGAACAAAGTTTTCATTAAATTTTTTTCATCACTTACAAAAAAAAAGTAAAAATACAGAATGCTAGGTCAAGGAGTGGTCTTAGCCCTTGCTGCATCTAGAATAAAGTTAGTTTGACTTGCAGCCAAGACGCAAGACTCGTCCAGCGACAAGTTGTCCTTCTTAGGATCAACTACTACCACGTCGAGAAGGCCTGCGACCTCCCTCAGCTTTGCGATGGTATCCTTCATAGTCAAACTGCAGCCAGCGATGGTCATATCCGCGGCTTTCTTCTCCTCGCGAAGACGCCTTGTCCTCGCCCTAGCATTGTCACCATTCGTCTTCATGCGCTGGAAGAGATCGTCCAGGTCAAGCCATAGCTGAGTGTGCTTCTCCGTAAGGAGCTTGTGCTCCTCCTGGAGGGCCCTCAGCTTGGCTTTCACCTTGCCCGAGTCTTCCACGGCTCCCCTTCCCTGTGTAAATCAACAGGTCAAGAATGTACTGAACAGAGATTAACAATACAGGGGTAAGTCCAAAAGATTGAGAGTTCTTACCGGGGAGGGCGAGGCTGACGATGCCATTAAGGATGCCATTGGCGCAGAGAAGCTAAGGAGTCAAACAGTTTGAGAATTATAAAAACTTGTAAAGTAAATGGAAATTATTCCACTGTCAAGTTATTTATAGAACTTCCAAGCAATGCTTCGTGTTCGCCTAGGCGCCGTGCGGGAAGATCAAAGACAGAAATGAACACAGTTGAGAATTCGAAGCGCCGGCACTGTTCAGTCGGTTCTGACCTCAGAACTGTCTCTAGTACTACACTATCACAGTCGATTCTGAGTTCAGAATCGATTGTATATATCACAGTCAGTTTTGATAGCGGAACCGTCTGTGATATTCTAGTTATCACAGACGGTTCTCAGTTGAGAACTGATTGTATCTATCACAGTCGGGTTTTAGTTCAAAACCGTCTGTGATAAGTAGACTATTACAGACGGTTTTGTGTTCAGAACCGTCTGGTTGACTATCACAGTTGGTTTTGACATCAGATTGACTGTGATAACTTAACATATTCTCCCGACAAGCCTTCGCAGACGGTGTTCCATTGAAAAGTTCATAACCGTCTGTGATGTGCTGTCCTGGATGTCTGTTTCTGTGGTAGTGAATGTGCTAGAAGCTCAAATGATGCAAATGAATGCCCACACTCTAGCACTAGCTTGGAAATGATGGATGATGTGCACTAACCACCCTTAGCCTCTCACAAATGCTTCCCCTCTCAAATGCTCTCAAAGATTTGGCTCAAATCTTGGCTCTAAATGCAAGAGATTGACTTCAAAGGATTTGGCTAGCTTATGCACATGATTTTCGTGTTCTTGAGCACCCTCAACTACTGGCCAAGACGAGGTATATATAGCCTCTCAAAGAAACTAGATGTTTGCAAGAAACTGAGAAAATTTTGTATAGGCTGGACATTGTCCGGCATGTCTAGTCGGCCATGCTGGACAATGTTCGGACAGTGCATGTCAATATGACCGTTGCAAACGTGTCAGTTACAATTGGGATATTTTTGTGAAGGCCGCACAAAAGTCTTTTGTCCGGACAAAACGCCCGGACAAATATAAATGTCTCTCTTTCACTTTTTAATTTTGCCTCAAAACGAATTTGTACTGGGCAGACATTATCCGCTCACACCGAACAAAGTCCGCTCAGTCCAGGACAGATGTGCCCAGACAAATTCATTTGTCTCTGGTTCACTCTTGTTTAAAAACTCACAAGTTTTGTACTGGTCGGACATTGTCCGGCCATCACAGACAATGTCCGGCCTGTACCGGACAAAAGCCCCTGGGCATATCTATCTGTCTCTGGTTTCATTTTGCAATTGATAAAAGAGTTTTGTACTGGTCGTCCGGCCATCATAGACAATGTCCGGCCTGTACAAACCAAAAATAGGACTGAGGTATTTTTACTCTAACTCAATTTTGAGTATATGCAAATGCAATTTGTCTGTGTCCACGCGAATATGCATGCTGACAATCAGCATAGACCACGACCAGTTTTGATTGAAGAACTTTACCCCACTAGTCGAATATCCGGTCAAAAGCAGGTGATCGAATAGATATGGTCGAGTGTTTGCACTCGAGATGTGTACTGGTACGACTAGTTTGAACTTCTAGACCACGACCATTTCCAGATAGTAATACGGCCAATTTGTGCATATATGACCACGACTAAGTGTAGTTTTCAAATATTATCTATAATTCAAACAAACTATACTTGTTTTCTAGCAATGCAAGAGGTGAATAAGCACTAGTGCAAAATGATACGAATGCATTTGAACTTCCACACTAGATCGACTCAAGCTACTAGTTTCCGACCCCTCTTAATAGTATGGTTAAACTAGCAAAAAGAAATCCTATCAACTTGGTCTATCTCCAAACACTGAGTCCAATAAAATCCTAAGAAAATGATCCTTAATCTTAGATCTTACTTACGGTGAAGTTTGACCTCGCTCAAGGTGACTCATATCGACATCATCCTCCATACACCCTTGCTTGCTTTCATCTCGCAATCCATTTTGAGAATACAACGCATACACTCATTAAACAACGTTAGTCTCATAGTTGGGTTGTCATTAATCACCAAAGAAATTACTCCCAAAGGAGTTGACTCAACAATTTCCCTTTTTGGTGTTTAATGACAAAACCATTTTCGATAAACCACAAAAGGGTAAAAGATGAAATATACAGTCATATAGATCCATACATGATAAGAGGTAAGAAGAAGATCCATACTACTCATATCATGATAACAATTAGCACAAGCTTGATGCAAGCACAGATGATTGATATGATGAGCTCCCCCTCAATATATGCATCGATATTAAACCACAACAAGGGAGACATCAACTTCAGGGTTTAACAAATAACATTTCAATTTACTCGTACTAAAACAGGATTTATCCCAATTGTCATTAATCATCAAAATCTAGATCTAACAAATATGGCTCTTACCTGTGATTGCATTTCTTTGGAATTGGTTGACCAACTTCCCCTACGGGATGTCATGATGGCAACCAAATACCCTGATGCGGTCAAGACAACTCCACGACCAGACGAAAAGCTCAAGCAAGTTCCTCTATTCCTAGATGACCCATCTAAGACTGTTCGTATTGGGTCAGCACTGGATGACAAATAGGAACTCGTGCTCATTACTTTCCTCCAAGCTAACGTAAATGTATTTGCGTGGAAACCATCTGACATGCCCAGAGTCCCAAGGGAAGTGATGGAGCACAGGTTAGCAATTCGGCCTGGACAATGACCAATAAAGCGAAAGCTTAGACACTTTGCTCTTGATCAACAAGAAGCCATTTGTTCGGAGATAACTAAACTCCAGGAAGCTGGCTTCATTTGCGAGATTAACCATCCAGAATTGCTCGCAAACCCGGTCACGGTCCTAAAGTCCAATGGTAATTGGTGCATGTGCGTCGATTATACCAGTCTTAATAATGCCTGCTCGAAGGATGATTTTCCCCTTCCTCGCATCAACTAGTTGGTCAACTCAATAGCGGGTTGTGAGCTGATGAGCTTCCTGGATGCTTACTCAGGCTTCCATCAAATTAGCATGGCAGAAGTAGATGAAGAGAAAACAGCCTTCATCACACCATTTGGCATCTACTGCTACATTAGAATGACATTTGGGCTCAAGAATGTTGGTTCCATGTACTAGCGCTTGATGCAGAAGACCTTTTTATCTCAATTAGGGCGCAATTTAAAGACTTACGTAGATGATGTGGTTATAAAGAGCTTCAAAAGTCTGCATTTCCCTGAATGCTTTCAGGTATAGGACGTCGGTGGAACACCCGCTGTTGACGAGTATACGCGCTAGCTGGCAGTTGTAGACAATGGCGGAGACGATGAGTGCGTCGTCATGGGGGAAGTGAACCCCGCGCGCGTGTTCTGCTGTAAAAGTGAGGGGGACGTCTGACCACTTTGGTGGCCGAGACGAGTGTAGCACCCCCACAACCTTTACTTCCGGCGCGTACTCCTTACGTTGGTGCTTGGAGTCTCACCCTGAAGCGGACCCTCCCGTAATGACGTTGACGTTCCTTTGGGAGGTTTGAAAGGGGAGCTCTTCTGTTGAGCCCCCTTCCCGCGCTTGTCCTTGCTGCTCCCCCGAGCGGGCAGGAAGAGCCGGCAAAGCTGACTGGGGGGCAAGGAGGCAGGACTCCCTCCCCCCTGCCCACGCTGGTCGAGGAATGCGGTGAAGTGTTGGAGAAGCTGGTGGCATTCTTGGGTAGCGTGGGTATTGTACTTGTGGAAAGTGCACCACAGGCCCTCCTTGCTTCCCGCCACGGGGCCTTCACAGCCGCGGGGTGGCTCCCCCCCCCCACGGCCTTTCAGCTTGGGGAAGGGATGGTTGCCCTTGGGGGCATCGCGTGAGCCGCCTCCGCCCTCGAGGACAAAGGTGTCCCGAGGCCGTGGCTCGCTGCAGTTGCCCCTCTTCGGGCGCTTGAGGGGTTCCCTAGCCTCCCGATCAACTGGGGTGGGAGCCCCCTGGTTCTTCTTCCAAAGGTCATCCTCCTCTGCCTGAGTGTATTTCTCGAGCACAGTGAAGAGCTCATCGGCGGAGGAGGGGCAGCTCTGGGAGAGTCTCCGATGGAGCTCCCCGGGGTGGATCCCGCTCTTGCACGCTTCAATGACTGTGGAGTCAGGGACGTGAGCCACTTTGCTCTTGACCTGAGCAAAGCGCTTGAAGAAGCTACGGATGGTCTCCCCCGTCCTCTGTCGGACGGTGTAGAGCTGCGATGAGTCCAGGGGACGCACGTAGTTCCCCTGGAAGTTCACACAGAATTCGCACTTAAGTTGTGCGAAAGACTTGATGGAGCCGACCTTCAGGTTGTAGAGCCACGATCAAGTGATCCGGTAAGGTAGAGGGGGAGGACGTTGCACTGCACTGTCTCATCCCCCCGAGGGGAGGGGACTGGAGTACGCGGCGCGGCTCGAGATCCCCGCCACGAACAACGTCGCCGAATACGAGGCTTTGCTCCTCGGGTTGCGCCTTGCGCGCTCCGTGGGGATTCGCCGCCACCTCATGAAAGGAGACTCCCAGCTCGTAGTTTTCCAAATGGACAAGTCCTAGCTACTTGTGCCATGACGCAAACTTGAGTCTCTACTTGTAGGAGGTACGCAAGATGGAGAAGCACTTCGACGGCCTAGAGGCCCGGCACATCCCGCGGAGGGACAATGACCGGGCTGATGCCCTGGCCCGGGCGGCCAGCGCCGGGAACCTCTCCCCAGGGGAGCTTTTTTGGAAATCATCGCGAAGCCCTCAGTGACTTCCCCGGAAGCGGACAATGGGTCCCATGTCCTGGAAGTCTCTGAGATCACCCGAGTCGCGTCTTGGATGGACCCCCTTATCTCCTTCATCAAGGGGGAGGGTGATGAGGACATCATACCTTCAGATACGCGCATTGAACCGGCCCTTGAAGGTCCCATAACAAGAGCTCAAGCACGACTACTTCATCAACAGGTGAACTAGCTCCTAAGTGAATCGCATTGTATTTTCGAGGATGGATTGCTATTTAATGATGCTATTATACTTAGGAATCATGGAGAGGATCACCGCAGGCATGGAGACCAGCAAGGAAGCAAAGGAGGCCAACAACCACATCGAATTCGAGTTGGAGGTGAAGCCCATCCGCAAGGAAGCAAAGGAGGCCAACAACCACGTCGAATTTGAGTTGGAGTTGAAGCCCATCCCGTCACCAATTCGAAGTTCGAGTCCACCTCGGAATCCAGGAGCAGTCTGCACTAAAATCGTCGCCCAGGACGCATACGGAGTCCGTTTTCAACGTTTTATATACCGTTGGAAACCTAAGGAGATAAGCTTTCCAATGGAACTGGTCCCACGTCAAAATTCCACGGGACCCAATGGGAATCGTCGAAACAATTCAGCATCCAGAATCTGTCAGGGTGCTGCGCCACCGTCTTTGGGCCGTTGGCCCATGTACCTCGTTGGAGCCCATTAGGGCGCGTCCAGGGTTCCTTGGCCGACCCTAACACCTTATATTCAGTAGCCGTCATCCGAGTTAGGATTGAGTTTTGCTTAGATTATTCTGTCTTCGAACAGTTTCGCCGCTTGATCGGTTTGTGAGACCCCAACTTGTGAGATTAATCATTCGTATTTGCAATTCAGTTTGCTTTCTTCCGTGTTCTTGCTTGTGTTCTCGATTCGCAGCAGGGATAAGCCTTCTTGGCGAGGTCAATCACGCTCACGCGAGATTGATAACCAACGGAGTAGTGGTGTTGCGATTGCGGGGTTCAGATCGTGCCTGATTTGAAGCCGGATCGTTCTACGTCGAAGCTCCACCAATCAATCTATCACGTACCTTTCGGAAGATCGGGCACCCAGTGTCACATCAACTCTTGGAAGGGACAGGTGGCTTCCACGGGACGTTCTACAGGGATCGTGTGCCACCGCTGCAAGGGCATGGGTCATGTACAGAAAGATTGTCCTAGCAAAAGGGCATATATTGCTACGGCTGATGGCGGGTATGTTAGTGCTTCTGATGTTGAAGATGAATATTCCCTCGCCACTAACGTTGCAGGCGAAGAAGAGGACGAGGAGTGCAGTGATGAGGAGGTACTTGGCACCGCAGCAACGGAGACCTACAGAACCATCATTGTGCAGTGCTCGATGAGTGCCCAAGTTGAGACGGATGACAAGTTACAGCGTCACAACTTGTTCAACATGTTCCTCATCGTCAAGGACTGCCGCGTCCGCACCATCATTGATGGCGGCAGCTGCAACAATTTGGTGAACACCGACTTGGTCCAGAAGCTTGGCTTGACCACGAGAGCACACCCCCATCCCTACCACATTCAGTGGTTCAACAACTGCGGCAAGGTCAAGGTAACTCAAACAGCAAGAGTGCATTTTTCTATTGGCTCCTACCATGATTTTGCTGATTTTGATGTCGTACCTATGGATGCTTGTGCCCTTTTGTTGGGGCGTCCTTGGGAGTTTGATACTGATGCAACTCACCATGGTCGAGCTAATAAGTACACTCTTATCCATAAGGGAAAGAAACTTACGTTGCTTCCTATGTCCCCGGCTGAAATTGTGCAATATGAAAAGGATAAGACGCGTAATGATAAGCAAAAGAACCTGTTACAATCTGAAAATCTGCAAGTAATTAAATTGAAAACTCCTACTTTGCTTGCAAATAAAATTGATCTTGCTGAAATTGATGAGCCTAATGGGATATGCTATGCTTTGGCTTGCAAAAAGGCATTGTTTTCGCTTGAGGACATGTCTTTTTCGGTGCCCCCCGCTGTTGCTAACCTTTTGCAGGAGTACAAGGATGTGTTTCCCTCTGAGCTTCCACCGGGGCTGCCGAAGTTGAGTGGTCCATCTTTGAATTTTTCGACTTATGATAAATAATTGTATGCTTTAGTGCGTGTTTTGCAAACTTGGCAACATTATCTTTGGGCTAAAGAATTTGTCATACATTCTGATCATGAATCTTTGAAGTACATTAGAGGACAAGCTAATCTGAATAAACGACACGCTAAATGGATTGAATTCATAGAGTCGTTTCCATACATCATTAAACATAAGAAAGGAAAAGACAATGTTATTGCAGATGCTTTATCTAGGCGATATACCATGTTGTCACAACTTGATTGCCGAATTTTTGGCCTAGAAACGATCAAAGCTTTGTATGACACTGATCTTGATTTTAAAGATGCTTATGCTCAGTGCAAAGCGGGACGAACTTGGAATAAATATGTGTTGCATGATGGTTTTCTATATCGTGCTAACAAGCTATGCGTTCCAACTAGCTCGGTTCGTCTTTTGTTGTTGCAGGAAGCACACGGAGGCAGATTGATGGGACATTTTGGCGTGAAGAAAACGGAGGAGGTGCTGGTCACACACTTCTTTTGGCCACGGCTGCGGCGCGACGTCAAGCGCTACGTCGCACGCTGTACTACATGCAACAAAGCTAAGTCCCGTCTTAATCCCCATGGTCATTATGTGCCTCTACCTGTTCCTAGCGCGCCTTGGGAGGATATATCGATGGACTTTGTTTTAGGATTGCCTAGGACCAAGAAGGGGAGGGATAGTATTTTTGTGATAGTGGATCGATTTTCGAAGATGGCACATTTTATTCCTTGTCATAAGAGCGACGATGCCACAAACATAGCTGATTTATTTTTTAGAGAAATCGTTCGCTTGCATGGTGTGCCTATTACTATTGTTTCAGATCGCGATGCGAAATTTTTGAGCCACTTTTGGAGATCGCTTTGGAACAAATTGGGGACAAAGTTGCTGTTTTCTACTACATGTCATCCCCAAACTGACGGACAGACAGAGTTCGTTAATAGAACTTTATAAACCATGTTGCGAGCTGTCCTAAAGAAGAATTTGAAGATGTGGGAAGAGTGTCTACTTCATGTTGAGTTTGCTTACAATAGAGTGGTTCACTCCACCACCAAGGTAAGTCCTTTTCAGGTAGTATATGGTTTTACTCCTCGTGCTCCAATTGATCTTTTGCCTTTACCTGCCGATGAGAGAGTTAATTGTGATGCTCAACAACGTACTGAATTTATTCTTAAGATGCATGCTGCAACTAAGGAAAATATTGGGAGGATGACTGAAAAATATAGGATTGCTGGTAGTAAAGGTAGAACGGACGTAAAACTTGAACCGGGTGATTTAGTGTGGTTGCATTTGAGAAAGGATAGATTTCCAGAATTGCGCAAGTCTAAGTTAATGCCACGTGCTGATGGTCCTTTTAAAATTCTTGCAAAGATAAATGACAATGCATATAAGTTAGACCTGCCTGCAGATTTTGGGGTTAGTCCCACATTTAACATTGCAGATTTGCGACCATACATGGGAGAAGAAAGTGAGCTTGAGTTGAGGACGACTCAAATTCAAGAAGGGGAGTCTGATGAGGACATCATACCTTCAGATACGCGCATTGAACCTGCCCTTGAAGGTCCCATAACAAGAGCTCGAGCACGACTACTTCATCAACAGGTGAACTCGCTCCTAAGTGAATCGCATTGTATTTTCGAGGATGGATTGCTATTTAATGATGCTATTATACTTAGGAATCATGGAGAGGATCACCGCAGGCATGGAGACCAGCAAGGAAGCAAAGGAGGCCAACAACCACGTCGAATTCGAGTTGGAGGTGAAGCCCATCCGCAAGGAAGCAAAGGAGGCCAACAACCACGTCGAATTTGAGTTGGACTTGAAGCCCATCCCGTCACCAATTCGAAGTTCGAGTCCACCTCGGAATCCAGGAGCAGTCTGCACTAAAATCATCGCCCAGAACGCATACGGACTCCATTTTCGACGTTTCATATACCGTTGGAAAGCTAAGGAGATAAAATTTCCAATGGAACTGGTCCCACATCAAAATTCTACCGAAGCCAATGGGAATCATCGAAACAAGTCAGCGTCCAGAATCTGTCAGGGTGCTGCGCCACCGTCTTTGGGCCGTTGGCCCATGTACCTCGTTGGAGCCCATTAGGGCGCGTCCAGGGTTCCTTGGCCAACCCTAACACCTTATATTCAGTAGCCTTCATCCGAGTTAGGATTGGGTTTTGCTTAGATTATTCTGTCTTCGAACAGTTTCGCCGCTTGATCGGTTTGTGAGACCCCAACTTGTGAGATTAATCATTCGTATTTGCAATTCAGTTTGCTTTCTTCCGTGTTCTTGCTTGTGTTCTCGATTCTCAGCAGGGATAAGCCTTCTTGGCGAGGTCAATCACGCTCACGCGAGATTGATAACCAACGGAGTAGTGGTGTTGCGATTGCGGGGTTCAGATCGTGCCTGATTTGAAGCCGGATCGTTCTACGTCGAAGCTCCACCAATCGATCTATCACGTACCTTTCGGAAGATCGGGCACCCAGTGTCACATCAGAGGGGGACCCTCCCAACGAGACCGAGGCTAAGCGCCTCCGAGCCAAGGCCCAGGCAAACCTCCTGCTGGAGGGGAAGCTTTACAAGCGAGGGGCCTCCGCCCTGCTCCGCTGCCTCCCGCGGCTGGAAGGGCTCCAACTCCTCGAGGACATCCACTCGGGGAGTTGCGGGTCTCACCTGGCTCCGCACGGCGTCGTGGCCAAGGCCCTTCGTCAGGGCTTTTATTGGCCCATAGTTGTTCGTGACGCGCGAGACCTTGTCTCTGCGTGCGAGGCCAGCCAGAAGATGGCCAAGGGTTCCAACCTCCCCTCTGTGGCGCTGCAGACTATCCCCATTACTTGGCCCTTTGCGCGCTGGGGGATGGACCTCCTGGGCCCCTTCCCCCCAGCACCCGGAGGCTACAAGTATGTGGTGGTTGCAGTCGACTACTTCACCAAGTGGGTAGAGGCTGAGCCTCTGGCCAGCATCACGTCCAGGGCAGTACAGCAGTTTTTCTGGAAGAATGTCATATGTCGTTTTGGGGTCCCCCAGGAAATCACTGTCGATAACGGGACCCAATTAGACTTAGCACATTTCTGGGAATTCTGCGAAGGCTTGGGGCTCATCATCCACTTCGCCTCGGTAGCTCACCCCCAGAGCAATGGGGCCGTTGAAAGGGTCAACGGCATAATCCTACAGGGGTTACACCGATGACTCGAACAAGCCGCCTCCAAACAGGGTGCTTGGGCGGAGGAGCTCCCTAGCATCCTCTGCTTCATAGTACGACCCAGAGCCGGGCGATGGGACGCACGCCCTTCTCCCTCGTGTACAGGGCCGAGGCTGTTCTCCCCCTGAAGATTGGCTTCTGGTCGCTACGGGTCGAGCTCCTCGACGGAGCTACGACAGCAACATACCAAGCCAATGAGGCAAATCAGCGACTGGAGGTCGACCTCATCGAAGAGGAATGCGACCAAGCGCTCCTCCGCCACACCATCTATGAGCGCGAAATGGCGCGCGCATACAACCAGCGCGTCCACGAGAGAACTTTCTGCCTTGGGGACCTTGTCCTCAAATGCGTAACCGACCCCCAAGCCCAGGGCAAGCTCTCCCCCAAGTGGGAGGGTCCTTACAAGATCTCAGCAATCCTGGGCTCGGGGTCTTACAAGCTCTCCAACCTTCAAGAGTAGGAGCTGAAGCACACATGGAACGTACGCTTGCTTCACAAGTTCTACATCTAGCCTACGGGCTTGTCCCCTCCCCCGGAGCGAGTACGCCGGATGGGAGGAAAACATTGTACTCACCGTTCCCTCCCCCGTCGCGATCTTGTGGGGGGAGGTGTTGTATCTCAATTCCTTGTTAATACAATTGGTTTTTCCTCAGCTTGGGCTCACTGCAGGTTCCTACATTACTGTCTCTCACGGTGATGCCCTCCCGGTGAGGAAGCCCTCAAAGAGGATGCCCTCTTCGTGAGGAAGTGGGCTATCACAACCCAAAAAGTCCCTACTACTAGAGCCCTCGCTCCCGTAGGGCGCCTTACAATCATCCCTCGTGGACTGAGGGGGTAAGCGGGAACCCAGTCCTCAAGGACGAGGTAACGAGTCAATTTGAGAGACTAGTCCCCTCTCAAACCCTCAGACCCATCATCGGGCTCATCCTTCTCAGGGAGCAAAATTCTCCCTGGCGATACGGGATTTTCGACAAATTGTTCCCGGAGTTTTTTACCCGGCTCCCCGTTCTCACGGCGACCGGAGGATTTCTCACCAGGACTTCCGAAAAATTGTTCCCGGAAGTTTTTACCTGGCTCCCCGTTCTCACGGCAACCGGAGGATTTCCCACCGGGATTTTCAAAAAATTGTTCCTGGAGGTTTTTACCCAGCTTTGGCAATTATTAGCATCTGGACCTTTCACTCCTTCCCCACAGCGCGCGGAGCTATGCTCTAACCCGCTGTGGGGAGAGGGGGTAACTCGTGCCCGGGGATTGCCCTGAACTCGTGCCCGGGAATTGCCCTCTTCCGGATCATCCTTTGGATTGGAAAAGTTTTCAAAACACAAGCAAACTTAGCTTTATTGAAATATTTAAATGGAGGACGTCTTCCCCTCCAGTGGGTATCGGTACATTAAACGCAAGATACAACCCGGAAGGCTCCTACACCTAATAATCCCGGAGGCCCTCTGATATCTCCTGGGCCAGGTCTCGATACAAGCTCCATATACGTCACTGGGCATCCCGAAGCAGGTCCTCAGGCCAATACTTGTAGCCCGCTGGTGGGAGTATTCGAAGCGGCGGAACCCTTCGGGACCCCGGTCGCGGAGGGGATAATTCAGTGCGGTGATTGTCAAAGTTGTCTATGTGCCACTCTGGAAGCCATCGCAACCGGATTGGCTCCTGGGAGACACCCCTACCATGTCCACCGGCGATGAGACTTAGCAAAATCAAGGGGGCTTGGGCATCCCCTAAGTGACACCCGCTGGAGCCCGGAGGCCTCGCCTCTGGGGGGGCTCCCCACAACATTGGGGCGCCTCCAAGGTTGCGCTCAACTCTCGGGGGCTCTCTCCCGGGAGTAACCTCCCGGGGCGCCTGGTAAATTCAATTCAGGACACTTAGCAAAAAATTCATTCTATTGCATCAAAATCTCTTTTGTACAAGTCTCCGGGGCTTCTTCTAAGAAGCTACCGGGAGAAAAAAATCCTAAAACAAAAAAGGACCTAGCTAAAGGCCCGGGGGGGGACGCTCATACTTGTTCATTGTTGTCCTCCCCCGGGGAGGCCTCCGCCGGAGCCGTAGTGTCCACCCTCGGAGGCGCCGACGCCGGGAATCGCACCCGCACGATCCGGTCGTAGAAGCCCCCGGCGAGCTGCTCCACCTCTCAGCGGAGCGGCTCGAAGAACTCGGGGAAGCCCCTGGGGATACGATCCCCAATCGCTCGGGCGCCGATCCCCCAAAGTTCCACAAGCCCCGGAGTCCTTGGCGTCGAAGAGGTGGCCGAGGAGGAAGTGGACGAGCTCTCCAAGGGGGTGCCACTTTGGGGAGGGATGAGGAGCCCTTTCCCCTTTCCGGGCCATGGGGCCCCTGGGTCCTCCGTCGCTGTAGGGACCTCGTAGACTGAAGGGCTCCCCGCCTCGTCCACCGGCCATTCGACACGCGGAGGGGAAGCCTCCGCGAAATGAACCTCCGACCGCTCCGGCTCCGGTCTCGGTGCCATCGGAGATGCAATTGCCGAAGGCGGAGAGGGGGCATAATTCGCCGAGTCAGACGCCCCCTCGTCACCGGCTGGCTCCTTCCCCCGGGCCTCTTCGGAGGCCTCGGGAAGATGCGTGAACCCTTGTGCCTCCACCGGCCCCCCAGAGTTTTCTTCTGGGGGGGCGGCATCACCTCGCGCCTAGAAGGCACTCGCACACGTCCCGACCCAGGGTGGCATCCCGGGAATTCACGGGAGTGGAACCCGGCATCGTTGCCTGACTGGGGGGCCTTCTGAGCCTTGGCACGCTTCGGCTCAGAACCCCCGGCGGCCTCCTTTCCCCGCTTGTGAGAGCCGGGGGTCGGCAGAGGCGTCCTCTCTGGCAGCCTTAGCCCAAAGGCCTCAGCCACCAAGTTCCAGGGCGGACCCTCCCCGATGACGCGCACGATACGCTCGTGCTCGACGGTGTTGTACCTCCCAAGGTGGTTCTCCACCTTCTCCCGGGCGGTCGGGTATGGCCGGACTACAAGACTGAAGGGAGTTAGCGCAATTAACAGAAAACGAAGAAAGTCGCCGCGGGCTTACGTCGGGTCACCGGCTTTTGCAGGGGCCGCTGCGCTGGGCACATCCCGGTCCCCCTCCTCCCGTACGAGAAGGAGGAAACCTTCAGTAACGTTAGCTCCTCGGCTGCGTCCCTCATGGAAAGGACGCCCCGGGAGCCAACCACCTTGCTGAGGAGCTTTAGTTGCTCCTCAGTCCACACCGGGGGCTTGGGGGTGGACGACCGGCTGTAAGAGGGGGGCTCCAGTGAGTAGGTCACCTTGGCGTCCCGGACTCAGAGGTAAAACCATCTCTGGACCCAGTCCCCCCAGTGGTCCCGGGAAGCAGCCACTGGGTACTCCTGCACCCACGACGGCAGGAGCTGTATCATAACGGAGCTGAACGGAGACTTCGGCCCTCCCCTCACCAGATGGGAGCTCCTCACCGCCGGCTCATAGAAGTACCGGAACAGCCGGAGCGTTGGCTCCCGTCCGGTGGATGTCTCAAACATCCAGATGAAGAGCCCCATCCGAACGAAAGCGTTCGGCGTCAGGTGGTTGAGCGCCACCCTGTATTCCCGGAGGAACTCCCGGAGCAACGGGTGCACCGGGAGCTGAAGCCCGGCCTCGAGGAAGGCCTCAAAGATGACCACTTCTCCGGGCCTAGGGAGGGGGACGCCATCCTTCTTGGAGGGGATCCGGATGTCCTCGTCTGTGACAACCCCTCAGTCCACGAGGGACTCTAAGTCCCCAGAAGTGAACTTGGAGGCCCAGAGGAAGTCCGCGATGACTTTCTCTGTAGGCCCCTTGGTGGCCTTGGCGTGACCCTTGGGACCCATTGTTTTCTTCGGTGGCTTAGGCTCTAAGGGGACTTAGGCTTAGGTTTCCAGAGGCTAGGTTTCTGGGAGAAGGCTACAGGGAGAGCTTAGGGCACCGGTGGCATTTGAGGATCGAAGATTCGAGTGACTTCTTTGGGCCCCTTGAGGCCCTATTTATAGGGCACGAACGTGGCCCCGATGGGTGCCATGTGGCCCCTCGTGGTGAATCTGCGCCACTCAATTCAAACGGCGCGTGGGAATCGAAGGAGTGGATGCAGGAAACGACGCATCACCTTTTCGAATCGCGCGCAACCATTATGGCCAAACAGCGCGCTCCAATCGAGACTAGGGGTGACATCATGACCGACGGCGCCGCCATAAGTGTGGTGCAAGAAGAAAAGCGTCGACAAGGCGCCGGAAATCTGTCCCAGGGGAGATGTTCCCAGTAACGTGAACCATCCCCTCTGGGGACTCGAAAAGCATCCTTGGAGGACATGGGGGGCTGTTGTTGGGGGAAAACTCCACGAGATCAAGTCCAGGAAAGAGGTAAGGCCCCTGGGGACCCCCGTCCCTTGCACGGGGGTAAGGCCCCCGGGGACCCTCGTCCCGGGCGCCGCTATTTACCCGGGGACAAGGCTCCCAGTGACCCCGCCCTGGGCGCCACCATTTTCCCGGGGATAAGGCTCCCGGTGACCTCGTCCCGGGTGCCGCCATTTACCTGGGGAGAAGGTTTCCGGTGACCTCGTCCTAGGCGCCGCCATTTGCCAGGGGACAAGGCTCCCGGTGACCCCGTCCTGGGTGCTACCATTTGCCAGGGGACAAGGCTCCCAGTGACCCTGTCCTGGGCGCCGCCATTTGCCTGGGGATAAGGCTGCCGATGACCCCCGTCCCAGGCGCCGCCATTTACCCGGGGATAAGGCTCCCGGTGACCCCGTCCCGCCATTTGCCCGGGGATAAGGTGTGAGACCCCCATTTGAGGATCGCCTTGGTAACCGCAAAGGTAGGTTACGCACAGCATGATGTCACATGAGCTCAAAACAACACAAGCATAGTATTGTAGATAACCAAATATCAGGCCAACTCAGGCCAATATTACATAACCAGTGCACCGAGAACGGCGCTAAGTAGAGTTGCTAAGAAAATAACCAGTTTAACAAAATAAGAATCGGTATCTAAGTACCGAACACACAACATAATACATAAAGCAACAACGAACAACTTGACTTCAGTCAGCAATGGGGTTGGAGGGGCTTCTCCCACATCTAACTTGACTTAGCGCATGATCCTTCTAAAATGTGGGCTCATCCGGGGTACTTCCATCTTCTGCTGAGTAATCAAGACCGAAAGAATCGGGATCCTCGAATCCCTCTTCTACAGTTGGGTGTAATTGCAAGGGTGAGCACTTGGTGCTCAGCAATACTCATTCCAGGGATGATTGCAAATATACTTACATGAGGGTAAAATATGTGATTCAGGGGTTTTAGTTCCATATTGATAGAGATACATAGATTTCTAAACATTTATTCAATAAAGCATTGTTTCATCATGAAAAGGGATACTTTAAACATTAAACAGGTTTTCAATAAAATATTAGGTGTAGTGGTCTCCCATGAGTCACTACTTTATTAACCACATTATGAAAACATTTCCAAATATTACTTGTGCCATAACCCATGGATAACATCCACTACAAAAAGACTCCTGAACCTGGGAGTACAGAGTATCTGATACTTCTTTTACACTTTGCAAAGGTGTACCTCTTTTTAAATCCACTGGTTCACTCGACTTACAAGTCGGATCAGCTCCATGTGACTTATACACATGTGACAAGGTCGAGATCACACAACATTTTGCAGTCTAATGTTAACAGTGTTCCCGCTCGGTAGATAGACAATCAAGTCTCATGTACCGTTGTGGGTCCTCCCCACTGCCTTATTTCCTAGCCTTAGTCGTTGTCCACGCAAGACACATGACTTTTCAAGATTACAACCGCGCACGGTTTAATCAGGTCTAGGGCGTCTTCCTTCTTTCCACCTTTTTCTCTCATACTTTTTCTGAACTCACATCACTCATGGCCGAACTGCGGCCCACCAGTTTCCACGCGAGAAACCAGATCAACAAACCATGCAGGGAACTGTTAACATAAAGAAAGCTACTAAGTTGTGCCTGTCCCATACCAGGCAAGTGGTTGGTACGTTTACAATTCGCATAGAGACACAGCACAAGGTTCTCGTCCTTATGAACCAATAGTGAGGAGCCATCCGCATTCCCTGGTGCGCACCGCACCCTCACCATACAACCCATCCTCACTACTGATCCTTTATCAGTTTTCTTGACAAAACGGTTTTCATCATAACTTCTCATGTAGTTGACCATTTTATGTTTAATGTGAATATTCAGTATATGAGTCCTAGGGTGGCAAAAGCATATATGTAAAGGTTCAATGACAAAAGGGGTTTCATGATTCATTAGGTGATATCTACTCACGTCATTCAAATATAACTTACATCCAAAATAAGCATGCATAAGTGAGAAAACAGTGAATATACTTCATATAAAAATATTGGGTGAGACATGATCAAAGGAATGAGGCTTGCCTTGCAATGCTAGGTCTAAATACTCAGACGGTTCTTCGAAGACTTCTTCCGCTCCTTCAGCTTCTGATTCTGCGGCAATCAAACAATACACAAACATACCATATAAGCATACAGAAAATAGTTCCCATAGAAAATATTAAGTAAATGAGTCATGCATGCAGGGGAAAAGGTTAGGGCAAGGTCACAAGGGTTCTGGTCAAAGAAACGGTTCAAAAGAATTGAACGTCAAAGGGTTGACATTCGGTTCACGGCTTTGGCATAGCTTCAAATTGGTATTAGGATGGTTTTCTGGAGAAGTGATAGTAGAGAAAGTTGTAGATCTTAACTCCAGGAACCTAATGGACAAGGTGGCATTTCAATTGCTCAACCAAAAGGGGTCGAACAAGGTCAATGCCAGTGGCTGACAAACACTGACATGGTGCTGGACATGGCCAGAAACTAGGGCATGGCATAACTTTTTATCTAGGGCTTCAATTGATGCACTACTTTGTCTGGGAATTAGGCCTTGATAACAGGAACAAGTTACTCAACATGCACAAGGACAGAAAGTGGCCAGAGGGTGGCTAAATCTGGCGAGAAAACACGGTGGCCTGGACATGAACTGAGCTACTGGACAGTGATCTTGGCATTGGAATAACTTTTGATTCAGGTCGACTCAGAGATCGAGCTAGTGGACAATATTTCTCAGGGTATTGAAATCTATCTAAGGGACAAGGTTTTAGGTGCTGGATCGGCCGGAGAAGAATTCCGGCGACCGGCGCTGGAGAAGACGACACTGGACAAAGGGGGTTTTCGATACAGTGGATTTGAACTCAATTCTTTGCTCAGGGAGTGAGAGGGTGGAGTGTAGAAGCTACTGGTGTGGTTAATTTGGCCGGAGGATCGCCGGCGTGGCCTAGCGACGAGAGCCAGTTCACTGGTGGCGCGCAATTTGGGGAGAGCTATGATCTTAGCTCGATTTTGAAAACCAGATTGGTAGGCTTGCTAAAAAGAGTATGCTGATCAATTTCTTCTACTGGTACTATGGCTAATTTGGATTAAATCGAGTAGTATTGCAGAAACAGGGGTTTTGAGCTTTTCCGATGATCACCGGCATCAAGGTTCGCTGGGGTGCAATTGGGTGCTATGACACGAATAGGGGGAAGAGGGGAACTCACTGGTGGCTTTGGTTTGAAGAATGGTGCAGCGAATTGGGCTGGCACCGTGAGCTCCAGAGGTTGCTCGCCGGAGAAGAAAGCGAACTTGACGGTGGTGAGAAATTAGTTGGTTTATGTTGCTGGGAAATGAAGCAATGCACTGTGGAGGTATTTATAGCTGCTGAAGCCATCTGCTGGTCGACAATTCAGGGAACAGCGGCGACGAAATCGACCACGAAGCGACCAGACACAGCGGGGACTTGTGCCGGCGGTGATGGCGAGGCACTGGCACTCGGCGGTGCAGGCTTTTGGCAATGGCAGGTTCAGGTGCAGGCGGCGAAGGGACAACAAGTTGAAAGCTTCATCGACGCATGGCCGGAGCGTGTCGAACGGTGAAGCTGAAGCTGCTGGTTCACGGGCACACCCGCGGGAAGCAGCTGACGGTGCTGGCGCGGCTGAGGTGGCGTCCACGGCAGTGCCACGTATGCGCACGGGTGTCAGGTATGTGGCAAAGGTGGTGGCAGCTCTGGAAGTTCACCGGCGGCGAAGAACGCGGCGAAGCTCTGCGGCGGTTTCTGTTGAAACACGGCCAGGGGCCTAATTGCAATAAAAAGTACTGATCTACAAGGAAAGTTTGAAATAGAATTAGGCTTGATTGCAAATTTCAAGATCTAAGGGCCTGATCTGAAATCTGATTTCGCGGATGAGTCGTATAAAGATACTGGAACTCATCCAGCCAAAATTTGGTGAGATCGGCCAAGATCTGAAGGGTTTCGACAAAAATGGGGAAAAGTAGGGTATTTAGGGTTTTGAGACGGCAAGGGTCGAAACTCAGTTTTAGGATAGGATTTTGGAGATGATCCAAAAGGGAAAAATGTTCTGAATAACACTTAGATGATAATATCTGAAACAGATTAGGGTTTGGGGCCGAGATGTGGATTTTGACTATTTTAGGGTTTGGGCGAAAAACAGGGGTGTTACAACCTACCCACCTTAGAAACAATCTCGTCCTCGAGATTAGGGTAAGTTAGAGAATAGGAAAGGAAATTCTCGGCGGAGATCTTCCTCTCTTTCCCAAGTTGATTCTTCTTCTGAGTGATTATTCCATTGGACTCTGCAGAATCGGATGGTTCTTAACTTCAGCACTCTCTTGTTGGTTTCCAAAATTCTGATAGGGTATTCTTGACAAGACAAATCTGGTTGAATCTCAATTTCTGCAGGAGATATCTGTTCCGATGGCTTTCTCAAGCATTTCTTCAACTGGGACACATGGAAGACGTCATGAATTCTGATCAGTTCTGGTGGCAATTCCAACTTATATGCTACTTCACCTTGCTTTTCCAGAATTCGATACGGTCCGACATATCTGGGTTTTAATTTTCCCTTCATCTGGAATCTTCGAACTCCTTTGTATGGCATGACTTTGAGATACACATAGTCGCCCTTTTCAAATGATAACTCTCTTCTACGATTATCTGCATAGCTTTTCTGTCGAGATTGAGCTGTCTTTCGTTTTTCCTGTATAATCTTGACATGGGCGGCAGCTTCTTCTACCAACTGGGGCCCTAGGAGTTGCTTTTGACCTATCTCTGTCCAATACAGAGGTGTGCGGCATTTTCTTCCATATAGAGCTTCATATGGTGCCATCTGTAGGCTTGTTTGGAAGCTGTTGTTATATGTGAAGTCTGCATACGGTAGGAATAGCTCCCAAGAGTCTCCATAATCTAAAACACATGCTCTCAACATGTCTTCCAGAATTTGGTTTACCCTTTCAGTCTGGCCTCCGGTTTGAGGGTGGTAAGCGGTACTGAATTTTAGTTTTGTGCCCAAAGCTTTCTGCAATTCTTGCCAAAATCTTGAAACAAATTGGACTCCTCTGTCGGAAACAATAGCTTTTGGTACTCCGTGCAGTACAACTATTCTATTGAGATATAACTCTACTAAGTCCTTTGCTGTGTATTGGGTCTTTACTGGGAGAAAATGTGCTACCTTTGTCAATCTGTCCACTATGACCCATATGGAATCAAAACCTTTTCTTGTTCTTGGTAGTCCCACGATGAAATCCATTCCAATTTCATCCCACTTCCACTCTGGGATCTGTAGAGGTTGTAGTGGTCCTGCGGGTTTTTGGTATTCTATTTTCACTCTTTGACACGTGTCACAGGCTGCGACAAACTTAGCAATTTCTTTCTTCATTCCTTTCCACCAAAAGTGGTTCTTCAAATCCTTGTACATCTTGGTGCTGCCTGGGTGTATGGAATATGGGGTTTGATGAGCTTCTTGCATGATCAAGTCTTTGATCTCATTGTTGTTTGGAACACAGATACGATCATTGTACCATAGAATCCCTTGTTCATCTTCTCGAAGGTTAGTCGTATCTTCACTCTTCATGTTGACGAGGATTGACACGCGAGTCAATTCAAATAAATGCACTGTTGGTTCAGAACAGATTCAAACCAGACACGTGTCTAGCGGTGCGAACTCAAGATATTCTAAGAAGCATCAGCCCAAGGTCGCAGGCTTTGCGCGATCAGGTCGCAGGCTTTGCGCGATCAGGTTGCAGGCTTCGCGCGGTCAGGAGTTCATATGCTATACATGAACAGAATGACCGAGATGTTGCGCGGTCAACCAGTATCTTGCGGTCAGAGCATTCTCGACCAGGGTGCTTGGAATTCGTCTGTCCGGCTATTCCTATGGCGAGAATATTCCAGGTATCCCGAAGATTCCCCCACGTGGAGAATCAACCGTCAGGAGGTTAATACGTGCAGTTATCCATGAATAACACGTGTTTAACCTGCGTGGAGGTTAAGAGCGGTTTTCTAAAAACCGTATTCAACCGTCCAAGCAACTGTTTGATGCAGTTATGACATAGCACCCTTTCGACCAGTATAAAAGGGTGGCAAGGTGCATCGAACAAGGGGCATCCATCCATTTGGAAGATCAAGACCTCTAAAAAGGGCGAGATACAACACATCTCAACCACTCAAACAGCCAAGTCTACGGCCTAAATTAGATAGTTCTTACAAGCCTTCCTGGCTTTATTCTGTACATTTACATAGGAAAAACCCTTCGCCTGTGAAGGAGTTTTTCTACCATCTTGTAACCTTTTATCACCTATAGTGAAATCCTAACAGGACGTAGGGCTATTACTCCCACCATTGAGGGCCCGAACCTGTATAAACCTCTCTGTGCTCCTGTTCACCATTGTTCTACATACCTTCCTAGAGGGTCATCTTGAAAGGTCTCGCTATTACAAATTTTGCATAAGTTCGATTGAGGACTTTGAGTCCGAATCGTCGACAGCTGGCGCCCACCGTGGGGCCTTTCTCAAGGCGTCCTAGTTTTAATCCGGAGGTTCGCTGAAACATGGCTGGAGCATATGATTCCGAGAACGATTTCGATCTCGAGGATTATGCTCATATCCCAATGCCTTCTCCGAGCGATCCTGTCCCGATGGAGGAGGTTGAAGGCCAGAATCTTCCACAGGTTGAATCGTCTCTTCAGGTCATGTCTATCGACCAGGGAGCAACTAGCGCAAGGTCAGGACCCACAGAGGTTCTTAATGCGCTAGGCGATGAATCCAGTCCGTCATATGACCCCGCCGAGGGGAAGGATGATGTCGACCCGGAAATCAGCCCCGGAAGGTTCGACCCTGATAACCTTCACCGTCTCTTTGATTTCGAGTCCGACTCGGAACAAACTGAGATGTTTTCCCCATCGGCAACCTCTCTCCCTAGGCAGTTTGCTGGTTTGTCGGAAGAAACTCCCGATCAACAGGCTACTAGGGAAGAACAAGATCGTAAACAGAAGGAGGATCAAGATCTCGAGCAACAAAACAACGAACTACGCAGAACTGCCCTAGAGGCTCTTCAAGATGCGCAGGCTCGTTACGATGCTGCTCCGGGTTCTTCTCGGCGGTCGCGAGGTCGCAGACGCGACCAGACCCCTTCTTTACCACCGGAGCGTTTCCTGGTGGACGAAGAAACAGTAACACCTGGTGCCCATAGGAGAAGTACCCATGGTCGATTGCGATCTATCGTGGAAGTCATGCGTAACTTTCCTCCTACGGTCACAGATGCGCAGAAACCGGCCTTTTTTAGGATCCTGGCGGAGAGACTGGATGAGGTCGCGTCTGAGGCGACCCCAACGGCCTCTTCCCGCTCGGTAACACGTTCCCGCGAACGAGATTGTCCTCATTCTGGTTCCGGCCAACGAAGTTACCCGCCGCCCGTACCGTCCCGACAGAACAGATACCGGCGAATGCAGGATTCTCGCAGTAGGGATCGAGTTCCTGTCCACTCTCGTTTGGGACCACGAGTAACTTCGCCATTGCGTGAGGTCGCCCGAGACTCAGCCGAGAGTCACAAGGCGATTCACGGTCCCTACGTTGGTTGTAAAGCATTTTTGCCTGGCCTACGAGCAGTCGTTTGGCCCGATAAGTTTCGACCAGGGGCCATTGAGAGGTTTGACGGAACTCAAAACCCATCCGAGTTCCTTCAGATCTATATCACTGCCATCCAAGCGGCGGGAGGCGATGACAAGATCATGGTCAACTACCTGCCTACAGTCCTCGCAGGACCGGCTCGAACCTGGCTGTTTAATCAGCCCGAGGGTTCCATCTACAATTGAGAAATGCTGTGCGATGCTATCCTCAGCAATTTCCAAAACTGTTACCAAAAGCCGGGTAAAGAGGACGATCTTCATCGGCTACGGCAAACTTCAACCGAAACACTCCGGCAGTTTGTCAAGAGGTTTGTCGGGGTGAGGAATACCATCCCGAACATATCTGATGGCTCCGTAATCAGGGCATTTAAACATGCTGTTCGATACCGGAGATTTACCGAGGACTTGCTTATCCACCCTCCTCGATCAGTGGCCGATTTGTTCGACATGGCCGATCAATACTCTGATGCAGCCGAAGCAGTCGAATGGAATCGGATGGTTGACAAGGGTGACCTACCACTATAACCAGGTTTCAAAGACTCCAGGAAGGAAGATTCAAGCAAGAAGCCGGAATCTTCATCAGGTGGGAAGTCGAAGAAGTCAAAGAGGAACCGCTCTGGACAATACCGCGAGGTCGCGGTCGCAGAGAAGCCGCCTTCGACCAAAGGTAACAAGCCTTCATTTAAAAATAAAAGTGCCTCTGGTGGTCGGAGTGTCGACCAGCCAGAAAAGTCCACTAATCCGCAGGAAGGCAAGAAGTGGTGTCCACTCCACAACTCCGCAGGCCACGACCTTAAGAACTGCCAGAGTTGGTTGAAGCAACTGGATGACTTCTACCAAGGAGTTGGGCCAATGCCAACTTTACCACCTAAAGAACAGGCGTGCGGGCTTAGGGACACCGACGGAGACGAGGAAATGTCCTACCAGGTACCTCAAAATCATATTAATGTTATTTTTGGAGGTTCTTCTTCTTTCATTTCCAAAAGGCAGTTTAAAGCCTTTTACCGAGAGGTTAACCAAACGGAGACATCCCTTGGTGAACCTCAATACCCCCGTTGGTCGGATACGCCTTTGACATTTGATCGCACTGATTGTCCGGCGGGGTTAACACGACCATTGAGGCTCGCTCTGGTCATTACCCCGATCATCAGTAACGCGAGAGTTGAAAGGGTCCTGATCAACGGAGGAAGCTCCCTTGACATTTTGTTGGTCAAGGCACTCGACGAGATGCAAATTCCTCGTTCGAAGATTAAGCCTATAATCCACCCATTTTATGGGATAATCCCAGGCCCCTCCATGATGCCGTTGGGACAAGTGGTCCTCCCGGTCACACTGGGAGAACCAGATAACTTCCGAACAGAATTGCTTACTTTTGACGTAATCGATTGTGATTCGGCTTATAATGCAATCTTTGGCAGGCCAACTCTTGCTAAGTTCATGATGGCAACGCACTATGCTTATCAGTGCGGAAAATTGCCTGGCCCCAAAGGTGTCATCTCGGTCCGAGGCAGTCGCAATGTGGCACTCACGTGCGACCGGCTATCTCTGGAGATGGTCGATCAACTTCCCCTCCGGGACGCTCAGGTCGCCACCGTCACTACCGACGCGATCAAGGCTGCTCCTCGATCAGAGGAGAAACTTAAACTGGTTCCTTTGTACCCAGATGATCCATCCAAGACAATTCGGGTCGGATCAGCTCTGGATGACAAATAGGAACTCGACCTCATTGCTTTCCTCCAGGCTAATGCAGATGTGTTTGCGTGGAAGCCGTCCGACATGCCCGGTGTCCCAAGGGAAGTAATTGAGCACAGGTTAGCAATTCGACCTGGACAACGACCAATAAAGCAAAAGCTCAGGCGTTTTGCTATCGATCGACAGGAAGCCATCCGAGAGGAGTTGGACAAACTCCTACAGGCCGGGTTTATCCGTGAAGTTGATCACTCAGAATGGCTTGCCAATCCGGTCATGGTCCGCAAGTCAAATGGCAAGTGGCGCATGTTCGTCGACTACACAAGCCTCAACGCTGCCTGTCCGAAGGATGACTTTCCCCTTCCCCGCATCGACCAGTTGGTTGACTCAACTGCGGGTTACGAACTGATGAGTTTTCTGGACGCTTACTCAGGATATCATCAAATTAGCATGGCAGAAGACAATGAAGAGAAAACTGCCTTCATCACCCCATTCGGCACATACTGCTACGTCAGAATGCCGTTCGGTCTCAAGAACGCAGGTTCCACGTACCAGCGCTTGATGCAAAAGACCTTTCTTTCCCAGATAGGGCGTAATCTCGAAGCATATGTAGATGACTTGGTTGTAAAAAGTACCAAGAGATTGTCTCATTTGGACGATCTCGCTAAAACCTTCTGTAATTTGAATCGCTTTGGAATAAAATTAAACCCGGAGAAATGCTCTTTCAGGGTTTCTTCAGGAAAACTCCTTGGTTTCCTTGTGTGTTCCAGGGGCATTGAAGTTAATCCTGAGAAAATCAGGGCCATTGAACAAATGAGATCGCCCTCGACCATGAAGGATGTTCAACGCCTGGCTGGTCGTATGGCAGCTTTAAGTCGTTTCATATCGCGACTAGGCGAAAGGGGATTGCCTTTCTTCAAAGCTTTGTGGAAGCATCATAATTTTACATGGTCGGATGAAGCCGAAAAAGCATTTCAGGAGGTGAAGACATATCTATTCAGTCCGCCAGTATTGGTGTCTCCCGACAAAGGAGAACCATTACTCCTTTATCTGGCGGCCACACCGCACGCGGTCAGTGCCGTTCTGATCGCGGATAGGGAAGGAATACATAGACCCGTCTACTATGTGAGCGAGGTACTTCATGGTCCTAAGGAGCGTTACCCTGAGGTCCAGAAGATACTTTACGCGCTACTGATGGCTTCCCGTAAGCTACGACACTACTTCCAAGCGCACAAGATCACAGTACCCTCTTCTTTTCCTTTGGGGGATATTGTCCGAAACCCAGAAAAATCTGGTCGAATCGCCAAATGGGCAATCGAACTCGGTGCCTTCGAGATCCATTTCACGCCCCGCACGGCGGTTAAGTCTCAGGTTTTGGCCGACTTTGTGGTCGAATGGACCAACCCTGAACCACCCGTGCAGGTGCTAGAAGAATTGGAGTGCCCCGATTACTGGACAATGTACTTTGACGGCTCCCGTAGTTTTCGACACTCGGGGGCTGGAGTGGTCTTAGTTACGCCTCAGGGCAAACAGCTTAAGTATGTCATCCAACTACACTTTGTTGCGACCAACAACGCAGCAGAGTATGAAGGTCTTCTTGCAGGGCTCCGGGCAGCAAAATTCCTCGGAGTCCGTCGATTAGTGGTGAGGGGAGACTCACAACTAGTCGTAAACCAGGTAAACAAGGAGTACAGCACCTCCGATGAGACAATGGCTCATTACCTGGGGGAAGTGAGGAAATTTGAAAAACACTTCAGTCATTTCGAAGTCCAATATATCCCGTGAAAGGACAACATTCTCGCAGACCAATTATCCAAAATTGGGTCCTCACGTACATTCGCTCCGGCAGGAGTGTTAATTGAACACTTGGACCATCTTTCGATCATGACTTCGGTCGAGGATGATCCGGTAATAGCCTCCGTTACCAACCTCGGTCAGGAACAGGATTGGACTCATCCATTGAGAGTCTATCTTGAACATGGGACCCTACCCGAGGACAAAACCGAAAGCAATCGGTTAATTCGAAAAGCGCGTCTGTACAAACTCATAGATGGGATTCTGTACAGAAAGGGTACTCAAGGAGTATTCATGCGTTGCATATCTCAGGAGGAAGGAAAATCCCTCTTGAAAGAAATACATGACGGTATATGTGGTGCACACTCGTCATATCGGACACTGGTCGGAAAAGCTTTTCGACAAGGACTCTACTGGCTTTCGGCACTTGATGATGCCAAGCACATGGTCAAAATGTGTCCTCAGTGTCAGTTCCATGCGAGACAGGTTCATCAACCTGCCTATGCGTTACAAACTATTCCCCTCGCATGGCCTTTCGTGGTTTGGGGAATGGACATTGTTGGTCCTATTCCACAAGCGGTCAACGGATACAAGTTTCTGTTCGTAGCCATTGACACATTTACTAAGTGGATCGAGGCCGAACCGGTACGAAATATTACCGCATTAGCAGCACAAAAGTTCTTTCATAAGAACATTGTTGCTCGATTTGGTGTTCCAAACCGTCTTATCACCGACAATGGTTCCCAGTTCGCTAGTGGTCTTTTCCTTGACTATTGCGATCAGATCGGAACTAAAGTGTGCTTTGCTTCTGTCGCGCATCCACAAAGCAATGGTGCTGTAGAACGGGCCAATGGGCAGATACTACAAGGCATCAAGAAACGTGTTTTGGATCGCCTTAAGACTCGCTCAGGGGCTTGGGCAGACGAGCTTTATACTGTTCTATGGGCACTACGAACTACTTCTAGTCGAGCCACCGGTGAGACGCCCTTCCATCTGGTCTATGGGGCCGAGGCTGTATTGCCTATGGAAGTTAGTATTGGGTCTGTTCGGACAGAACGATTCGAACAGGTTAATCAGTCCGAACAGCGGTCACAAGATCTCATCCTCTTAGAAGAAAGGCGTGATCGCGCTTTGATCAAGTCCGCGGCATACTTGCAGGCTTTGCGCAAGTATCACAGTAAAAGGGTGCGACCACGTAGTCTTCACGTGGGCGACCTGGTCTTGCGAAAAATCCAAGATCAGTCTAATCGCAACAAATTCTCTCCGAAGTGGGAAGGCCCTTACACTGTTGTCTCGGTGCCGCGACCAGGATCCGCGCGGTTAGCTATGGAGGATGGTCGAATTTTGTCCAATACTTGGAACATCGATCAACTTCGTAAGTTCTACGTGTAAGTACTCAACCATTTTTCCTGTTCAATTAGCATTTTTTCATAAAATAAAAAATGTTTTGCTTTCATATGATGGATATTTCCCTTTATGCCCATCCACTGTGAATTCAGCTCGGAGGCTGGTCGCCTGCGGTTAGATCATTAAAACATCCTGGTCGGATTCGTTGACCGATCTCATGACCGCTTCCAGACAAGTCACTCCTAAATAAGCCGTTTCTCAACGCACACGGGGCTTTCTGGCAAGTCCTCGGTTATCTGAGTGGCTGTTGGTTTGCAAACAAGACTAGGTGTTACTCTGATCATAATTGTCGGTTCGATCAAATATCCCTGGTCGTTATATTCACTTTTCTCCTGTATTCGTAATACTAAGTCTTTAGTATCTACAATCACAGGCGGGGGCTAGGAGGATATGTTTATAATATGAAACAACATAAAACAAAAATATATTCATTTTTCAAAAATGAATTTTCATGTGCATTGCATTGTATACAACTGTTTCTGTACAGGTATAGGGATCATTCGATCCCAAGCTCAGTCAGGAGCTTATCTACAAGGGGATTAACCTCCTCCATGACAGCCTCTAGTTGCTCTTCACTCTCGACCTCAACCGGTCCCACCAATGGATTCAGATCAGCATCTGGGCCATGGTGAAGTCGAACCCGGCTGAGGATAGCGGAAGCGGCTGACCGAACTCTGGTTCTGATCACCTCTTCTCGTCGCTGTGTATCCTCAGGGAGATACTCGAGAAGTGACTCCGCTTGGGCCATGACTAGCGCAAACCAGTCATTTTGGCTGAGGTTATCTCTTGTGGTTTCGACCACATCAGCTTTCAGAAAATGAGCCACTGCCTTTAGTTTTTCGAAGACAGAACGGCTCAGCTTTTCGATCGCTTTTTCGGAGGCTTGAATAGTGTCCCGGAGGAGTTTATTGTCCCGGTTAAGTTGCTCTACATGACCCGCTTGCGCTGCAACAAGAGAAAAGATTACTCGCATAATACGAAGACAAGTTTTCCTAATCAGGAATCGACTTACCAGCAAGTTGTGACCGCAGTTTATTGTTCTCGATCTCTTGGTTTCTAGCCACTGAGATCGAATGAAGCCTCACTGTGGCCACTTCTTTGTCCAGCAAAGCCACTTTCCTGTAAACAGAAGGAGTGGTCATAATCAATTTGTATCTTTACAAGTTGAGGAGTAATGATCCTTACCTGCGCAAGCTGTCTTGCTCTCTTTGTATGGCCACCATGCTCGCCGCCGTAGCATGCGATTGGGCCATCATCCGAGATAGTTCCTGTGATGCGAAAAAGGGAATTAAAAGTGTCCTATGTACAACTCAGGACACCCAGAGAGGGATTCATCATACCTTCATGAAGTTCTGTACAGAGGCATCTTCCGGACTGATGGGAAGGTTTGTTGAAGGCCCGGAGGTGCCTACAGCGGGGGTAGTTGGTGGAAGTGCCTGCTGGACACTGCTTCTAGTCGCCGCTAGTTGCGACTGGGATCCCGCGCCTGTTTCTCCCCCCACGGCCCGGACGACTTCCTGGACCGAGGGGACGGAGCGCTCCTCACTGGAGGCTCTGGCACTAGCAGCGACTTCAACCCTCCCTGGAGTGGTTGAAGGGCTGGATGTTGTTTCTTTTCGCCTGACAAAGGAAAGAAGAATCGAACAATCACAGTTCATCACCATCATTTAAATACAAACCAGGATAAAGACGCTTACATTATTTGAAATCCCATTAGCTTTTGAGATTTCAAGGGAGGCTCCCCTCGAGAAAGAGGACAGTTGATGTCCGGCCTGATCCTCCTCTTGGAGAACAAGGCATCTCCTCCCTGGGTATGTTCTTCTGTGAGCACACTTCTAAAGGAAGATGGAGACGAATGGGATAAATCTTTACCTGAGTAATTGGTCCCGTTGGCGGGGTTGCTTCCGAAGGCCTTGATGGCTCCTGGACTTCAGGGGCCGGCACCTCGTGTGTAACCGCCACAGGATTTTGTTCAACCACCTCCACTCCAGTCTGCGGAGGTGGAGGATTTTCCTCCCTGGGACTCACAGGAGTTGCAGGGGGAAGCTTTTCTCCCTGCATAAGCGTTAGTTCATCAAATGCACAGGGGGAATTGAAGAAAACGGACCGTGAGAAAATCTTACCACGGTCGTCCCTTCGACCAAGGAGGTGGAGGCAACTGGCTCTGAAGCCTCGGGAGCTTCAGGGGCCAGGGGATCATCCGCGACCATAGGACTTTCGGTGGTCGCGGGGTCTGCTACGGCTGCCTCTGCACTAGCAGATGTCCCTGCGGAATGGGTTGGAACATCACCGGATGGAGAGTCCGCAATCTTCCTCCTCCGATGAACTAGGGGGACATCGTCGTCGTCGTCGTCCTCCTCGCTCCTCTCTCCCTGTACGACGAAGAAGTAATTCGAGTTCGCACCTGGAAAGAGCGGAGGGATCTGATATCTTACAGCAGTTTTTCGGGCGGTAGGAGGAGTGCTTCGTGAAGATCCTTCCCCAAGATTTAGTCTGACTTTCTTGGGGGTGGGATTCCTCGTCCTGCGTCTCGAGGAAATCTTCTTCACGTTCTTTGTCATCGGCTTCCCCAGGGAACCGACGTTCTCGCTGGGAAACGTCGCCTCAGCAAACCTTCCAAGAAGCTGTTCTCATGGGATTAGTGCTGGACAGACATAAGACCTGTAAAACGGAGGCCAAGTCGAAAATGTACCTTTCGGCGCTCCTGTTTGAGGTCGTCGCCGGCGTGAATTAAGCTGTGGGGGCGAGGCGACCCCTTGGCACCCTCTACCTCGGCGTTGTACACCCGGAGAAGGCAATTAGTCTGCCTCTCGATCTCGGCAGAGGATAGGACTGTTCCCAAATACAAATTAAAACTGGTGCATTCTAGAAATAACATAAGAAGGTTTTCGATGCCAAAAATGAATACCTTCATTATAGTCCAAGGTACCATCTGCCATGGACTTGATCTCCCAAGCCGGATGAGCCCTTTCACGCAGGGGGCTCACCCGGTTCTTCACAAAGTCTCGGATGACGTCCCGAGCCGTCAACCCTTCTTCGACTAAGTGAAGAATTACCTCGGCGTGCTTCATGAACTCCGCGTTCATCGCCGGGAGAGTGTCTAATTCGCTTGGCTTCTCGGGCCGCGAGTTTTCAAACCACAGCCCGCTCTCCTTCGGTGGGGTGCAGTAGAACCACTTCTGATGCCACCCATGCACTGAGTCTCGCAGGGGTGGAAAGGGATACTCCTTCTTATCCCTCAGCCGGAAGTAAATACATCCGGCGGCGTTGGCGCTCTTCGACCACGCCGAGAAATAGAATCGTCGGAAGAGGTCCACACTGGGGTACACTCCGACGAACGCCTCGCATAGGTGTTGGAAAACCGCTAATATCAACACTGCATTTGGGTGGAGGTTGATCAACTCCAACCCATAATGCTTGAGGACATCCTTGAGGAACAGACTCTCGGGAAATCGGAACCCGCAGCGCAAATACTCTTCAAAGACCACCAACTCGCCCTCCTGGACGGTTGGGGTTTCTTGATCCTTCTCCGCAGGCCGCCAGTTGATCAACAGCCGCGGAGGAAGAATCTCCTCCTTTTCCAATGACATCAAACTTTCCTCAGAATGGTGGATGGATCAGCTCCAGGACGCCATTGTTCAGTGGAGAGTCGAAGGAAAAGTTGGTGATTTTTGGGAAGACGAAGGCTGAGAAGAATGAGGGTTTTGTGCGGCAGAAATAATGAGGGTTTTTGGCTGTGTGGCTTCCTTGAGAAGACATCTGCTCCTTTTATAGACCCGAGGAGGCGCATTAATGTGAGTAACGTTTCGTTCAAACGTTCCACTGAGTATTTTATTCATTTCCCATAATGGATACTGTCTCTGGCGAACTCGTTAAAGTGTTCCAGGCATCGGATCTGAAGCAAAAAGACTTCTTTGTTTCAGAAACTGAAAGTGCAAAAGCCTGAAAAGTTTTTCATAGGACGTTTTTCCTTTTGTACCCTGAAAATTTTTACGAAAATATCCTGTGACTTGATTTTTGGACGTATGGATATTTTTTGACCGGGTTGTGCTACGATCGAGATCATGCTTTCGATTAAGCTCCGATTCTGACTGCAGTGATGGTCTGGTCGAGTTTCAAGTCTGGTCGCGGTAAGTTTCACTTCTAACCGCAACTCTAAGACTGATCGCGGTATCAGATGGCCGCGGTGCTTTTGTAAAAGGTGTGATCCTAATCGCAGAGTTGAATTTTACCTGTGTATGAGTGATCGTAAAGGCATTGCTTATGGTCATATTTTCACACAAAGGATGTAAAGAGTATGTATAGGAAGAAAGAAAATTTTATTTCTTGCATTCTTTACATACAAAAGGGATACCGGCGACCAGAGCGTCGACCTGATCCGAAAGAAGTTTACAAAGTTCTCCTACGGACATGTTGTTGTCAGTAGGATCTACACTGACAACCCCCAGGGAACTAGCAACTAATCTAAGCCTATCTACATCATCCCTAACAAGAGGTACACTGCTGTTCCTAATTAAGTCAGAGAGTTCCCGCTGTTGCTGGGCATGGTCCCTCTCTCGACAGAATTGGTGTGCCTCTTCACGGGATCGTTCAAAACAATCTGCCAGATGCAGAATTGCCGAAGACATTTCTTCGGTCTTCTTCTTCAGGGCATTCTTCTCCTCCAGAAGAGTCTGTCTAAGGGGAAGAAGTGGAGCAGCAGAAGGCTGACCACTGGGGCCTCAAATCTCCTATATTTACAAGGATTAGTTATATTAACCATAAACTATCAGCAAAAAGGAGATGTGGATTGTTACCTATCCCTGTTCATGACACGTTGATATATCCATCTTGGAAAGATGGACGCCAGGTGGCGGAAGTGCAACCTTCCCACCAGAAGATTGCTTCCCCAACACAAGTTGAGGATCTTCTGGCCGAATAGTCACCGCTTGTTGGCTAGAAAATCGATCACCCAAACAAAAGCAAGGGGTACTAGGGAAGAAAGCTGCAGGAAGAAAAGATGATGGTTCATCTTCTACTTTTGCTCTGCTGGAGGATCCTTCGTCAACCTTGGACTTCTTCTTTGAAGGAGATGGATCTTCAAGCATTTCAGGCTCTTGCTTGAGAATTTCCTCTTCATCACTCTCAATCTCGATGATGTTATGATCTGCCATCGGGAAATGTATGAAGAGAAGAATGAAGATGTTTTTTAGAAAGAACTTAGCTGTGAGAAGAAATTGTGAAGTTTTACAGATTCAAAGACCCGGTATTTATAGCCATCAGGGTGACGGTTCACGTTCTAAATGCCTCGGGTTCTTAAAAACATTTACAATTTTACCTCGGGTTAAAAAAATATTTCAACAGCGCCATCATTGCTTGTCGCATATTACCCAGAGCCCATCTCGGGGAACCAACCGTCCTACTTAGTGCGCCACTAAGTGAAGTATTTGAAGAGTCGGGTTAATAATCCGATGCATTTCTTTAAATTTAAAGTGAACACGTCCCTTTGTTTTCTTTAAATTTGGGGGCTAGCTGACGAGGATTGACACCCGAGTCAATTCAAATAAATGCACTGTTGGTTCAGAACAGATTCGAACCAGACACGTGTCTAGCGGTGCGAACTCAAGATATTCTAAGAAGCATCAGCCCAAGGTCGCAGGCTTTGCGCGATCAGGAGTTCATATGCTATACATGAACAGAATGACCGAGATGTTGCGCGGTCAACCAGTATCCTGCGGTCAGAGCATTCTCGACCAGGGTGCTTGGAATTCGTCTGTCCGGCTATTCCTATGGCGAGAATATTCCAGGTATCCCGAAGATTCCCCCACGTGGAGAATCAACCGTCAGGAGGTTAATACGTGCAGTTATCCATGAATAACACGTGTTCAACCTGCGTGGAGGTTAAGAGCGGTTTTCTAAAAACCGTATTCAACCGTCCAAGCAATTGTTTGATGCAGTTATGACATAGCACCCTTTCGACCAGTATAAAAGGGTGGCAAGGTGCATCGAACAAGGGGCATCCATCCATTTGGAAGATCAAGACCTCTAAAAAGGGCGAGATACAACACATCTCAACCACTCAAACAGCCAAGTCTACGGCCTAAATTAGATAGTTCTTACAAGCCTTCCTGGCTTTATTCTGTACATTTACATAGGAAAAACCCTTCGCCTGTGAAGGAGTTTTTCTACCATCTTGTAACCTTTTATCACCTATAGTGAAATCCTAATAGAACGTAGGGCTATTACTCCCACCATCGAGGGCCCGAACCTGTATAAACCTCTCTGTGCTCCTGTTCACCATTGTTCTACATACCTTCCCGGAGGGTCATCTTGAAAGGTCTCGCTATTACAAATTTTGCATAAGTTCGGCTGAGGACTCTGAGTCCGAATCGTCGACACATGTCTTCTTTCATCTCTTGGATGTCTGGGTCTGTTGCTTGAGCCTTTCGGATCTTATCTTTCAGCTCACATTCGACCTTTAGGGCAGTAATGGTTCCTTGGTTTACTAATTCCAATTGCAACCTTTCGAATTCCTTAATTAGTTGTGTTGGCACTTCTAGCTGTGCTATCTGGTTGCAGCGGGACTTTCTGCTCAAAGCATCGGCCACTACATTAGCTTTACCCGGGTGATAGTGGATCTCTAAGTCATAATCTTTAATCAATTCTAGACATCTTCTCGGCCTCATATTCAACTCCTGCTGTGTGAAGATGTATTTTAGGCTCTTATGGTCTGTGTAAATCTCGCACTTGTTGCCTAATAAGTAATGTCTCCATATCTTCAATGCATGTATGACGGCAGCTAACTCCAAATCGGGCGTTGGATAATTCTCCTCATGAGGCTGTAGCTGTCTTGATGCATACGCTACCACTTTCCTTTCTTGCATAAGTACACAACCAAATCCTTGTTTGGATGCGTCACAGTAAACTTGGAAGTCCTTTTTGACATCCAGTAGTATAAGGATTGGTGCAGTTGTCAGCCTTTTCTTTAATTCTTCGAAACTTCCTTCGCACTCCTTGGTCCATTTAAAAGGGATGTTCTTCTTCAGTAGCTGGGTCAGCGGCTTGGTGATCTTCGAGAATCCTTCAACAAATCTTCGGTAGTATCCTGCCAATCCCAAGAAACTTCTGATTTCTGTCGCAGTTTCTGGTTGTTTCCATTCAGTGACAGCTTGTATTTTTATTGGGTCCATGAATATTCCTTCGCTTGAGATGATGTGTCCTAAGAAAGAAATCTTTCTCAGCCAAAAAGCACACTTGCTGAACTTGGCGTATAGCTGATGGTCTGCTAGCTTCTTTAACACTATCCTCAGATGGTGTGCGTGCTCTTCCTCTGTCTTGGAATAGACAAGGATATCATCTACAAACACGATAAGGAACTTATCCAGGAACTCCATAAGGATCTTGTTCATTAAGTTCATAAATACTGCGGGTGCATTAGTCAATCCAAAGGGCATTACTGTAAACTCATGCAACCCGTATCTGGTTACCAAATGCAGTCTTAGGAATGTCTTGTTCTCGGATCCTCAACTGGTGGTATCCTGATCTCAGATCTATTCTTGAGAATACTTTCGCTTCTCTGAGCTGGTCAAAGAGGTCGTCTATTCTTGGCAAAGGGTATTTGTTTTTAATAGTCATGTCGTTCAGCTTACGGTAGTCTATGCAAAGTCGCATGCTACCATCTTTCTTCTTAACAAAGAGCACTGGGGCTCCCCATGGTGATGAACTTGATCTAATAAATCCTTTCTCTTCTAATTCAGCTATCTGCCTCTTCAGCTCTTCTTGTTCATGACCTGTCATCCGAAACAACTTCCTCACGTTTGGGGCGAATCCAGGTTTTAGTTCAATGGTGAACTCTATATCCCGATCTGGTGGTAATCCGGGAAGTTCTTCTGGAAAGACTTCTGGGTATTCATTAACAATCGGTACCTCTTCAAGCTTCATCTCCTCAATGCAATTCAATCTCTGCAGGTGGTCATGAATTGAAGTTCTTTCTGTGTGGAATGTAACTTGTTTTCTATCGGCATTTGTCAGAGTGATTGTTTTCTTCTTGCAATCCATCATTCCCTTATACTTGGCCAGCCAATCCATTCCAAGAATGACGTCTAGCCCTTGAAGATTTAAAACTAGCATGTCTGCCAGGAAATCTAGATTGCCGATACAGAAGGCAACATTTCTACAGATGGAATTAACAGTCATCCTAGCACCAGGTGACTGAATCACGATAGGGTGCTCTAAAGCAAACACAGGAAAGTTACTACTCATCAAGTGATCTTTTGACACAAATGAATGAGTTGCACCGGGGTCAAATAAAACAACTGAAATCTGAGATGAGATTAAGAGTCTACCAATCACAACGTCGGTTGCTTCTCCTGCCTCTGCGGTGGTCACGAAGTTGAGTCTGCCTCCAGCAGGTGATGCTCCTCTCCCTCTGTTAGCTTGAATTCTTCCTCCTCGGGCTTGTGGTATTCCTCTGGCATGAGTTTGTGCAGGTGCGGGGGATCTTGCTGCTTGGGCTTTAGCAACGCTGGGAGGTAGGTGTCGAAGTGGACATATCTCTCTACGGTGTCCTCTTCTACCACAATGGAAACACTCTATATTTTTGAACATACAGTCTTTATAAAGATGATTCCCTTTGCATCCTGGACATATTGGAGTCGTTGGTGATGAAGTCTGCTGGGGTCTTGAAGGTACAGGTGCTCTGAAAGCAGTTCTGGCGTATGGTGCTGGTCTCCCTCGACTCAAATTGCCTTGAAACGGGTATGCCATAGTCTTCCTCTTGCGATCTTCTTCCACTATGCCTCTCTTCTCTTCCATCTTGAGCACTCGATTCACTAGAACTTGAAAGTCTGTGAATTCGTGCGTTGACAGTTGGTATTGATACGAGTTTTGCAGGCCTTCACAGAATCTGTCAATCTTCCGTTCCTCCGTCAGGATGTCTTCAGGCGCATATTTGGCCAATTTGATAAATTCATGAAGGTACTGTTTCAAAGTTCTTCCTCCTTGTCTCAAGTTCAGGAATTCTCTACGCTTTGCTTGGATTGCTCCCTTAGGGACGTGGTACTTATGGAACTGTTCTTTAAACTCATTCCAGGTGATGGAATTTTGGTTGGGGTGTACTGTCTTGTAGTTTTCCCACCATGCTGCAGCTGGTCCTGTAAGTTGATGTGGTCCGTACAGTAATTTCTCTTCATTGTTACATCTAACAGTGTCCAATTTTCTCTCAATATCCCTCAACCAATCGTCTGCTACAATAGGGTCTTCTGTACTAGAGAAGGTCGGAGGATGCGTCTTTTGGAAGTCAGTTAGTCTTGCTCCAATAGTTGAACCTTCCTTACGTCGTGTTGCTGAATTTTGCATTAATTGCTCCATGATCTGACTTTGTACTTCTGCCGATCTTTGTCGGCTCTGTTCCATCCATATTAGTACTTCAGTTAGATTTCCCCCTTGTGGTACTGAGGTTGATGAATCAGGCTGATCTGGAGTATCTCGAGTCCTTCTTGCTGATGTATTCCTCAAGGCTTCTGCGGAGTCTTGGGGTCTGCCTCTGGTGTTGACCATTCTGCTCTGACAGGATAATGGAGAGAAGACCACTGACTCAGGAAAACACAGATAGAACACAAGTTGAAATAAAAGATCAACCCAAGAGACGGGGTTGGAACATGCAAATGCTCTTTTCATAAATTTTCAAAAGGTACATAATTTTTGCCTTCATGGCCTTGAAGTTTCCAACAAACAATACAAACCAAGACGATCACTCAAAGCAAGGCAACTACCACACTAAAGGCTAGAGGCTAACGATTACAAAGGTTAAAGAAGAAGGGTCAAACTAAAGAGAAAACTAGGATCTTCTGCCAGTCCTAGAAGAACTGCAAGGCTCCACTTCTTCGGGGTCTTCTTCTTCTTGATCTTCGTCCGCATCCATAGGATCCCATTCCATACCGTTGTCTTCTTCGTCCTCAGATGAGAAGTTAGCGTCGCATGTAGCAACCTCTTTTCCTTTACCTTCGGGGATCTCCTTCTCTTTTGCGAAAGTAGGACATGCTAGTGCTGGAGTGTTGATCACAATGCCACGCGAAGCAGGTGTGAAATAGCCCAGGTAATCCTTAGGCCTTCCCACACTCTTACGGGCTGTGAGTCTTATCTTCAAGCGGTTCCTCTTATTCACAGATTCTTCATCTTTAACTTCTCGTGCTCTACTAGGTTCAGCTAATTCTTGAATCTGCTTTTCTTTCTCTTGGAGGTCTGAGCGAACCTTCGCGAGCATTCCCTCAAGATAATGACGGTCATCCAGAGCACTTTCATGCTCACGAAACAACTGAGTGTAGCTTGACTCCAAAGCTTGAACTACATCTCTGGTCTTGGTTAGGATGGCATCTCTCTGGTTGGTGGAGGGATGAACAACTCGACGCTCTGATCCAGGGACTTGGTAGGGCACGAAGCAGAAAGGAGAACCTACAAGGAAATCATTGTACAACTAACGGATGGTACCTGTGGCGCGACGAGCAGCATCTTGAATGGCATCTTCTTCCTCTTCTCGACGAGCTTCCTTCCTCGTTGATCCTCTCCTGAGCTCCAGAATCTCATACACGATAACTGAGGCGCGAAAGCCATAAGGTCTGCCATCTACTTCTTCACGACGGACGTAGTAGACTGGTCGTTGATTGTCTTGTGCTCCAAGGAATTGCAACATCATCCAAAGCATCAACGCCCATGATCCTAACTCATCTCCATGAGTCAACTTCTTGCCAGGGGCCATCTGAGATGATGAGACACGGAATACTTAAAAGTGGGAAAAAGGTTTTGAAAATTTTCAAATAATTACTCAATACGGTTTTCTTAAGCAAATTAAGTTTTCCACAATTAGATTTTTGCCAAATAATCTAGCGATTCTCTACTTTAGGGATGCCCATTCCTAGTAAGGGTCACGACCTACAGTCAAGCTTCATGCTCTGATACCATTCGCTGTGAGACCCCCATTTGAGGATCACCATGGTAACCGCCCAGGTAGGTTACGCATAGCATGATGTCACATGAGCTCAAAACAACACAAGCATAGTATTGTAGATAACCAAATATCAGGCCAACTCGGGCCAATATTACATAACCAGTGCACCGAGAACGGCGCTAAGTAGAGTTGCTAAGAAAATAACCAGTTTAACAAAACAAGAATCGGTATCTAAGTACCAAACACACAACATAATACATAAAGCAACAACGAACAACTTGACTTCAGTCAGCAATGGGGTTGGAGGGGCTTCTCCCACATCTAACTTGACTTGGCGCATGATCCTTCTAAAATGTGGGCTCATCCGGGGTACTTCCATCTTCTGCTGAGTAATCAAGACCGAAAGAATCGGGATCCTCGAATCCCTCTTCTACAGTTGGGTGTAATTGCAAGGGTGAGCACTTGGTGCTCAGCAATACTCATTCCAAGGATTATTGCAAATATACTTACATGAGGGTAAAATATGTGATTCAGGGGTTTTAGTTCCATATTGATAGAGATACATAGATTTCTAAACATTTATTCAATAAAGCATTGTTTCATCATGAAAAGGGATACTTTAAACATTAAACAGGTTTCAATAAAATATTAGGTGTAGTGGTCTCCCATGAGTCACTACTTTATTAACCACATTATGAAAACATTTCCAAATATTACTTGTGCCATAACCCATGGATAACATCCACTACGAAAAGACTCCTGAACCTGGGAGTACAGAGTATCTGATACTTCTTTTACACTTTGCAAAGGTGTACCTCTTTTTAAATCCACTGGTTCACTCGACTTACAAGTCGGATCAGCTCCATGTGACTTATACACATGTGACAAGGTCGAGATCACACAACATTTTGCAGTCTAATGTTAACAGTGTTCCCGCCCGGTAGATAGACAATCAAGTCTCATGTACCGTTGTGGGTCCTCCCCACTGCCTTATTTCCTAGCCTTAGTCGTTGTCCACGCAAGACACATGACTTTTCAAGATTACAACCGCGCACGGTTTATCAGGTCTAGGGCGTCTTCCTTCTTTCCACCTTTTTCTCTCATACTTTTTCTGAACTCACATCACTCATGGCCGAACTGCGGCCCACCAGTTTCCACGCGAGAAACCAGATCGACAAACCATGCAGGGAACTGTTAACATAAAGAAAGCTACTAAGTTGTGCCTGTCTCATACCAGGCAAGTGGTTGGTACGTTTACAATTCGCATAGAGACACAACACAAGGTTCTCGTCCTTATGAACCAATAGTGAGGAGCCATTCGCATTCCCTGGTGCGCACCGCACCCTCACCATACAACCCATCCTCACTACTGATCCTTTATCAGTTTTCTTGACAAAACGGTTTTCATCATAACTTCTCATGTAGTTGACCATTTTATGTTTAATGTGAATATTCAGTATATGAGTCCTCGGGTGACAAAAGCATATATGTAAAGGTTCAATGACAAAAGAGGTTTCATGATTCATTAGGTGATATCTACTCACGTCATTCAAATATAACTTACATCCAAAATAAGCATGCACAAGTGAGAAACTAGTGAATATACTTCATATAAAAATATTGGGTGAGACATGATCAAAGGAATGAGGCTTGCCTTGCAATGCTGGGTCTAAATACTCAGACGGTTCTTCGAAGACTTCTTCCGCTCCTTCAGCTTCTGATTCTGCGGCAATCAAACAATACACAAACATACCATATAAGCATACAGAAAATAGTTCCCATAGAAAATATTAAGTAAATGAGTCATGCATGCAGGGGAAAAGGTTAGGGCAAGGTCACAAGGGTTCTGGTCGAAGAAACGGTTCAAAAGAATTGAACGTCAAAGGGTCGACATTCGGTTCACGGCTTTGGCATAGCTTCAAATTGGTATTAGGATGGTTTTCTGGAGAAGTGATAGTAGAGAAAGTTGTAGATCTTAACTCCAGGAACCTAATGGACAAGGTGGCATTTCAATTGCTCAACCAAAAGGGGTCGAACAAGGTCAATGCCAGTGGCTGACATACACTGACATGGTGCTGGACATGGCCAAAAACAATGGGCATGGCATAACTTTTGATCTAGGGCTTCAATTGATGCACTACTTTGTCTGGGAGTTAGGCCTTGATAACAGGAACAAGTTACTCAACATGCACAAGGATAGAAAGTGGCCAGAGGGTGGCTAAATCTGGCGAGAAAACACGGTGGCCTGGACATGAACTGAGCTACTGGACAGTGATCTTGGCATTGGAATAACTTTTGATTCAGGTCGATTCAGAGATCGAGCTAGTGGACAATATTTCTCAGGGTACTGAAATCTATCTAAGGGACAAGGTTTCAGGTGCTGGATCGGCCGGAGAAGAATTCCGGCGACCGGCGCTGGAGAAGACGACACTGGACAAAGGGGGTTTTCGATACAGTGGATTTGAACTCGATTCTTTGCTCAGGGAGTGAGAGGGTGGAGTGTAGAAGCTATTGGTGTGGTTAATTTGGCTGGAGGATCACCGGCGTGGCCTGGCGACGAGAGCCAGTTCACTGGTGGCGCGCAATTTGGGGAGAGCTATGATCTTAGCTCGATTTTGAAAAGCAGATTGGTAGGCTTGCTAAAAAGAGTATGCTGATCAATTTCTTCTACTGGTACTAAGGCTAATTTGGATTAAATCGGGTAGTATTGCAGGAACAGGGGTTTTGAGGTTTTCCGATGATCACCGGCGTTAAGGTTCGCCGGGGTGCAATTGGGTGCTATGACACGAACAGGGGGAAGAGGGGAACTCACTGGTGGCTTTGGTTTGAAGAATGGTGCAGCGAATTGGGCTGGCACCGTGAGCTCCAGAGGTTGCTCGCCGGAGAAGAAAGCGAACTCGACGGCGGTGAGAAATTAGTTGGTTTCTATTGCTGGGAAACGAAGCAATGCATTGTGGAGGTATTTATAGCTGCTGAAGCCATCTGCTGGTCGACAATTCAGGGAACAGCGGCGACGAAATCGACCGCGAAGCGACCAGACACAGCGGGGACTTGTGCCGGCGGTGATGGCGAGGCACTGGCACTCGGCGGTGCAGGCTTTTGGCAATGGCAGGTACAGGTGCAGGCGGCGAAGGGACAGCAAGTTGAAAGCTTCATCGACGCGTGGCCGGAGCGTGTCGAACGGTGAAGCTGAAGCTGCTGGTTCACGGGCACACGCGCGGGAAGCAGCTGACGGTGCTGGCGCGGCCGAGGTGGCGTCCACGGTAGTGCCACGAATGTGCACGGGTGTCAGGTACGTGGCAAAGGTGGTGGCAGCTCTGGAAGTTCACCGGTGGCGAAGAACGCGGCGAAGCTCTGCGGCGGTTTCTGTTGAAACACGGCCAGGGGCCTAATTGCAATAAAAAGGACTGATCTGCAAGGAAAGTTTGAAATAGAATTGGGCTTGATAGCAAATTTGAAGATCTAAGGGCCTGATCTGAAATCTGATTTCACGGATGAGTCGTATAAAGATACTAGAACTCATCCAGCCAAAATTTGGTGAGATCGGGCAAGATCTGAAGGGTTTCGACAAAAATGGGGAAAACAGTTTAGGGTAAAATTAGGGTATTTAGGGTTTTGAGACGGCAAGGGTCGAAACTCAGTTTTAGGATAGGATTTTGGAGATGATCCAGAAGGGAAAAATGTTCTGAATAACACTTAGATGATAATATCTGAAACAGATTAGGGTCTGGGGCCGAGATGTGGATTTTGACTATTTCAGGGTTTGGGCGAAAAACAGGGGTGTTACATAAGGCTCCCGTTGACCTCGCCCCGGGCGCCACCATTTGCCTGGGGATAAGGCTCCTGGTGACCCCGTCCCGAGCGCCGCCATTTGCCCGGGGATAAGGCCCCCAGGGACAAGGCTCCCGGTGACCGCCATTTACCCAGGAACAAGGCTCCCGGCGACCTTCGTCCTGGGTGTCGCCGTTTGTCCGCGGCTGTTTTGCTCAAAGACGACGAACATCAAAAGGTCGACATTCGGTTCAGGGCTCTGACATAGCTTCGGAGAATGCTAGAGAGTTTATCTCAAGGTGTGGTAGTTGAACAAAATGTAGAACATAGCTCTACAAGCTTAGTGGACAAGATGGTTTTTAGGTTACATAACCAGAAGTGTTAAATTGGCCTAATGCCATTGGCTGACATGAACTGACAAGGGATGGCATTGTCAAGGAATGGCATTGACATGGTTTGGATAATTTCCAGTGGGAAGAATGTGATTTGATCAAAGCATTGGATGCAAAATGTAATAAGGTAGCTATTTGACAAGGTGGTTTTCACAGGAAAGGTCCAGAATTTAGGTAATTTGCAAAGAGGCCCCTGGACACAGTGAATTGAATGTCAGTGCACGGCCAGATTCTAGGGCTTGAGTATTTGATCGATCTTCTTGAGCTTTGCTTCACCAACTATGTCTAGGAGGTAGGCGAAGATAACAGGAATCCAATGGTGGAGGTTTCAGGAACTAAGATGGTCGGGCGGTGATGAACGGCGATGAGAAACCACGGTGGCGACACGGCAAGACACAGGTGTTGGACAGATCTTGGCATAGGGATTACTTGTGATTTGGCACAACATAGAAGGGCGATGCAGTGGAGTGATATGCTCAGTAGCTTGAGGCAAATCTATTGGAAAAAGTAGATTGAACAACGGCGACGAGACGACGGCGAACGGCGAAGTCGAACTCGTCGGTTTTCAGGAACTGAGGTGAGCTACGGTGGCAGCGAGTTACATACGATAGAACTTGAAATTGGTTGAGGGTTAACGCTCCTGGGGTGTTTCTGATCACTCCCCAGCAAGGAATTGGGTTGCAATCAAATACTGGAGCTCGCCGGCGTCGATGCCGGACTCGAAGAAGACGACAACTGGGGCGCCGCTGATATGAGATAGCTCCGATCAATTAGGTTCGGCTACACCATCTACGGAGTCCAGGGATCACAATGCTACAGTCAATTTGGTCGGAGGTGAAGTGGCACGGGCCGGCGACGTGAACTGCTCACGGTGGCGCGCGAAAACAGGGAAAAGGCTCCATCCGAGCTTCAATTTGAAATCCAACTAGCGAAGCTGGCAACGGCGGAGTTCCACCGGCGGTGGAGTTCGCAGTGCAGTTGTGCAACTGGGCCTGAGGTTGAAAACGGTACAGCTACTGGTCGCGGCTGCTCTGGTCGAAGGTGGTGCTGCTGGTCGAAACAAGAGGCTGGACTCGATTGCAATTTCAATTTTCTGATTTTGGACTAAACTGTAAAATCTGAGATATTGAATATTATGGCTGATTTTGACTTCACAGATTTGAAGGACTTTATTCGACGGATGATTTGAGAGAGGACCTAATAAAATCTGGGAACTCTTGATCAGATTTGAACTGAACTGAAAACAGGGTAATTAGGGTATCTCAAATCTGGGTTTGGCGAGATCTGGAAATCTGAGACTTAAGGTGAGATTTTGATGTTCTGATAAAAGGCGATTTTGTGTTGAATAGCATTTGGGAGGTATTCCCTGAATCAGATTGAGATCTGGAGCTAATTTGTGGCTTTTAGCCTTTTCGGGCTCTGGGAAATCAGAAAAGGATTAATCTGCGATACAATTTGGACTAACTTGTAAAAAGGGCTTAAATGATGGAATCTGGTTGCCAACTTTTGGGATTAAGGTATTGGCATACCCGTGATCACAATCCAAGAATAATTTGGTCTAGATTAGGTTAAGATTTGGTTAAATCTGAATTCTGAAACTCAGGGCATTTAGGGTAATTAGAACATTCAATTAATTCTGTTTTCGACAACCGAAGGAGGTTGATAATTCTGGGAGTTAGAGATTGAATTTGATCTGGCTTCTGAAGGCTTTTATACTCAAGATAGATAGTAGATTATATCTGGATAGTCTGATCTTGAATTGGATCTTCAGGATAGACTTTGGGATTTTTGGGCTTACGATAGATTAGAGTTGAACTGATCTTGCTACTTCTAAAGAGATACATGCATGCATGATTTTCATGAAAAGGAATTTTCACTCCCAAAACTAGGGTGTTACACAGGGACCCCTTCAAACACCCCAAGGGGGGCAATCGTAGTGAGCCACGGCCTCGGGAGACCTTTGTCCTCGAGGGCGGAGGTGGCTCGCGCGATGCCTCCAAGGGCAACCGCCCCTTCCCCGAACCGAAAGGCCGTAGGGGAGGGCAGTCGTCCCGCGGTGGTGAAAGCCCCGCGGCAGGAGGCAGGGAAGGCCTGTGGTGTACCTTCCACAAGTCCAATACCCGTGCCACCCAGGAATGCCACCAACTGCTCCAACACTTCACCGCATTCCTCGATCAGCATGGGCAGGGGGGGGACTCTGGCCTCCTTGCCCCCTCAGCCGGCCTTACTGGCCCTTCTTGCTCCTGCGGGGGGACAGCAGGGACAAGAGCGGGAGGGGGAGCCATCGGAGATTCTCCCCTTCCAAACCTTCCAAAGGCGTGTCAACGTCATTACGGGAGGATCCGCCTCCGGGCGGGACTCCAAGCGCCAGCGCAAGGAATACGCGCTCGAAGTAAAGGTGGTGGGGGTACTAGACACGTCCCGTCCGCCTAAGTGGTCGGACGTCCCCCTCACTTTTACGGCAGAAGACGCGTGTGGGGTTCGCTTCCCCCATGATGACGTGCTCATCGTCTCCGCTACCGTCTACAACTACCATCTGGCCCTCATCCTCGTGGATGGCGGGAGCTCCGCTGACGTCCTTTACCTAAAGGTGTTTAGGGAGATAGAGAAAATTCTTGGGGGGCCTTATGGGATCACCTTCAGCAGGATCATCATCTAAATTCATGTTCAGGCCATCATCAGGGTTTTCATCAACATTTTCTAAATCAGGGTGTGGATCCTCAGGGTCATCCTCATCACCCGCCAGAGCCCCAGTTTGACGAGAAGAGCAAATAACAACTTGCACAGTCCAACTCCTTCCTAACGTTTCACTGGGATCAGAAATAACCAAATAACGAGGGATGTCAACGAGTGAAGTTACTGTTGGGGGAAATCTCCGCGAGACTAAGTCCAGGTAAGAAGCTGTGCCACTAGCCCGGGGACAAGGCCCCCGGTGCCTGTCCCGGGCGCCGCCTTGAGACAGGGCCCCCGGTGGTCTGTCCCAGGCGCTACCATCCTTCCGGAGGCAAAAGTTTCTGGTCCCAGATCACGTGCGGGTCACGCGAGAAGCGCGAAGGACGTTGCTACCCTTCGATCCAACGGTAGCAGGCGGGGTTTAGTCTTTTTGCGTCCTTTGGGGCTATATAAGCCCTTCTAACACCTCATGTAAAGAATAATTGCTCATTATTACTTAGAATAGACAATCTCACAGGTGTGCTCCGGAGCCCTCTCTCCCCGAGAGAGCTCCCCTAGCCGACTCTGGTCGGGAGCACGCCGGCAAGACTAGGGCCCCCACTGGGACCCGAACTTGTATAAACCCTCGTGTCATTTGTTGAGCTTGCCCGACGGGGGAGGACCGGTCACCCGGTCAGCCCGCGTCGTATTTTCTTCACTAGGATCGTCCAAAAAACCTGCCGGGGTATTTGCAATACCACGATAGTTGGCCCTGTCTGTGGGGAACCGTGACGTGACTGCATGGCTCCCCCAAGAACGAGGGCCCGCACCCTTCCCGGTGACGCCGGTCCTGGAGACCCGACGCCACCCGTCCGGGACACTACCGTCCCGGCGCTTCCGCCCGGAGGCGGCCAGACCCAGGTACCGCCTCCCACCTTCCCTCTTACCGCGGGGGGACAACAGGGACGAACGTAGGAGGGGGAGCCGTTAGTGTCGGGGGAAATCTCCGCGGGACTAAGTCTAGGTAAGTTGTGTCACGATTGCCCGGGGACCTGGCCTCCGGGGCCTCCCCGGGCGCCGCCTTTTGGCCCCCGGGACGCAACCTCCGGTGCCCTCCCGGGCGCCGCCATTTGCCCGGGGACGCGGCCTCCGGCCCCTCCCCGGGCGCCGCCTTTTGGCCCCCGGGACGTGGCATCCGGTGCCCCCCGGGCGCCGCCATTTGGCTCCCGGGACGCGGCCTCCGGTGCCGTCCCAGGTGCCGCCATTTGCCCGGGGACGTGGCCTCCGGCCTCCCCGGGCGCCGGCTTTTGGCCCCCGGGACGCGGCCTCCGGTGCCCTCCCGGGCGCCGCCATTTGGCTCCCGGGACGCGGCGTCCGGTGCCGTCCCGGGCGCCGCCATTTGCCCGGGGACGTGGCCTCCGGCCTCCCCGGGCGCCGCCTTTTGGCTCCCGCACGTGGCCTCTGGTGCCCACCCGGGCGCCGCCATTTGGCTCTCAGGACGCGGCCTCCGGTGCCGTCCCGGGCGCCGCCATTTGCCCGGGGACGTGGCCTCCGGCCTCCCCGGGCGCCGCCTTTTGGCTCCCGAACGTGGCCTCCGGTGCCCTCCCGGGCGCCGCCATTTGGCTCCCGGGACGCGGCCTCCGGTGCCGTCCCGGGCGCCGCCATTTGCCCGGGGACGTGGCCTCTGGCCCCTCCCCGGGCACCGCCATTGGCAGGGGGACGTGACCTCCGGGGCCTCCCCAGCGCCGCCATTGGCCCGGGGACGTGGCCTCCGGGGCCTCCCCGGGCGCCGCCTTTTGGCCCCCGGGACCTGGCCTCCGGCGCCGTCCCGGGCCTCGTCGCCCTCCTAAAGGTAAAGTCTCGAGCTGTTTATCACGTGCAGGTCACGCGAGGAGTGCCTCGGGAACTAGCGACCACCTGTCAAGCATCCAAGGAGTTTGACCGGGAGAAGGACGGTCCTGCCCTTCGATCCGACGGTGGCTTCCGGGGTAGTTTAGGTTTTTTGCTTCTTTTTGGGGCTATAAATAGCCCTTGTACCCCTCTGTTGTAAAGGATCGGTTCTCTTTTATTGGAATAGCTAAACTCACAGACGTGCTCCGGAAGCCTTTCCCCCGGAGAGAGCCTCCCCAGCCGACTCCGGTCGGGAGCGCGTCGACAGGACTAAGGCCCCCACCGGGACCCGAACCTGTATAAACCCGTGTGTCATTTTTTGTGCTTGTCCGGCGGAGGAGGACCGGTCATCCGGTCAACCCGCGCCGCGTAATCTTCGCTAGGATCATTCTCAAAACCTGCCGGGGTATTCGCAATACCACGACAGTTGGCGCCGTCCGTGGGGACTCGTGACAAAACGCCATGGCTCCCCCACGAGCAAGGGCTCGCACCCTTCCCGGTGATCCAGGTCTCGGAGACCCGGCGCCGTCCGCCCGGGGCACTGCTGTCCCGGCGGTCCCTTCCGGAGGCGACTTGGCCCAGGTACCGCCTCCCTCCTTTCCTCTTAACTTAGGTGCTTCCACCTCCAGGTCGTTCCCGGTGACCGCGGGGACCTCGGCCAGGACCAGTCTCCCCCCAACGGCTCCCCCGGCTCCCCGGGACGCCTTGCTCGAAGCTCTCGTGGAAGGCCAGCTCCGCGCTCAGCGCTCTATGGACGAGCTCCTTAGCGTGTTGGCGCGGCCCCCGGCCACCAAAGTTGCGTCACACCCGTATCCGGGGAACATGCCCCCGTTTATGGGTTACCCGGCCGCCCCTCCGGCCTCTGGGGGGTTGTCCGTCCCGTATGATCCAGCCGGGGGGTTCCCTCCCCCTGCGGGATATACGTCCGGACCTTTCCCGGCACGCGGGCCCGTCCCGGTGCCGGGAGGTTATTTCATGCCGGGGCCCTTCGTGGCACCAGGGGGGTACCCCGTTCCAGGCCTATTCCCGGGGCCGGGAGCCCAATTCATGCCGGGGGTTTACCCTACGCCGGGAGCCAGTCCCCCCCCCCCCCCCCGCGTCGCGTTTACCGCACCGGGGGCGGTTGACAGAGCAGCCCCCGTGCCGCAGCGGACTTCCCCCCGCATGGGCTCCCCGGTTCCGGACGTCGCCGCAGGGGCTCCCCCCTCGCCAGTTCCGGGTGTTACAGGGCTTGCCCCCTTCCCGGTTCCGGTCGTGGCCATTGGGGCCCCCTCCACTTCGATTCCAAGCGTCGCCGCGGGTGCCCCCTCCCCGGTTCCGGATGATACAGGGGCTTACCCCTTCCTGGTCCCGGGGGTCGTTGCAGGGGGCTCCCCCCAACTGGCTCCGGAAGCCTCCGGGCCGGCAGCTATAGCGCACGAGCTCCCTCCCTCGGCGGGACAGGTCCGTTTCGCCCCGGGGGAGGTCGAGCGAATGCGTTAACCGGAGCGCGGGGAAGAACTTCCCCCCGGCCGCGGGCGCGGGGAGCCTCGCTCTCGCACCGGTCGGGGGAAGAGACCCGCTGAAGAGCCAACCTCTCCGGCGGAGAGCCCGGACGTCCGGGAACTCAGTCCCGGTCCGGAGGAAAAGCGTCGCCACCGCCATTCTGGCGGACCTCTCGGACCGCTTCCAGACTTAGACAACGAAGGTCCCGTGAAAGAAGACAGCGACCGGGGCTCTCCCCGGGAAGTGCAGGGGGCTAACCAGCCCCTGTGCCGAAGACTTCGCAGCATCCGGTGGCCGCGGCCTTACCGCCCTCCGCACATCAAACACTATAACGGTGAGGCAGACCCTTACGAGTTTGTGCAGGTTTACTCCACTGCCATCTCCGCGGCCGGGGGGGATGAGACAGTACAGTGTAACGTCTTCCCCCTCTACCTCTCCGGCATTGCTCGCTCCTGGTTCTACAACCTGAAGGCCGGCTCCATCAAGTCTTTCTCGCAGCTCAAGCGGGAGTTCTGTGCCAACTTCCAAGGGAACTACGTGCATCCCCTGGATTCCTCGCAGCTATACTGTCCGGCAGAGGACTGGGGAAACCATCAGAAGCTTCTTCAAGCGCTTTGCTCAGGTGAAAAGCAAAGTGGCCCATGTCCCCGACTCTACTGTCATCGAAGCCTGCAAAAGCGGCATCCTCCCGGGGGAGCTCCACCGAAGGCTCTCCCGGAGCTGCCCCTCTTCCGCCAACGAGCTCTTCAACGTGCTCGAAAAGTACGCTCGGGCGGAGGAAGACGACATCTGGAAGAAGACCCAGGGGGCTCCCACCCCCGTCGACCGGGGGGCCAGGGATCCCCCCAAACGCCCCAGGCAAGGGGGGCGTAGCGAGCCACGGCCTCGGGACACCTTTGTCCTCGAGGGCGGAGGCGGCTCGCGCTACCCCCCGAGGGCCAACCGCCCCTTCCCCAAACCGAAGGGCCATGGGGGAGGACAGTCTTCGAGCGGCAGGGAAGGCCCCGCGGGGAGAAGGCGGGAAGGACCATGGTGCAGCTTCCACAGGTCCAATACCCACGCTACCTGAGATTGTAGCCAGCTGCTGCAGCACTTCGCGGACTTCCTCGACCAGCGCGGGCAGGGGGGGGACTCCGGCCTCCTTGCCCCCTCGGCCAGCTGTTCCGGCCCTTCCCGCTCCCACGGGGGGTCAGCAGACGCAGGAGGGGGAGACTTCAGAAGCTCTCCCCTTTCAAACTTCGCAGCGGCACATCAACGTCATCGTGGGAGGATCTGCCTCCGGGCGGGAGTCTAAGCGCCAGCGTAAGGAGTACGCGCGCGAGGTCAAGGTTGTAGGGGTGCTGCACACGTCCCCGCCACCGAAGTGGTCGGACGTCCCCTCACCTTCACGGCAGAAGACGCGCGGGGGGTTCGCTTCCCCCACGACGACGCGCTCATTGTCTCCGCGACCATCTACAACTCCCATCTGGCCCGTATCCTGGTGGACGGCGGGAGCTCTGCCGATGTCCTATTCCTGAAGGCCTTCAAAGAAATGCAGGTGGATGAGAAGCTCCTGCAGCCCGCTGCCGGGCCCCTGCAAGGTTTTGTCCCGGGGAAGGCGATCCACCCCGTGGGCAAGGTAGATCTTCCAATGACCTTCGGCACCCCAGAGAACTACCGGACCGAGCTAGTCCGCTTCGATGTAGTAGACCTCCCCTCCTCCTACAATGCGATTATGGGGAGGACGACAATTAACCGGCTGGGGGCTGCCACCCATCAAAACTATCTCTGCATGAAGATCCCCGGGCCGCATGGTGTGATCAACGTCCGGGGAGACCAAGACATGGCCCGTGCTCTATACGAGCGCGCTGCGGCCACAATCGGAAGCGTCAACCTCATAAAGACACCTGGGGGGGAGGCTTCTCCCCCGGAACTAGATGCTGCTGCGCAACCACCCGGGAGGCCCCTCCTTAAGCCGCGTCCGGAAGGGGGCCTCCATAAGGTCCTGCTGTCCCCGGGCAACGAAGACAAAACCGTCCGGATCGGGGCGGAGCTCCCCGAGGAGCACGCAGCACAACTTGCGGCTTTTCTGCGCGAAAACTCCAATGTTTTTGCGTGGAAGCCTTCGGACATGCGGGGCGTCGCTCGGGAGGTCATTGAGCACAAGCTTGCAGTGGCCCCCGGTCACCCCCCGGTCAAACAGAAGCTGCGGAAACTTTCCCTCGAGCGCCAAGAGGCAATCAAGGTAGAGATCACCCGGCTCCGAGAGGCGGGGTTCATTCGGGAGGTCTTGCACCCTGAGTGGCTCGCGAACCCTGTCCTCGTCAAGAAATCAACCGGCAGGTGGCGGATGTGCGTGGACTTCACCGACCTTAACCGCGCCTGCCCCAAAGACAACTTCCCGCTCCCGCGGATTGATCAGCTCGTCGACTCCACTGCGGGGTGCGAGCTCATGAGCTTCCTAGACTCCTACTCGGGCTACCATCAAGTCCGGATGGCGGAAGGGGACGAGGAAAAGACGAGTTTTATTACTCCCCTCGGAACCTTCTGCTACGTCCACATGCCCTTTGGGCTCAAGAACGCGGGGGCAACCTTCCAGCGCCTCATGACATTGGTTTTCAAAGAGCAAGTCGGCCGCAACGTTGAAGTCTACGTAGACGACGCGGTTGTCAAGAGTCCCCACGCAGCCTCCCACATCGACGATCTGGCTGAAACCTTCCGCAACCTCCGCGCGTTCGGGCTCAAACTCAATCCGGAGAAGTGCGCCTTCGGGGTGTGCGGGGGGAAGCTCCTAGGTTTCCTCGTGTCCCAGCGGGGCATTGAGGCAAACCCCGAGAAGATTCGGGCGTTCCTAGATATGCCCCCGCCGCTCTCCGTCAAGGATGTCCAGCGGCTCTCCGGCCGCCTAGCCGCACTCAGCCGCTTTGTCTCCCGGTCGGGGGAGCGGGGCCTCCAGTTCTTCAAGATCTTCCGAGGGCTCGAGGGCTTCCGCTGGACCCCCGAGGCCCAGGAGGCGTTCGACGACCTCAAGAAGTACCTCACGAGTCCTCCAATGCTCGTGAGTCCATCCCCGGAAGAGCCCTTGCTCCTCTACCTCGCCGCGACCCCTGTCGCCGTTAGCGCGGTCTTGGTGAAGGAGCAAGGGGGGCAGCAGCATCCCGTGTACTACGTGAGTGAGGCCCTCCAAGGGGCCAAAACTCGGTACACGGAGATGGAGAAAATCTGCTACGCCCTCCTCATGGCGTCCCGGAAGCTTCGGCATTACTTCCTGGGGCACCCCATCACCGTCCCGTCGTCCCTTCCCCTTGGGGAGGTACTGCGGAACAAGGAAGCCACCGGCCGGATCGGGAAGTGGGGGGCCGAGCTCGCCCCCTTCTCCCTGTCCCTTACTGGCCGCTCCGCCATCAAGTCGCAGGTCCTCGCCGACTTCGTCGCAGAGTGGACTCCCGCCTCTGGGTCCGGGGACGAAGATCTCCCTGTGCCGCCCCGACGCAGTGATCATTGGACCCTTATGTTCGATGGATCGCTGTGTCTCGCCGGGGCTGGTGCGGGAGTAGTCCTCCGGAGCCCCGAGGGGAAGGAACTCGAGTACGCCGCGCGGCTCGAGTTCCCCGCAACCAACAACATCGCCGAATACGAGGCTTTGCTCCTCGGGATGCGCCTCGCGCGCTCCCGGGGGATCCGGCGTCTCTTAGTCAAGGGAGATTCTCAGCTCGTAGTTTGCCAAGTGGACAAGTCTTACCTGTGCCATGACGCAAACTTAAGTCTTTATTTGCAGGAAGTGCGAAAGATGGAGAGGCATTTCGACGGCCTCGAGGCCTGGCATATCCCACGGAGGGACAATGACTGGGCCGACGCCTTGGCCCGGGCGGCAAGCGCCCGGGAATCGCTCCCCAAGGGGGCTTTCCTGGAGATCATCGCGAAGCCCTTGGTGGCCTCCCCGGACACGGGCAACGAGCCTCATGTCCCGGAGGTCACCGAGATCACCCGGACTCCGTCTTGGATGGACCCCCTCATCTCCTTCATCAAGGGGGAGGGGGGCCCTCCTAGTGAGACCGAGGCTAAACGCCTCCGGGCTAAAGCCCGGGCATATCTCCTGCTGGAGGGGAGGCTCTACAAGCGGGGGGCTTCCGCCCTCCTGCGCTGCCTCCCCCGGCCGGAGGGACTTCAACTTCTCGAAGACATCCACGCGGGGAGCTGTGGTTCTCACCTAGCCCCGCGTGCCATCGCAGCCAAGGCCCTCCAGCAGGGCTTCTACTGGCCCACGGTCATGCGCGACGCGCAAGACCTTGTCTCCGCGTGCGAGGCATGCCAGAAGATGGCCAAGGGCTCGAACCTCCCCCCTATAGCGCTGCAGACGATCCCCATCACTTGGCCCTTTGTGCGCTGGGGGATGGACCTCTTAGGGCCCTTCCCCCCAGCGCCCGGGGGATACAAGTATGCGGTAGTCGCAGTCGATTATTTTACAAAGTGGGTTGAGGCGGAGCCTTTGGCCAGCATCACGTCCCGGGCCGTTCAGCGGGTTTTCGGGAAAAACGTCGTATGTCGTTTTGGCGTCCCCCGGGAAATCACCGTGGACAACGGGACCCAATTCGACTCGGCTTATTTCCGGGAATTCTGCGAAGGCCTGGGGCTCGTCATCCACTTCGCCTCGGTGGCCCATCCCCGGAGCAATGGGGCTGTCGAGAGGGTCAACGGCGTGATCCTACAGGGGTTGCGCCGGAGACTCGAGCAAACCGCTTCCAAGCGGGGTGCATGGGCGGAGGAGCTCCCTAACATCCTCTGCTCCATGTGCACGACCCCGTCCCGGGCGACGGGGCGTACTCCCTTCTCCCTGGTCTACCGGGCAGAGGCAGTCCTCCCCCCGGAAATAGGCTTCCGGTCACTGCGGGTCGAGCTCCTGGAGGGAGCTACGCCTGCAGCGTACCAGGCCAACGAGGCCAACCAGCGTCTGGAGATCGACCTCGTGGAGGAGGAACGCGACTGAGCACTCCTCCGCCACGCCATCTACGAGCAGGAGATGGCGCGCGCGTACAATCAGCGCGTGCGCGAGAGGGCTTTCCGCCTTGGGGACCTTGTCCTCAAGCGTGTGACGGACCCCCAGGCCCAGGGTAAGCTCTCCCCCAAGTGGGAGGGCCCCTACAGGATCTCCGCGGTCCTGGGCTCGGGGGCCTACAAGCTCTCCAACCTTCAAGAGCAGGAGCTGAAGCACACGTGGAACTTGCGTTTACTTCGTAAGTTCTATGTTTAGCCTTATGGGCCTGTCCCCTTCCCCGGAGCGTTCACGCCGGAGGGGGAAAAGGGACACTGTATTTTCCTCCCCTTTCGCGGCTTCGCAGGGGGAGGCCCTGTACTTCATTTTATTAGCAATACATAGGTCTTGCTTTTCAAACTGTCTCATTGCAGGTCTCTCTCATTCCCGCCCCTAGCGGCGATGCCCTCCCTGCGAGGATGCCCTCCCCGTGAGGATGCCCTCCCCGCGAGGAAGTGGGCCTGGCCCAACAACTCCCTACAACGGGAGTCCCACTCCCGTAGGGCGGCTTACGATCAGCCCTTGTGGACTGAGGGTGTAAGCGGCAACCCCGTCACAGTGGCCGCGGTAACGAGTCACTTTGGGAGACTAGTCCCCTGCCCAAACACTCAAGACCCGTCTTCGGGCACTTCCTCCTACGGGAGTCGACGTTATTCCCAGCTCCCCGTTTTCACGGCGACCGGATGATCGGCCCCTTGCGGCTTGATTGGATCTATCTTCCTCCTCCGGGAGTCGACGTTATTCCTGGCTCCCTGTTTTCACGACGACCGGACGATTGGTCCCCGGCGACCTTATTCCCGGCTCCGCGTTCTCACGGCGACCGGATGAATGCCTCCCGGAGACCCTATTCCCGCCTCCCCGTTCTCACGGTGACGGGACGATTGTCTCTCGGAGAAGTCACGGATTTCTCGGGCCTTTTCTTCCCCGAAGACCCTATTCCCGGCTCCCCGTTCTCACGGCGACCGGACGAATGTCTCCTAGGAAGCTCTCCTCTGGAAATCTCATCGGGTTCTCTTGGACATTTCTTCCACATGAGGGCTTGTTCCCGGCTCCTCGTTCTCACGGCGACCGGACGATTGTCTCCCGGAAGGTCTTCTCCTTGAAAACCTCGTTTTAAAATTTTCGAACTTAGAAAATTTCCTATGCTACAGGTGACTTCCATCCCGGGGGCCTTATTACCCCCACAGCGCGCGGAGCTATTCTCCGGCCCGCTGTGGGCGGGGGGGATAAGGAACCCCTGGGTGTCGACCGCACCACCCACAAGGAAACTTAGCTCATCCTTGTTAAGATGAGTCGTCCAGACCATCCAAAAAGAAGAAAATAAAGAGGCAATGAAAGGAAACAACAACACAGCTTTATTGATTATCAAACCCGGAGAACATCTTCCCCCTCCGGTGGGCTTCGGAAACGATACAACCCGGGTTCTAACCCGGGGGATTCTCTAAGCCCTAAGGTTCCTGCGCCTAATACTCCCGGAGGCTCTCCGCTAGCTCCCGGGTCAAGTCCCGGTACAATGCCCGTACGCGGCGCCGAGCGTCCCGGAGCACATCTTCAGGCCAGAACTCGTATCCCGCCGGTGGAAGTATCCGGAGGGGAGGGATCATCCGGAGCCCCAGTCGCGGAGGGGACAATTCGGCACGATGATTATCAAAGTTGTCCAAGTGCCACTCCGGACGCCACCTCAACCGGATCGGCTCCCGGACACTATCCTCGCCGCGATTCCCGGAGACAAGGCTTAGCAAGATCAAAGCCGCTTGGGCGTCCCCCGGGGAGCCCCTCCCGGACCTTCGCCCGGGAGCAACCTCCTGGAAACCCTCGTAACAGTAAATTCAATTCAAAGACTTAGAAAAAATCCTAACTTCATTGCATTCAAAATGTTTCTGTACAAGTGCCCGGGGCTTCTTCTAAGAAGCTACCTGAATCAAAAGTCCTAAAACAAAAAAAGGGCCCTAGCTAAGACCCGGGGGGAGGCTCATACATGTTCGTTGGCGTCCTCCCCCCGGGGGGCTTCTTCCAAGGCCGGGGCTGGGACGTCTCCTGCCGGAGGCGCCGGAGCCGGGAACCACGCCTGGATGATCTGGTCGTAGAACCCTCCGGCAAGCTGCTCCACCTCCCGGCGCGAAGGCTCGAAGGAGTCCGGGAAGCTTCGGGGGATGCGGCCCCCGATCGCCTGGGCGCCAACCCCCCAGAACTCGACGAGCCCCGCAACGGCCGCGACGACGGGGATCGCCCGGCCCCGCGCCCGAACATCGGCAGCCTCCGGGATGGCGGAGACCTGTGCGTTGAGAAAACACACAGCCTCTGCGAGGGTCGCCGGCGGCACCTCCCTGCTCCCGGAGCCTAGGCTTACGCCAAGGCCCTCGAGGGCCGACCGGACGGAGCGGCCCGCGTCCGCCACGCCCGGACGCTCGAGCTCTCGAGCTCCCGGAGCGCCTCCTCCCTCGCCTTGGCCTCCTCCCGGAGGCGGGCGTTGACGGCCACGGAAATATGAACCTGGGCCCGGGCCCGGGTCAATTCCGCGAGGGCTTCGTTGTGTTCCCGGAGGGCCTCCTCGCGCTGCCCTACGGAGGCCGCGGCCCGGCCCTCCGCCTCCTTAAGCAGCCGGGCGACCCGCTGCTCAAGGCCCCAGGTAACAGCTGCCACCTACAAAATATATAGAGTTAGGAGGATGGATGAAGACGTCATCGACTCGGGTTACCTGGGCCCCGAGGGACTGAAGCCCCTCGAAACGCTCATGGAGCGTCCCTCCCGCGACGAAGGCCTGCACCTTCCGGGTATGCAGGCCCTCCGAGTAGCGGGCGACCTCCCTCGCGGGAAGCAAAGGGGTCTCCCGCCTGGCGCCGCCAATGCGGCCGGCGGGGGTTCCCCAGACCTCAAGGTCCGGTAACGCGGCCGGCGTCACCGGCGTCTTCGTCGAAGAGGAAGTGCCCCCCGAAGACGTGGCCGAGGAGCTCACGGCGGGAGCCGCCGCCCGGGGGGGAACCATCAGGCCTTTCCCTGCCCCGGGCCGGAAGGTCCTCGGGGCCTCCTCCTCCGGAGGAACCTTGTAGACCGAGGGGCTCCCCCCCTCGTCCACCGGCCAAACCCGCGGAGGCGAGGCCTCCGCGAATCTCACCTCCAGCCTCTCCGGCTCCAAAGAAGCCGGAAGGGGCAGGAGGGGCTCCACCAAGAGCGGCGACGGGGCGTAGTTCGCCGAGTCGGACGCCGCCCCGCCCGTGGTCGCCTCCTTCCCCCGCGCCTCGACGGGGCCCTTCGGGGGAGGAGGTGTTGCTTCCTTCTGGGCCGGTGCTCGGGCACGCTCGCTCCCGGGGGGCTCGTCCCGGGGCTTCGCCGGTGTCGCTGCCGGCGTCGTCGATGGGCCGGGGGTCTTTTGAACCTGGGCCTTCTTGGGCTCCAAGCCCCCGGCCGCCTCCTTCCCCCGTTTGTGCGACCCGGGGGTGGGGAGAGGCTTCCTCTCCGGCAGCTTTAGCCCGTAGGCCGCCGCTACCAAGTTCTTGGGAGGGCCCTCCCCCACGGCGCGCACGACGCGCTCGTGCTCGTCGGCGAAGTACCTCCCCAGGAGGTTCTCCGCCTTCTCCCGCGCCGCCGGGTACGGCCGGACTGCAAGAGGTAAAGAGTTAGTTAAATTTTCGAAAATTCACAAATACAATGCAGCAGGTTCCCGGAGCTTACGTCGCGTCACCGGCTTCACCGGGGGCCGCTGCTCGGGGCCCATGCCGATCCCCCTCTTCCCACCAGTGAAGGGGGAGATCCGGTGGAGAGCCATCTCCTCGGCGGTGTCCCGCATCGAGCGGGTCTTCTTTGAGAGGATCACCTTGCCGAGGAGCTCGAATTCCTCGTCTGTCCACGCCGGAGGCTTCGGCGTGGACGACCGGCTGTAGGTGGGAGGCTCCGGGGCGTACACCACCGCCTCGCCCCGGACCCGGAGGTAAAACCACCTTCTGACCCAGTCCCCCCAGTGGTCCCGGGAGGCCACCGCCGGGTAGTCGATTACCCGGGACGGCAACATCTGGTCCATCACCGAACCGAAGGGGGACTTGGGGCCCCCCTTCACCAGGTGGGAGGTCCGCGCCGCCGGTTCGTAGAAATACCGGAAGGCGCGAAGGGTGGGCTCCCGCCCAGTTGCTGTCTCGTAGAGCCAGATGAAGAGGCCCATCCGGACGAGCGCATTCGGGGTGAGGTGGTCGAGAGCCACCCCGTACTCCTTGAGAAACTCCCGGAGCATGGGAAGCACCGGGAGCTGGAGCCCCGCCTCCAGGAAGGCCTCGAAGGCCACGACCTCTCCGGGCCTGGGGCGGGGGGCTCCGTCCTTCTTCACGGGGACTCGGATGTCCCCGTCCGCGACGACGCATCTTTCGACCAAGGACTCGGCGTCCTCGGCCGTGAACTCCGACGCCCAGAGGAAATCCGAGGGGATTTCCTCCGGGGGCACTTCTGTGGTCTTCGCTCGACCCTTGGGTGCCATGAGGTTAGTCTTCTTTTTCGGTGGCTAACTTTGCAGGAGGCTACTACTAAAAACTCCCGGACGTCTGCTACCGGAAAGGGCTACCGGGAGAGCAAAAATCGTTGAGGCTGAAAATTTGGAATGAGCTTCCAGGCCCCCCAAGGTCCTATTTATAGGGGCGGGACGTGGTCTAGATGCACGCCACGTGGCACCCGCGGATCAATCTGGACCATAGAAGTTCAAACCGTGCGCGGGAAACGAAGGGACGGGCGCGTGAATTGAGGCGCCGGTTCGAACCGCGCGCGCATTTATGGCGAAACGGTGTGGCCGTAAGCATGGGGCACGGAAACTGAAGCGCCGCGGCTCCGGTGACTTGGCCTGGAGATCTTCCCGGTGACGTGTGCCATACCCACCAGGGACTCGAGCATCGTCCCCGGCGTGCATGGGGGGCTGCTGTCGGGGGAAATCTCCGCGGGAGTAAGTCCAGGTAAGTTGTGTCACGATTGCCCCGGGACCTGGCCTCCGGGGCCTCCCCGGGCGCCGCCTTTTGGCCCCCGGGACGCGGCCTCCGGTGCCCTCCCGGGCGCCGCCATTTGGCTCCCGGGACGCGGCCTCCGGTGCCGTCCCGGGGGCCACCATTTGCCCGGGGACGCGGCCTCCGGCCCCTCCCCGGGCACCGCCTTTTGGCCCCCCGGGACGCGGCCTCCAGTGCCCTCCCGGGCGCCGCCATTTGCCCGGGGACATGGCCTCCGGCCTCCCTGGGCGCCGCCTTTTGGCCCCCGGGACGTGGCCCCCGGTGCCCTCCCAGGCGCCGCCATTTGGCTCCCGGGACGCGGCCTCCGGTGCCGTCCCGGGCGCCGCCATTTGCCCGGGGACGTGGCCTCCGGCCTCCCCGGGCGCCGCCTTTTGGCTCCCGGACGTGGCCTCCGGTGCCCTCCCGGGCGCCGCCATTTGGCTCCCGGGACGCGGCCTCCGGTGCTGTCCCGGGCGCCGCCATTTTCCCGGGGAAGTGGCCTCCGGCCCCTCCCCGGGGGCCGCCATTGGCCCGGGGACGTGACCTCCGGGGCCTCCCCCGGCGCCGCCTTTTGGCCCCCGGGACCTGGCCTCCGGCGCCATCCCGAGCCTTATCGCCCTCCTAAAGGTAAAGTCTCGAGCTGTTTATCACGTGCAGGTCACGCGAGGAGTGCCTCGGGAACTAGCGACCACCTGTCAAGCATCCAAGGCGTTTGACCGGGAGAAGAACGGTCCTGCCCTTCGATCCGACGGTGGCTTCCGGGGTAGTTTAGGTTTTTTGCTTCTTTTTGGGGCTATAAAATGCCCTTGTACCCCTCTGTTGTAAAGGATCGGTTCTCTTTTATTGGAATAGCTAAACTCACAGACGTGCTCCGGAAGCCTCTCCCCAGGAGAGAGCCTCCCCAGCCGACTCTGGTCGGGAGCGCGTCGACAGGACTAGGGCCCCCACCGGGACCCGAACCTGTATAAACCCGTGTGTCATTTTTTGTGCTTGTCCGGCGGGGGAGGACCGGTCATCCGGCCAACCCGCGCCGCGTAATCTTCGCTAGGATCATTCTCAAAACCTGCCGGGGTATTCGCAATACCACGACAGTTAGAAACTCTCCCCTTCCAAACTTCGCAGAGGCGTGTCAACGTCATCATGGGAGGGTCCGCTTCCGGGCGGGACTCCAAATGTCAGTGCAAGGAGTACGCACGCGAAGTAAAGGTGGTGGGGGTGCTGCACACGTCTCCACCACCCAAGTGGTCGGACGTCCCCCTCACCTTCACGGCGGAAGACGCGAGCGGGGTTCGGTTCCCCCATGACGACGCGCTTATCGTCTCCGCCACCATCTACAACTGCCACCTGGCCCGCATCCTCGTGGATAGCGGGAGCTCCGCCGATGTCCTGTGCCTGAAAGCCTTCAGGGAGATGCAGGTGGATGAGAAGCTCTGGCAGCCCGTAGCAGGGCCCTTGCAAGGATTCGTCCTGGGGAAGGCAATCCACCCCGTGGGGAAGGTGGATCTCCCCATGACGTTCGGCATCCCGGAAAACTACCGAACTGAGATGGTCCGGTTTGATGTGGTAGACCTCCCCTCCTCCTACAACGCGATCATGGGAAGGACCACCATCAACCGCCTGGGAGCGGCCATCCACCAAAATTACCTGTGTGTGAAGATCCCCGGGACTCACGGCTTGATCACCGTCTGGGGAGATCAGGACGTGGCTCGCGCGCTATACGAGCGCGCCCCTGCAACGATCGGGAGCGTCAACATCATCAATGTCGGACCCTCATTTGAGGAATCCCGTGGCAACCGCCCAGGTGGATTGCGCACAGATAGGTTCATCACAAGCTCACAACAAGCAGAAAGCAGTAATTGCATAAAACATAAATAAACAGGTACGAGGTCATATGGACCAATATTACATTAACATAGCGCCCAGAATGATGCTACTTAGAGTTGCTATGAAATTAACAAGTTTATCCATACAGGAGTCGGTATCGAGATATCGAACACACAAAACAAAGCAGACAGCAACAACGAAGATCTTCACTTCTGGCGGCAACGGTTCTGCTATGGCTTTCTCCACATCGGACTCAACTCGGCGCGAGACCCTCCTAGAACTCCGAATCATCTGGGGCGTTCCCAACTTTTGCTTCATCCTCATAACCAAATGAATCGAGATCGGCGAATCCCTCTTCTGAATTGTTTGTAAAGGCAAGGGTGAGCATGCTTTGACACAATGCTAAGCAAGTCTTTTACTTAGAAATGCAATTATATAGATGAGGAGTGATCAAGAAAAGGGGTTAAGTCTTATAATCATAAATAGTGTAGATTTCAATTCTTTGATTTCTTAAATAAGGGTTTTATTTTCAACAGCGGGGTTTTGGAAATCTTATGATAGACTTTAAGAAAACATTGTGGATGGCGATCCTCCATGATCCACCATTTTGAATTAACCATATTATGAAAGCTTTTCCCAAATTTTACTTGTGTTGAACTACATGGATAAATCCACCGCGAACATACTCCATGAGCTGGGAGTACAAAGTATCTAATACTTTTCTTACGCTTTGCAAAGGTGTACCTCTTTTTAAATCCACTTCTTCACTTGACTTTCAAGTCGGGCCAACTCCATGCGACTTATACGCATGTGACAAGGCCGAGATCACACAACACTTTTGCAGTCTTGTATTAACAGTATCCCTGCTCGGTAAATAGACAATTAAGTCTCAAGTACCGTTGTGGGTCCTCCCCACTGCCTTACTTCCTAGCCTTGGTCTGTGTCCTCGCAAGACATATGACCTTCTTGATTACAGCCGCGCACGACTTAATCTAGGCATAGGGCGACTTCCTTCTTTCCACCTTTTCCTCTCATAATTTTTCTGATCTCACACCACTCACGGACGAATTGCGCCCAACCAGTTTCCACGCGAGAAACCGAACCGACAAACCATGCAGGGAACTGCTAATACCAAGAAAGCTACTAAGTTGTGCCTGTCCCATACCAGGCAAGTGGTTGGTACATTTTTCATGCCGCATAGAGGCACAACTCAAGGTTCTTGTCCTTATGAATTAATAGTGAGGAGACATTCACACACCCAATGCACACACAACAGCCAACCAATCAAACCATCCTCACTATCAATCCTTAATTTCACATTTTCTTTCATAAAAGGGGTTTCAAATTCATTTCTCACATATTAGCCATTTCACACCCAACATGTACATTTAAATAAGAGTAGAGTTTAAGCATAGCATCCTAGGGTGACAAGGTTGCATGATGATTCAATCTCGAAAGGGGGTTTCTGCGGCGACCTGACATACCGTCCACGTGGTAGCACGTCTGATCTTTGAACGTTTTCGAACAAAACCAACTTATCCGAGAATGTTCGTTACAGAGTAGAGAGCAGAAACATGACATAATTAAACATGGTCCAATATAACGACGAGTCTAGTTACACACAAAAGCATAAGCATACTTATTGCATCAAAATACAGCAGTTAGGGTGTTTTTATGGCGGTCATTCTTCGTCTTCGGTGTTGAAGTAGACCCCATCAAGCTCACAGTAGGATTCTCCGCGATAAGCTTCTTGATCTGGTCGTCCGGTCGGCGTGGCATCACCCAAGGAGTATTCAAAGTCTAACAAGGAATTACAATAGCAAGGATGAGTGCCGAGGCACTCAGCAAGCAATTTGGATGTATAAATGCATCATGCAGACCTTAACTAGTCAAAGGAATATTATATTATATTAGCAAGGATGAATTTTGATTCATAAATTCATTTGTGATTGTAAAAGACTCCAGTTATTAAGTAAACTCTACTGAACACTTGTACCACAGGGTGAGACCACCTATAGGTCTCCTTTCCTGCCGCGACGCAGTTCTCGACCTGAGAAAAAGGAGTGAATATCCACGTTTTACTCTGCAGAGGGGTATCACTTTACCCACAGAATCTCTTGACTACCATGTCAGTGTTCATCAACAGTGCTCCACATTTCTGATAATGCGTGACATCGTCAAGAGAACGAAGCCTTTTTCAAATCCTTCCACTAGTTCCCTCCACTGGTATGGTACCACCATACCTGTGTAGTCGGACGCATCCGCTACACCCGCCGGTTGAGCCTATAGCTCCAGAACCCTCAACAGGGCAATCTCCCTTCATGCCACCACATACCTATACATATACGTTCCCATTGTGGAGGTATACCAGCTTCCGGATAAGATACTTGACTAGGCCCGTCCCATACCAAGTCTGTGGTTGATACGGGTATTACGACACTGGGTAGAAATGACAGTTGGTTGTGTCCTTAACTTTATAATCATACTTTATTCAACTATCATCAGAATGTCCCATCTCTATTCACAACACATTTCTCAAGATTAACTTCTATCCTTTTATAAAATATTCTTTTAATGCAATATGATAAGAGTGTATAGGTTATCAAGTAAAGGATAGCCAATTAAAATCAATAAAACACGATCAAGAACAAAACTTGCCTGAAGTAGCAAGATCAGGATCCAAAATATGAGTGTCGCCCTGGAAATCCTTGTTCAGCTCCGCTCCTAAAAGTAAAATGATCGCGTATATAAATTCCTAAGGAAAATGCTGATAAATGCTATGCAGCGATGCAGAGCTTAGGTGCTAATTGCTCTCGCTCTATCGTACGGGTCACTCTCCCAGGCAAAATAAGAAAACAGATTTTATTTAATTGAATTGCATGATAGAATTACATAACTACTTTGAGTTGGGTAGTTTTCAAAAGGAAATAATACTTGTTTTATGATGATTGAAACATAGGTCTAGAATAATTTGATCAAAATACTAATTTAGTGCCAATGCTAATTAAGTTGATAACTGATTTGGTTGCTATTGAAATAACAAGGTAATACAAAATGGATCTATAGTTTTAAAATTCCTTTTTGTCTGGATAAAAGATTATATTAATTTAAATTAATTTATCAAGAAAGTGAAGGTAAATTTGTGTGCATATATGAATGTCTAATTGATTATGCTCTTATTAAACTAGATAAAACTTTAGAAATTGCAAATGCCAATTAGTCTTAATATTTAGTTATTTAAATACCTGCCTTACATAGGTTTTTAATTAGACATAAATCAGTGTTCAATTAGACTTAAATCAGAATTTAAAACAAAAGACTAAATTGGAAAAAGAATTAGAAGGATTTCAATTGGGCCGGCCCAGGGCCCAATCCCCCTCTCGGCCCACTCACACACACACCTAGTACACTCACAACACAGACACATAACACATGCACGCACACACACACATGGCCGCCTATCTCCAGCCGCTTGGACCGTCGTCCCCGGCTCCACCGCCGCTGCCACCGCCGCCGCCGTGCGCTCCCCCGTGGCCCTCTCTCTCTCTCTCCCTCTCTCAATCACACGCGCTGCCCCCCCTTTCCTTCTACTTGCGCCCGATGATTTCTATGCGCCTAACCCTAACTCCGGCCGCCGTGACCCTCGCCGGCGCACGCGTGGCGGCCGGCCGTAGCCCAGGCCGCGTTGCTGCGCCTCCTCTCTCGCAGCTCACGGCCGCGCTTGGCCGCGCCCTAGTGGCGTGGCTGCGTGGTGGCTTGTTGAGCATGTGCGGATGCGCAGCCGCCGACCCGCCGGTTACCTGGTCCTCGACGTCGGTGTAACATCCCAGTTTTTGGCTATCTTTTCTGCTTGCGAGTCAGCATATCTTCTTTGGAATCTCTGATGTCTCAACCCTATCTTGATCTTAGGTACGCCACTACCTTAACCTAAAAAGTTGGTAGCCAAACTTCATCTCCCAGATCATTTTCACATTTCAGTCCAAAAGTGTTTCAGTTTAGTTCTTTTCAGAATTTTCAAAAAGCCCAAAAAGGCTAAAAGTCCCAGACCATCTCCAAATTCAAATCTGATCAAGTGATTATCTTTCTTTCATTTTTCTAAACGTTTTTCCCTTCTGGAAGAACTCAAAAATCTCAACCAAAACCCTAGTTTCAGCCCCGGCAAAATGTCAAACCCTAATTACCCTATTTTACCCTGTTTTTGATTTTTGTCGAAACCCTCAGATCTTGTCGGATCTTACCATTTTTCCTGCTGGATGAGTCCAAGTATTTTGGTAACACTCATCTGCAAAGTCAAAATTCAAATCAACCCTCCAGATCTTCTGATTTGCAGATAGGCCCAAGTTCCCGAACCAAATCCTCGCAGTTTAGTCCAAACCTTCGCAAATCAGTCCAAAACCTTGCAACCAAGCCCCTGGCCCTTTCTTCGACCACGACCAGAGCCGCGTGCAAGACCATGACCTGAGGACATTCGACAGCAGCTGTTGCCGTTGCTGTGAACCACCGTAGCCTTCACCGCTGGCCAGATTCGCCACCGCCAATGGTAGAAACCAGCATGTACCGCACGTGCTCGCGTCGCGCCAAGGAGCGCCACCGTGGCGATGACCGGAGACCGTGGTTTCACCGTTCGCGCGCGTGCCTGACATTGTCAGGACTTTACTGCCACATGGTTGCCATGCCGAAGCTCGCTATCTCGTCGTCCTGACGAAGTCCCGATTTCGTGCGATGCTCCTTCTCTGGCAGAGCTCCCGCCGTGTCCCGATGTGCCTCGCTGACCGCTCCAGCGCCAGAGAGCATCTTCCCGACGATTGCTGCCGCTCCCGAGGACTCAACCCCGCGGCTATATAAAGCCCCCTCGCCCAGCATCTCTTCACACCACCCCGCAGCTGTATGCTTTAGCTTCTACCACCAGAGAGCAACCAAGCCCCTCAGCGCCGCCGTGAAGACCTTCTTCCCCGGCGAGCCACTTTTGAATCTCACGGCGCCAGCTTCGCCCGCAGCTTCTCACTCCAAACCGACACCACCAGTAAGCTCCCCTTATCCCCTTGTTTGTGTCATAACATTTAATTGACCCACCGGCGAACCTCAACGCTGGCAATCACCGGAAAAGCCATAATCCCCTGTTCCCTTAATGCCGAGCGATTCAAGCCAAATTGATCCTCGTGCCAGTAGAGAATAGTGATCAGTAAGCTAGGAAGAGTAAGCCTGCAAGTTTGGAATCGTCAATTTTGCCCCGAGCGTCGAATTCCCAAGTTCGAGCCTCAGCAGTTCGCCGAAGAACGCCGCCGTGCTTCTCCAGCCATTCTCTGGAAAAATTGAGTACACCAGTAGCTTCGTGATGACCCCTAGATGCTTCCCGAGTGTGGAATTGAGTTCAAACACCCTGGAACGAAAACGCCCAAATCGGTGCCTTCCTCTTCGGCCCCGATCGCCGGAGTTCATTTTTCTGCCAAACCAGCCGATGAAACCTTGTCATCTAGCTAGGCCTCAACCCCCTGAGCAATTTACTCCACTGGCTCGAACCCTTAATCGGCCTAGATCAAAAGTTATGATCATGCCAAGATTACTGTCCAGTAGTTCAGGCCACCGTGTTTGCTCACCGGATTTGGCCACTCTCCGGCCACTTTCTGCCCTTGAGCCTGTTGAGAGTTTTGTAGCTGTTATCAAGGCCTAAACCCCAGACAAAGTTGTGCATCAATTCGTGCCCTAGGTCAAAAGTTATGCAATGCCCTAATTTCTGGCCATGTCTAGCACTATGTCAGTGCATGTCCACCAGTGGCATTAGATGATTTAGACCTGTTACATTTTAGCAATTGAAATGCCACTTTGTCCACTAAGCCTTTCGAACCATGTTCTACAATATTCCCTACTGTCAGATCTCCAGAAAACAAACCTAGAACCAATTTAAGGCTATGTCAAGCCATGAGCCGAATATCAGCCCTTCGACATTCTAGTCCTTTTAAGCCCATCTCTTCGATCAATATCAAGTGACCTTGTCCAAACCCTTTCCCTGCATGCATGATATATTTATGTATTATTTTCTAGTACTTGTATGCTTATATAGTGTGTATGTGTTGTTTGTATCCGCCGTGGAACCAGACGTTGAAGGAACAGAAGAGATCTTCGAGGATTCATCTGAGCAGCTAGACCCATCACTGCAAGGCAAGTCTCAAACCCTTGATCATGTCTAGCCTAATATTTTGAAATGAAGTATGTTAACTGTTTTCAAGTATGTGCATGCCTTGGATTCAAATAAGAGCTATGTTTCAATAAAATGATTAGATATGAACTAAATAACTATAAAGCCCCTTTTGACATTGAATATCCATGCACCCTTGTCACCCTAGAATATCATGCTTAGGCTATGCTATGCTCAAGATTATGTGTTAAATGTTAAATGGTCACATATGAGAAAAGCATATTCAAAACCCTTTTTGTGAAAGAAAATGTGATTGGAATCGATAGTGAGGATGGTTTGATTGGATGGTGCTGTGTGCGCACTGGGAATGTGAAAGACTCCTCACTAGAGATTCATAAGGACTAGAACCTTGTGTTGTGCTTCTATGCGGCATGAAAAACGTACCAACCACTTGCCCGGTTATGGGACGGGCGCAACTTAGTAGCTTTCTTTAGTATTAGCTTTTCCCTGCAATGGTTGTCGATCCAGTTTCTTGCGAGAACTGGTGGGCCGCAGAAGGCCACGAGTGATGTGAGTTCAGAAAAATTATGAGAGGAAAAGGTGGAAAGAAGGAAGACGCCCTATGCCAGATTAAGTCGTGCGCGACTGTAATCAAGAGAGGCTATGTGTCTTGCGAGAACATAGACCCAGGCTAGGAAGTAAGGCAGTGGGGAGGACCCACAACGGTACTTGAGACTTGACTGTCTATTTACCGGACAGGGAATAGTTAATGCTAGGATTGTAAACTGTTGTGTCATCTCGGCCTTGTCACATGCGTGAAAGTCGCATGGAGAGGTACCGACTTGAAAGCCGAATGATCGGTGGATTAAGGTGGTACACCTTTGCAAAGTTTAAAAAGTATCAGATACTCTGAGCTCCCAGGTTATGGAGTCTGCGCGCTGTGGATTCTATTTACGTCGATGCAGCACAAGTAGCTTTTGGAAAGTTTTTCACAAAATCTGAATAAAGTGGTGACTCATGAAAGACTGCCACACACAACATTTTCTGAAAACCTAGCTTAAGGATTTTAAAAGCACTGCTTTCGAAAGTAAAGGTCTTTTCTTCAATTAAGTGCGAAAGTCTATTCTATATGTATGCAAAAAGCCAAAGAGCCATCCTTTGAGAAATTCCCCCTCATCTAAGTATACTTGCATTCTTATTTGGGACTTGTTGAGCACCATGTGGACAATGTGCTCACCCTTGTCTTTACAAACAAATTTAGAAGAAGGATTTATCGACCCTGAATCTTACGGTCTTGAACCCAATGTGGAACAAGAAGAAGAAACTGAAGACCCAGCTTGTTAGAGGGTTATGTACCAAGGTGGAGTTCGATGTGGAGAAGGCCCGTACAACACCGCTACTGCAGAAGAAGAAGACTGATGAAGTCCTTTTGTTTATTATTGTTGTTTTGTTTTGTGCCGACCTTTGTGTCAAAAACTCCTTAATTTGTATCAACATTTAAATGTGTCATTTTGGCGCTAAGTTATTGTAATGTTGGTCCTTGTGATCAGCACTTGTTTTGAATTACTCGCATTTTTATATAATACATCTTGTTGTTGTGAGCTGCAATGTGCCATTTCTGAGTGCAATCCACCTGGGTGGTTGCCACCGGATTCCTCAAATGAGGGTCCCACAGAATCTGGTATCAGAGCAAAAGACTTGATTGTAGGTCGTAACCCTTAGATAGACTTTGGCGTCCCTAGAAGAAAAAGTTCGCTAGTTCTTTGTCAAAAATTTGATTACGAAAACCTATTTTCCTTAAGAAAAATGTTATTTTCGATTTTTGGAAAAAGGCTTTAGACTTCTCTTTAAACTCATAGATGCCTTTCGTTCTGTCTTCAGATGGCTTCCGACAGGAGATACCTTCATGGAGACGAGCTTGGATCGTGGGCACTGTTACTATGGATGATGCTGCAATTTCTTGGAGCACGGGACAGTCAGAGGCCAGTATACTGCGTCTGGCAGGATGAGATCAACGGACAACCCATTGGTTGTCGGGCTTTAGTGATTGTCTATGAGATTCCCGAGCACGGGAGAGGCTCAGTAAGACGTCAAGCCCGCAGAGAAGAAGAAGAGGATGCTATCTTAAACGTTGCCCGTCGTGCTGTAGGTACCGTCCGGCAGTTGTACAGCGATTACCTTACTGATTCCCCCTGCCGCTTCATGCCTTACCAGGTCCCCGAATCAGAGTACCGAGTTGTTCTTCCGTCCAGCGACCGGGAGGACGCTATTCTGACAAAGACTCGAGACGTCGTTCGTGCTTCGGAGATCGGATACACCCGCCTACTTCGAGACTACGAGCGTGTTCACGATGATCGCCACTACCTTGAGGGCATGCTTATTAGGGCTCGTGCAAGTCTCCAAGAAAAGGAAAGGCAAATTCAAGAATTGGCTGAATCAAGTGGAGAGAAGGACCTCGAAGCTGCAGAGTCAGTAGTCAAGAAGAGTCGCCCAAAGTTGAAGATCACCGCTCGCAAGAGGGTAGGAAACTTGAAGGAGTATCTCAGCGGTTTCACGACTGCGTCATGTGGCATAGTCATCAACGGTCAGACGATCGAGCTTCCCTGCACTGCAAAGAAGGAGAAGACCCCTGAGGGAAAAGGGAAGGAGATTGTCAACATTAACGACGACAAGGAGGATGATCCGATGGATGCTGATGACGATGAGGAGGAGGATCCCGAGGAGGTAGAGCCTTGTGATTCTTCTGATGATGCTGAGGAGTGACTGCAGACTTCCTTCGATTCGACCTTTTGTGCCTAACCTAGCAGGCGCTAGATTTCCTTTTGTTGTAGCAGTTGTTTTAGTATGGTTGATGTATGCTGGATGTTAGATGAGCTCTATAAGCCGATACGGCTAGAAGCTTTGTATCTTTTGAAAAGCTGATTTATGAAAAAGTCATTCTGCATATCCTTACTCTTATCTCTTAAGTTAAATGCCAGCATTCTGCTAGCACCTCTGTGAATGATTCTTTCCGAATCAATGTCTCTATTCTTAACCTCCTGTTTGAGTAGGATGGTTAACACACGTGCAAGACCCCAAGAAGGAGAGCTAGAGGGAAATCCTAGCAATGCAAGGGCCACACCCGGAACAAGAAGCCGCACTAACCCTGATAGACCAGGATCTTTGACGATGCCACAAGGAGGTGACATCAATGATGTACTGCTATGGATGGAGCGAAACCGACAAGAGTCAGCAACTGTGCAGAACCAAATCTTAGGACAGTTGATGCAACACATCGCATCTGGACAAGCTGAAGGATCCGCAAAGGGTGCGAAATTAACCGACTTTCAGAAAACACGCCCCCCGACCTTTTCAAGTACAGAAGACCCCATTGTGGCAGACGATTGGTTGAGAGACGTGGAGAGGAAGTTGAACACTGTTAGGTGCAGCGACGAACAGAAGCTTCTGTATTGATCAAATCAACTAGCTGGACCCGCTGCTGCTTGGTGGGAAAATTACCAGACTGTACACTCCAACAGAGATTCGATCACCTGGAACGAGTTCAAAGAGGAATTCCGTAGATACCACATCCCAAAAGGCGTTGTTCAAGCAAAACACCGAGAGTTCATGAATCTGCGACAAGGAAACAGGACTGTCAAACAGTACCTGCATGAATTCATTCAACTGGCGAGGTATGCCCCTGAAGATATTGCGACAGAGGAAAGGAAGATCGACAGGTTTTGCGAAGGACTACAAAACTCCTTGCAATACCAGCTGTCATCTCATGAGTTTACGGACTTCCACGTCCTGATAAACCGACTGCTTAAGATGGAGGAGAAGAGGGGAGTGATTGAAGAAGACCGAAAAAGGAAGGCCTTGCCCAACACATACCAAGAAAGTGCTAGTCGAGGGAGACCGATGCCTACTTACCGACCAGCTTTCAGACCACCGCAAAGACCCCAGAGGCCTGCGCCTACTGCAATAGCACAATGTACCGGATGTAGAGGAAACCACTTCTTCAAGGATTGTCCCCTGAAGAATGAAGAATGCTTTCATTGTGGAAGAAAGGGACATCGCAGGAACACTTGTCCACTACAACACTTACCATCCAATGTTGCACGGGCACAAGCTGCAAGACCCCCTGTTCCAACCCAAGGCTTCGCCAGAAATGCTCCGCCCTCTAGAGGAGGAAGATTCCAAAATGGCCGAGGGAGAGGAATACCTACTGCAGGTCGCGGAAGACTCAACTACGCATCTGCCGTTGAAGCGGGAGAATCATCAGACGTTTTGATCGGTAGGATCTTTATTCACTCTGAACTTTCAGTTGCATTATTTGACCCTGGTGCTACTCATTCATTTGTGTCAAGACCTTTCGTGCTCAGAAATAAGTTTCCAGTATCTGCATTAGAGTTCCCTATTTTAATTCAATCCCCTGGAGCTCGGATGCCTGTCAACTCTATCTGTAGAAATATCGCCTTTAGTATTGGCAATCTAGGATTCCTAGCAAACCTGCTAGTTTTGGACCTTCAAGGATTAGATGTCATCCTTGGAATGGATTGGTTAGCCAAGCATAAAGGTCAGATGGACTGTGAGAAGAAAGCGATAACCCTGACGAATGCTGAAGGAAAACAAGTCACATTCCACGCAGAGAGATCAATAGTGAACAACCGAGTGTGTAGTTTGAACAGCTTAGAAGGAGTTAAGTTTGAAGGAGTTCCAATAGTAAATGAATATCCAAAAGTTTTTCCTGAAGAGCTTCCTGGAATGCCACCAGATCGGGACATTGAATTCGCAATCGAATTAAAACCCGGATCTGCTCCTTATGCACGAAAGCTTGCACGTATGACAAGTGAAGAACAAGAAGAATTAAGAAAGCAAGTGGAAGAATTGGAAAGAAAGGGATTTGTTAGAACAAGTTCCTCACCTTGGGGAGCCCCGTGCTTTTCGCTAAAAAGAAAGATGGTAGTCTACGACTTTGTGTCGACTACCGGAAACTGAATGATATGACAATCAAGAACAAGTACCCTTTGCCAAGGATCGATGATCTCTTTGATCAACTAAGAGGAGCGAAGATATTTTCAAGGATCGACCTGAGGTCCGGATACCACCAACTGAAAATTCGAGAACAAGATATTCCAAAAACTGCATTCATAACGAGATATGGATTGCATGAGTTTACCGTGGTGCCATTTGGTTTAACGAATGCACCAGCAGTATTCATGAATTTGATGAACAAGGTTCTCATGGAATTTCTGGACAAGTTTGTCATTGTGTTTGTCGATGACATTCTCATCTTTTCGGAGTCAGAGGAAAAACACGCACAACATCTCAGGATGGTGTTGGAAAAGTTAGTAGAACATCGATGGTATGCCAAATTTGATAAATGTGCCTTTTGGTTAAAAGAAATCTCATTCTTAGGCCACATTATCTCTGGCAAAGGAATCTCAATGGATCCATCAAAAATTTAGGCTATCATGGAATGGAAACAACCGGAAACAGTGACTGAAGTAAGAAGTTTCCTAGGATTAGCCGGATATTACCGGAGATTTGTCAAAGGATTCTCCAAGATTACAAAGCCACTCACCGGACTACTAAAGAAAGATGTTCCATTCGACTGGACAGAAGGATGTGAAAAGAGCTTTGAGGAATTAAAGAAGATATTAACAACTGCACCTGTCCTTACGTTACCAGATAACAAAAAGGATTTTGAAGTCTACTGCGATGCGTCGAAGCAAGGACTAGGCTGTGTCCTTATGCAAGAAGGGAGAGTCGTAGCTTATGCATCGAGACAATTGCAACCACATGAGGAGAATTGTCCAACTCATGATTTGGAATTAGCCGCCGTTGTTCATGCACTAAAGATTTGGCGACACTATCTACTTGGAAATAGATGTGAAATCTACACGGACCACAAGAGTTTGAAATACATCTTCACCCAACAAGACTTGAACATGAGATAGCGAAGATGGCTAGAGCTGATTAAAGATTATGACCTTGAAATACATTACCACCCTGGAAAAGCAAATGTAGTAGCAGATGCCTTGAGCAGAAAATCCTACTGCAATCAAGCAAAGACATTAGGAATACCACCCCAATTGCTTAGAGATTTCGAGAAGTTGAATTTGGAGTTTGTTGAACAAGGAACCATCGTCGCATTAACCGTGAAATGCGAGCTGAAGGACCAAATCCGAAAAGCTCAAGAAGTAGATCTGAGTATTCGGAAGATGAAAGAGGACATGAAATACGAAGATGTAATTGACCTTCGTGAGGACGAGGAAGGAATTTTGTGGTATCATAACCGAATCTGTGTTCCAGAAGACAAGGAAATCAAGAACATGATACTACAAGAAGCCCATTGTACCCCGTACTCTATTCACCCAGGCAATACAAAGATGTACCAAGATCTAAAGGATCGGTTTTGGTGGAAAGGAATGAAGAAGGAAATTGCCGAGTTTATAGCTTCTTGTGACACCTGTCAAAGAGTGAAAGCAGAACACCAGAAACCTGTAGGACCGCTGCAACCCCTACCAACTCTGGAGTGGAAATGGGACGATATTAGAATGGATTTCATAGTTATACCAAGAACCCAGCAAGGATACGATTCTATATGGGTCATAGTCGACAGATTGACGAAAGTAGCTCACTTTCTACCTGTAAGAACGCAGTACACAACGAAAAAGCTGGCAGAACTATATCTTACCAGGATTGTCACGCTACATGGAGTACCAAAAACAATCGTCTCAGACAGAGGAGCACAATTTGTATCAAGATTTTGGGGAGAGTTATAGAAGTCCCTGGGAACGAAGTTGAAATTCAGTACAGCTTACCACCCTCAAACTGGAGGCCAAACGGAAAGAGTGAACCAAATTTTGGAAGACATGTTGAGAGCGTGTGCTTTGGACTATGAAAATTCTTGGGAACAATTTCTACCATACGCAGAATTTACCTACAACAATAGTTATCAAGTGAGTCTACCGATGGCTCCTTATGAAGCGCTTTATGGAAGAAAGTGCCGCACGCCACTATATTAGACCGAAGTGGGACAGAAACAATTTTTCGGACCGCAATTAGTGGAGGATGCCACAGCTCATGTGAAGATCATACAAGAGAGGTTGAAAACAGCCCAATCCCGACAGAAGAGTTACGCCGACAAAAGAAGGAGAGAACTATCCTTCGAGATAGGTGATTATGTATATCTCAAAGTAACACCCTACAAAGGAGTTCGACGATTTCAGATGAAGGGAAAGCTAAGCCCGAGATACGTGGGACCATACAAGATTTTGGAAAGGCGAGGAGAAGTAGCATACAAACTGGAGCTACCGCCTGAATTAGCAGGAGTCCATGATGTCTTTCACGTATCCCAACTAAGGAAATGCCTGAGAAAACCAACGGAACAAGTGTCTCCCACAGAAACAGAGGTTCAACTAGATCTGACATATCAGGAATATCCAGTCAAGGTGTTAGAGGTCAGTGAAAGGAGATTAAAGTCAAGGACCATAAAATTCTGCAGAGTCCAATGGAATAACCACACCGAAGAAGAATCAACTTGGGAAAGAGAAGAAGAGCTGCGTCAGAATTTTCCCTACCTGTTCTCAGACTGATCGGAATCTCGAGGACGAGATTATTCCTAAGGAGGGTAGGTTGTAACATCCCAGTTTTTGGCTATCTTTTCTGCTTGCGAGTCAGCATATCTTCTTTGGAATCCCTGATGTCTCAACCCTATCTTGATCTTAGGTATGCTATTACCTTAACCTAAAAAGTTGGCAGCTAAACTTCATCTCCCAGATCATTTTCACATTTCAGTCCAAAAGTGTTTCAGTTTAGTTCTTTTCAGAATTTTCAAAAAGCCCAAAAAGGCTAAAAGTCCCAGATCATCTCCAAATTCAAATCTGATCAAGTGATTATCTTTCTTCCATTTTTCTAAACATTTTTCCCTTCTGGAAGAACTCAAAAATCTCAACCGAAACCCTAGTTTCAGCCCCGGCAAAATGTCAAACCCTAATTACCCTATTTTACCCTGTTTTCGATTTTTGTCCAAACCCTTAGATCTTGTCTAATCTTACCATTTTTCCTACTGGATGAGTCCAAGTATTTTGATAACACTCATCTGCAAAGTCAAAATTCAAATCAGCCCTCCAGATCTTCTGATTTGCAGATAGGCCCAAGTTCCCGAACCAAAATCCTCGCAGTTTAGTCCAAACCTTCGCAAATCAGTCCAAAACCTGGCAACCAAGCCCCTGGCCCTTTCTTCGACCACGACCAGAGCCGCGTGCACGACCACGACCTGAGGACATTCGACCGCAGCTGTTGCCGTTGCCGTGAACCACCGTAGCCTTCATCACCGGCCAGATTCGCCGCCGCCAATGGTCGAAACCAGCATGTACCGCACGTGCTCGCGCCGCACCAAGGAGCGCCACCGTGGCGATGAGCGGAGACCGTGGCTTCACCGTTCGCGCGTGTGCCTGATATTGTCAGGACTTTACTGCCACATGGTTGCCATGCCGAAGCTCGCTATCCCGTCGTCCTAACGAAGTCCCGATTTCGCGCGATGCTCCTTCTCTGGCAGAGCTCCCGCCGTGTCCCGATGTGCCTCGCTGACCGCTCCAGTGCCAGAGAGCATCTTCCCGACGATTGCTAATGCTCCTGAGGACTCAACCCCGCGGCTATATAAAGCCCCCTCGCCCAGCATCACTTCACACCACCCCGCAACTGTATGCTTTAGCTTCTACCACCAGAGAGCAACCAAGCCCCTCAGCGCCGCCGTGAAGACCTTCTTCCCCGGCGAGCCACTTCTGAAGCTCACGGCGCCAGCTTCGCCCGCAGCTTCTCACTCCAAACCGACACCACCAGTAAGCTCCCCTTATCCCCCTGTTTGTGTCATAACATTTAATTGACCCACCGGCGAACCTCAACGCCGGCAATCACCGAAAAAGCCATAATCCCCTGTTCCCCTAATGTCGACTGATTCAAGCCAAATTGATCTCGTGCCAGTAGAGAATAGTGATCAGTAAGCTAGGAAGAGTAAGCCTGCAAGTTTGGAATCGTCAATTTTGCCCTGAGCGTCGAATTCCCAAGTTCGAGCCTCGGCAATTCGCCGGAGAACGCCGCCGTGCTTCTCCAGCCATTCTCTAGCAAAATTGAGTACACCAGTAGCTTCGTGATGACCCCTAGATGCTTCCCGAGCGTGGAATTGAGTTCAAACGCCCTGGAACGAAAACGCCCAAATCGGTGACTTCGTCTTCGGCCCCGATCGCCGGAGTTCATTTTCCGGCCAAACCAGCCAATGAAACCTTGTCATCTAGCTAGGCCTCAACCCCCTGAGCAATTTACTCCACTGGCTTGAACCCTGAATCGGCCTAGATCAAAAGTTATGATCATGCCAAGATTACTGTCCAGTAGTTCAGGCCACCGTGTTTGCTCACCAGATTTGGCCACCCTCCGGCCACTTTCTTCCCTTGAGCCTGTTGAGAGTTTTGTAGCTGTTATCAAGGCCTAAACCCCAGACAAAGTTGTGCATCAATTGGTGCCCTAGGTCAAAAGTTATGCAATGCCCTAGTTTTTGGCCATGTCTAGCACTATGTCAGTGCATGTCCACCAGTGGCATTAGATGATTTAGACCTGTTACATTTGAGCAATTGAAATGTGACTTTGTCCACTAAGCCTTTCGAACCATGTTCTACAATATTCCCTACTGTCACATCTCCAGAAAACAAACCTAGAACCAATTTAGGGCTATGTCAAGACATGAGCCGAATGTCAGCCCTTCGACATTCAAGTCCTTTTGAGCCCATCTCTTCGATCTATATCAAGAGACCTTGTCCAAACCCTTTCCCTGCATGCATGATATATTTATGTATTATTTTCTAGTACTTGTATGCTTATATAGTGTGTATGTGTTGTTTGTATCCACCGTGGAACCAGACGTTGAAGGAACAGAAGAGATCTTCGAGGATTCATCTGAGCAGCTAGACCCATCACTGCAAGGCAAGTCTCAAACCCTTGATCATGTCTAGCCTAATATTTTGAAATGAAGTATGTTAACTGTTTTCAAGTATGTGCATGCCTTAGATTCAAATAAGAGCTATGTTTCAATAAAATGATTAGATATGACCTAAATAACTGTAAAGCCCCTTTTGACATTGAATATCCATGCACCCTTGTCACCCTAGAATATCATGCTTAGGCTATGCTATGCTCAAGATTATGTGTTAAATGTTGAATGGTCACATATGAGAAAAGCATATTCAAAACCGTTTTTGTGAAAGAAAATGTGATTGGAATCGATAGTGAGGATGGTTTGATTGGATGGTGCTGTGTGCACACTGGGAATGTGAAAGACTCCTCACTAGAGATTCATAAGGACTAGAACCTTGTGTTGTGCTTCTATGCGGCATGAAAAACGTACCAACCACTTGCCCGGTTATGGGACGGTCGCAACTTAGTAGCTTTCTTTAGTATTAGCTTTTCCCTGCAATGGTTGTCGATCTAGTTTCTTGTGAGAACTGGTGGGCCGCAGAAGGCCACGAGTGATGTGAGTTCAGAAAAATTATAAGAGGAAAAGGTGGAAAGAAGGAAGACGCCTTATGCCAGATTAAGTCGTGCGCGACTGTAATCAAGAGAGGCTATGTGTCTTGCGAGAACATAGACCTAGGCTAGGAAGTAAGGCAGTGGGGAGGACCCACAACGGTACTTGAGACTTGACTGTCTATTTACCGGGCAGGGAATAGTTAATGCTAGGACTGTAAACTGTTGTGTCATCTCGGCCTTGTCACATGCGTGAAAGTCGCATGGAGAGGTACCGACTTGAAAGCCGAATGATCGGTGGATTAAGGAGGTACACCTTTGCAAAGTTTAAAAAGTATCGGATACTCTGAGCTCCCAGGTTATGGAGTCTGCGCGCTGTGGATTCTATTCACGTCGATGCAGCACAAGTAACTTTTGGAAAGTTTTTCACAAAATCTAAATAAAGTGGTGACTCATGAAAGACCGCCACACACAATATTTTCTGAAAACCTAGCTTAAGGATTTTAAAAGCATCGCTTTCGAAAGTAAAGGTCTTTTCTTCAATTAAGTGCGAAAGTCTATTCTATATGTATGCAAAAAGCCAAAGAGGCATCCTTTGAGAAATTCCCCCTCATCTAAGTATACTTGCATTCTTATTTGGGACTTGTTGAGCACCATGTGGACAATGTGCTCACCCTTGCCTTTACCAACAAATTTAGAAGAAGGATTGATCGACCCTGAATCTTACGGTCTTGAACCCAATGTGGAACAAGAAGAAGAAACTGAAGACCCAGCTTGTTAGAGGGTTATGTACCAAGGTGGAGTTCGATGTGGAGAAGGCCCATACAACACCGCTGCTGCAGAAGAAGAAGACTGATGAAGTCCTTTTGTTTATTATTGTTGTTTTGTTTTGTGCCGACCTTTGTGTCGAAAACTCCTTAATTTGTATCAACATTTAAATGCGTCATTTTGGCGCTAAGTTATTGTAATGTTGGTCCTTGTGATCAGCACTTGTTTTTAATTACTCGCATTTTTATATAATGCATCTTGTTGTTGTGAGCTGCAATGTGCCATTTCTGAGTGCAATCCACCTGGGCGGTTGCCACCGGATTCCTCAAATGAGGGTCCCACAGTCGGCGCCCCCAGGTAAGCTCCCCTACCTTGGGTCCTGGTTGAGGTGAGAGGTGTAGTTTTGGGCTGGGGTGCTTTGCTCTGGTTTTGGTATTGTGTTTGCTCTGTTCTGTGGAATTGGTGTGCCTTGGTTTGAGGTGGTGCTGTGTACTGTGATGTCTGTGTTTATGCATATGTGTGTGATCTTGTGCTGGCTGGTGATGCTGGATGATAATGGAGGCATGTGGGTTTGGTGATGGCTGGAGGTGCTGATTTGGGAAATAATCTACTGTGGCTATGTATAAAATTTATGCTGAAGGTGCAGGCATCATGTGAAGGCAATGGTCTGTAGGTTCCAGGTGGTTCTAGGGCAATTGTTGTTGTTTTCTGCTAACTCCCAACTAAACTTAACTCCTGACTAAACAATCAGGCCTAACTAAATTGAATCACTGGTTTGGGGTTTCAACAGATACTTTGGGTGATTCTGGTGTACTGCCCTCTAGCTAAACATCTACATGGTACACATCATGATATTCTAGGGCCAAACATGTTGAAATCTAGAATTAAATTCAGCTTTAACCTTGATGCTGGTTCTAAATTTCTTCTCCCTGCTCCTGAACTGCTCCTGCTGCTTCACCTGTGAATCACAAAGTATAGAAAAGAATGAACATGCATGTCTAAATTATCTTCTATCCCCTTCTCTACTCTAAGGTATTACTGGTTACCTGAGGTTTTGGGCTTTTACCCTATTCTCTGTTGTTCTGTGTGAAATGATGCTACTGTGGGTGTGAATTTGGTGGTAAACTTACTTATCCTGCAAGCTTTTGCATGCAACCGACTTAGGTGGGGTTGATGTGGCTGATATCACTATTCCGGCGAACAGGTGGCTGATGCCTAAGCTATATTAGTGTAAAATGGACTGATTTGCAAAATCAGAGAAATTGGAGGTGTTTTGTGCAAAGTTTCACAATAGCAGAGAATTTTGGTAGAATCTAGGGGCTAAACTGATAAATGGCTTTTGGGCCTTGGGCCTGCCCTGGCTATTCTGGAGTTTTCCCCCTCTTTTCTTTTCTTTTTCTTTCCTTTTTCTTTTCCTTCTCTTCCTGTCTTTTCTTTCTTCGCTATTTTCTTTCTTCCTGCTTCTTTGTTGGTTTTGTTTTCGTGCCCATATGAGCTCAAACTGTCTCGTGAACGAAAGCTGAGTGCTGACAAGCATACACAGGGGTGAGCAGCGGCACTCGCTCAGGCTGAGAGGTGGCTGCGAGGAACCCCAGACAGATACCGCACAGTCTGACAGCACTCCTTTAAAAATTAAACTCGCACATAGGTTTAGAGGTCAGCAGCGCGACCACTCTAATAGCCAGCCATGTGGTCTTTGACCCGCTGACCAGTTGACCAACTTCGTGGTCCTTACAGTTTCCACATGAGACTTGGGTCATATCTATTCACATGTTTCTAAACATAGTTTAGTTTTTATCAAATACTCAGCATGCGTATATCTTAAAAACAGTTAATCTACTTTATATCAAAATACTAGGTGAGACATGATCAAGGGTGGCGACTTGCCTTGCCAAGCTGGGTCTAAGAAATCTACTGGGTCTTCGAATGTTCCTTCCAAATCTTCCGCTCCTTGCTCTGCATTCGCACGAAAGCACACACAACACATACAAGACATAAGCATCCAGAAAATAGGCTTTATACAAAAATATATGTAAAATATAAACATGTATGCAAACAAGGGGATTTGGTCAGAGACAGAACAGCGGAGAAAAGGATATTAGGGTTAGGTTCACTGGACAAGACTCGAATGCGACAAAAGTCAAAGGCTTGGCATTCAGTTCACGAACAGATGATGTCTGAAAAGGACACAAGAATGATTTGGGGCTTCTGGATGATCAAAACTGGTGCAAGAGGTGGCATTGTGTGCCAAATGCTGTGAGGGACCTAAATGACATAGTGGACTATTCAGAAAGGCCCTAGAATTTACAGAAAATCACAGCAAGGCTCAGGACACAGGAAATCGAATGCCACTGTACAGCAGTGAGCTGGGGCACATGCTTCTGGAAAAACCACACATGCGTTGGTTCGCCAAACATGTCAGGGAGGTAGGTGGGATCAAAACAAGGTTGCTGGTGAAAGGAATTGGGCTGGGGTGGCTTATCGGCGATGAACGGCAAAGTTGAAACCTTCGGCCGCCTGAGACATGGACGAGCCATGGTGACAGAGAACTGGGGTGGATTGAACTCGAAATTGATTGGGGGGAAATACTCCTGGGGTGGTGCTGATCGTTTTGGAGAAAGGAATTGAACAGAGGTTAAGTGTGCGAGCTCGTCGGCGTTGTCACCGAGCTTGGAGAAGACGGTGAACGACGAACTGGCTCTACATAGCAATGCAGGTTAAAAGCTCTGGGCTACACCATCTAGGGATTACAGGGAAGGTGTAAGTGGCTTCAATTTGGGGAGAGCTGCAGCGAGGCATGCCGGCGACGTGCGACGTCCACGGTGGCGCGCGAAAATTGGGAAATCACGCGTTGCTGCACCTTTTTGAAAACTGGCTGAATAGGCTTGCTAAGAAGTGGCTGAGGATCATTTCATTCTACAGAAATGGATGAAAAGGATTGGAGTGAGTTTAATTTTAGAAATAGGGATTTTTGATTTTCCGGCTATCACCGGCGATGGAGATCACCTCAATGCAATTGGTTGCTTGGACATGGGAAGATGGGTGTGGGGAGCTTACTGCTGAGCTTAGATTGGAGAGAGGGGCTACGGTTTGCTCTGGCGACGGTGGCCTCAAAATCGGCTCACCGGGGAAGAAGAAGAAATAGCAAGAAGACTGAAATTTGGCTAAGTCCTGGAGTTGTGGTTTCTTCATAGTGCTGGAGGGTTTAAATAGGCACAGGGACGGAGCCAACAAGGGAAAACAGCGAGGGAATTTGCGCCGGGGACGAGACCGGCCGGGCGCAGGCGCAACAGCGGCGAACGGCGATGTGATGGCGCACTGGCGGTGTAGCAGCTTTGCCAGCTTTGTCAGGTGCATTGGGATTGTGCTTGGGACGGCACAGATGCGGAGGCAACAGCGCAGCTCCAGCAATGACACGTACAGCATGCAAGTGCCACGGCCACGGGTGTGCGCGCGCGAAAACAGTGCTGGAGCGCGGACGTTTATCCGCTGGTTTCAACGGGACTATGGTTGCTGGCACGTGCGCGCGGGGTGGCTCAATCACTCACGAGCACTGGCGACAAGAGGCGATGGCCGGTGGCGAGCAAACGCGGTGAGAAGGCACGGCACGGCTCCGATCTTACGGCACAGGGGCTCTGGTCGAAGGCAACGACCAGGGGCTGATCGAACAAGGACTGAAAAAGAATATCTGGGCCGATTTGTAATTATATAATTTGATTCCGGGGACTAATCTGTGAATTTGGTGAATGGCTTAGATAAAAAGCGTTTTGACTTTGGCAAATTAATCCACAAAGTCCAAGAGATTGATTAGCAGCTAGGGATGATAAAATTTGAAGATTTAGACAAGTTTTGGGATGAACTGAAACAGGGTAATTAGGGTAATCTGGATTTAGAATTTTGATAAGGCTGAAACTAGGGTTTCGAGCGAGATTTGGGAATTCCTCCAGAAGGGAAAAATGTTCAGAAAAGTGAAGGGGAGATGTTCACTGAATCAAATCAGAATTTGGAGATGGTCTGTGACTTTTAACCTTTTTGGGCTTCTCAAAAATCTGAAAAGGACTGATTTGTGAAACTTTTGGACTGATCTGCGAAAATGACCTGAATGAAGGAGTTTGGCTGCCAACTTTTCAGGGTAACACTCTGGCATAACCAAGATCTCATCCTGAAATGTAGATAGACAAGGCATGCTAGGGTTAGAAAAATAGGGGTGTTACAATCAAGGGCCCGGGGGGGGAGGCTCCTCTCCTGGAGTCATACATCGCCATGATACTTCTGGGAGGCCCCTCCCCAAGCCGCGTCCGGAAGGGGGCCTCCGGAAGATCCCGCTGTCCCCGGACGACGGGGACAAAACCGTCAGAATTGTGGCGAAGCTCCCCGAGGAGCACGCAAAGCAACTCGCGACCTTCCTACGCAAAAACTCTGACGTTTTCGCGTCGAAGCCCTCCAACATGCGGGGCGTTGCCCGGGATGTCATCGAGCACAAGCTCGCAGTGACCCCCGCTCACCCCCCAATCAAGCAGAAGCTGAGGAAACTCTCCGTTGAACGCCAGGAGGCGATCAAGGTAGAGATTGCCCGACTCTGAGAGGCGGGGTCCATTCGGGAGGTCTTGCACCCCGAGTGGCTCGCAAATCCCGTCCTCGTGAAGAAGTCGAATGGCAAGTGGCGGATGTGCATGGACTTCACCGACCTCAACCGCACCTGCCCCAAGGACAACTTCCCACTCCCGCGAATTGACCAGTTGGTCGACTCTACCGCGGGGTGCGAGTTGATGAGCTTCCTAGATGCGTACTCGGGCTATCACCAAGTCCGGATGGTGGAAGGGGACGAGAAAAAGACGAGTTTCATAACTCCCCTCGGAACCTTCTGCTATGTCCACATGCCCTTTGGGCAGAAAAATGATGGAGCGACCTTCCAGCGGCTCATGACGCTGGTCTTCAAGGACCAAATCGGTCGCAACATCGAAGTCTACGTCGACGACATGGTCGTCAAAAGTCCCTGCGCAACCGCCCATGTCGACGACCAAGCGGAGACCTTCCGCAACCTCCGCGCATATGGGTTGAAGCTCAACCCGGAGAAGTGTGCCTTCGGCGTGCGCGGGGGAAGCTCCTGGGTTTCCTTGTGTCCCAACGGGGCATAGAGGCAAACCCTGAGAAGATCCGAGCGTTCCTAGACATGCCCCCGCCGCGCTTGGTCAAGGACGTTCAGCGACTCGCCGGCCGCTTAGCCGCGCTTAGCCGCTTCGTCTCGCGGTCGAGGGAACACGACCTTCAATTCTTCAAGATCCTCCGGGAGCTTGAGGGATTCCGGTGGACCCCCGAGGCCTAGGTAGCCTTCGACGACCTGAAGAAGTACCTCATGAGCCCCCCAATGCTCGTGAGCCCATCTCCGGAAGAGCCCTTGCTCCTCTACCTTGCCGCGACCCCGGTCGCTGTAAGCGCGGTATTGGTAAAGGAGCAAGATGGGCAGCAGCGTCCCGTGTACTACGTGAGTGAAGCCCTCCAAGGGGCCAAAACTCAGTACACGGAGATGGAGAAGATCTGCTACGCCCTCCTGATGGTGTCCCGGAAGCTCCGTCACTACTTCCTGGGGCACCCCATCACCATCCCGTCATCCCTCCCCTTGGGGGAGGTGCTCCGAAACAAAGAGGCCACCGGCCGAATCAGGAAGTGGGGGGCCGAGCTCGCCCCCTTTTCCCTTTCCCTCACGGGGCGCTCCGCCATCAAGTCACAGGTCCTCGCTGACTTCGTGGCGGAGTGGACTCCTGCCTCCGGGCCCTGGGACGAAGACCTCCCCGAGCCGCCCCAACGCAGCGACCCTTGGACACTCATGTTCGATGGCTCCCTGTGACTCACCGAGGTTGGTGCGGGAGTAGTCCTTCGGAGCCCCGAGGGGAGGGAACTCGAGTACGCGGTGCGGCTCGAGTTCCCCACCACAAACAACGTCGCCGAATATGAGGCTTTGCTCTTCGGGTAGCGTCTTGCACGCTCCCTGGGGATTCGACGCCTCCTAGTGAAGGGAGACTCCCAGCTCGTAGTTTGCCAAATGGACAAGTCTTACTTGTGCCATGACGCAAACTTGAGCCTTTACTTGCAGGAGGTGCGCAAGATGGAGAGGCACTTCGACGGCCTCGAGGCCCGGCATATCCCACGAAGGGACAATGACCGGGCCGACGCCCTAGCCCGAGCGGCAGTGCCCAGGAACCGCTCCCCAAAGGGGCCTTCTTGGATATTATCACGAAGCCCTCGGTGGCCTCCCCGAACGCGGGTGACGAGCCCCGCTTCCCGGAAGTCACCAAAATCACCCGAGCTTCATCTTGGATGGACCCCCTTATCTGCTTCATCAAGGGGAGGGGGACCCTCCCAGCGAGACCGAGGCTAAGCGCCTCCGAGCCAAAGCCCGGGCATACCTCCTGTTGGAGAGGAAGCTCTACAAGCAGGGGGCTTTCGCCCTGCTCCGATGCCTCCCACGCTGGGAGCTGCGGATCTCATCTAGGCCCGGGCGCCATCGCGGCCAAGGCTCTTCATCAGGGCTTTTACTGGTCCACGGTGATGCGCGACGCGCGAGACCTTGTCTCCACGTGCGAGACTTGCCAGAAGATGGCCAAGGGTTCGAACCTCCCCCCCGTAGCACTACAGACTATCCCCATCACTTGGCCCTTCACACGCTGGGGGATGGACCTCCTAGGCCCCTTCCCCGCAGCGCCCGGGGGCTACAAGTATGCGGTGGTCACGGTTGACTACTTTACTAAGTGGGTAGAGGCTGAACCCTTGGCCAGCATCACATTCCGGGCAGTACAGTGGTTTTTCTGGAAAAACGTCGTTTGTCGTTTTGGCGTCCCCCAGGAGATCACTATCGATAACGCGACCCAATTCCACTCCGCGTATTTCTGCGAATTCTGTGAAGGCCTGGGGCTCACCATCCACTTCGCTTCAGTGGCCCATCCCCAGAGCAACGGGGCCATTGAAAGGGTCAACGGCGTAATACTACAAGGGTTACGCCGACGACTCGAGCAAGCCGCTTCCAAGCGGGGTGCATGGGCAGAGGAGCTCCCTAGCATCCTCTGCTCTATGCGCACGACTCCAAGCCGGGCGACGGGACGTACTCCCTTTTCCCTGGTATACGGGGCTGAGGCAGTCCTCCCCCCGGAGATTGGCTTTCGGTCGCTGTGAGTCGAGCTCCTAGACGGAGCTACGACCACGGCGTACCAAGCCAATGAGGCGAACCAACGACTGGAGGTCGATCTCATGGAGGAGGAACGCGACTGAGCGCTCCTCCGCCACGCCATCTACGAGCGCAAAATGGCGCGTGCATACAACCAACACGTCCGTTAGAGGGCTTTTCGCCTTGGGGACCTCGTCCTCAAGCGCGTCACGAACCCCCAAGCCCAGGGCAAGCTCTCCCCCAAATGGGAGGGCCCCTACAGGATATCTGCGGTCCTGGGCTCGGGGGCTTACAAGCTCTCCAACCTTCAAGAGCAGGAGCTGAAGCACACGTGGAATTTGCATTTACTTCGCAGGTTTTACATCTAGCCTACACGGGCTCGTCCCCTTCCCCGGAGCGATTACGCCGGAGGGGGAGGGGGGACATTGTAATCACTGTTCCCTCCCCCATCGTGATTTCGCGGGGGGAGGCGTTGTATTTTGGTTCATTGTCAATACAACTGGTTTTTTCTTCAACTCTCTCAATGCAGGTTTTTTACATTACTGTCTCTCACGACGATGCCCTCTCAATGAGGATGCCATCTCAACGAGGATGCCCTCTCAACGAGGATGCCCTCCCCGTGAGGAAGTGGGCTATCACGACCCAACAAGTCCCTACAACGGGAGTCCCACTCCCGTAGGGTGGCTTACAATCACCCCTCGTGGACTGAGGGTGTAAGCGGCAACCCGATCCTCAAGGACCACGGTAGCGAGTCAATTTGGGAGACTAGTCCCCTACCCAAACACTCAGACCCGTCATCGAGCGCATCCTCCTCCGGGAGTCGATTGTCTCAATGAGACGGAGTTCTTGGATATTTTTTCCCAGAGATATTATTCCCAGCTCCCCGTTTTCACGGCAACCGGACGGTTGCCTCCCCCAAAAAATTACCTCCGAAAATTTCGTCTCGGATTCTCTTGGATGTCTTTCCCCGGAGACCTTATTATCGGCTCTCCGTTTTCACGGTGACCGGGGGGTCTCTCCCGGAAAATTTCTCGGAGATATTGGACTTCCCGGCAATCCGGTTCCCCATTTTCACGGTGATCGACAGGTTTTCCCACCGGGGAGAATTCATTGGAATTTTGGGACTCTGGTATTTTCTCCCGGAGACCTCGCTCCCAGCTCCCCGTTTTCACGGAGACTGGAGAGTTCTCCCAGAAAAATCTGTTTCTCCTGGAAACCTCGCTCCCGTCTCCCTGTTTTCATGGCGACCGGAGAGTTCCCTCCGTGAGTTTCGTCGTGGATTTTCTCGGACGTTTTTTCCGGAGACCTCATTCCCAGCTCTCCGTTCTCACAGAGACTGGAGAGTTCTCCCGAAAAAATCCACTTTTTTCCAGGAGACTTTGTTCCCGGCTCCCCGTTTTCACGGCGACCGGAGAGCTCTCCCGGGAAAGTTGAAGTTTTTACAAGAAAACTTGGAAAAATTCTTGAGCAATAGGTCTTCATCCTGGGAGCTTTGTCACCCCCACCGCACGCGGAGCTACCCTCCAGCCCGCTGTGGAGGGGGGGATAAGGAGAACCCGGGAATCACACCGTTTCGGACCTTCAAAGATAAACGAGCAAACTTAGCTCTATCAAAGAAATCTCAAAGCAAACACTCGACTTTATTGATCATTCAACCAGAGGACATCTTCCCCCTCCAGTGGGCATCACTACATCGGAGACGATACAACCCAGATTATAACCGGGAAAATCTACCTCCTAAAGCACCTACGTCTAATAATCCCGGAGACCTTCCGATAGCTCCCGGGCCAGGTCCCAGTACAAGCTGCGTATGCGGCGCTGGGCTTCCCGAAGCAGGTCCTCAGGCCAATACTCGTAGCCCGCCGGTAGAAATATTCTAAGAGGGGGAATCATCCGGGACCCCGGACGCGGAGGGGGTAGTTTAGCGCGATGATTATCATAGTTGTCCAGGTGCCACTCCAGATGCCATCGCAACCGGATTGGCTCCCGGACAATGCCCCCACTGCGTTCCCCAGAGAAGAGACTTAACAACATTAAAGCGGCCTGGGCGTCCCCCGGGTGGCACCCGCCGGAGCTCAAAGGCCTCACCCCTGGGGAACCTCTCCCGGACCTTCGCCCGGGAGTAACCTCCCGGGAAACCTGGTACATTGCATTCATTTAGACTTAGAAAATTTTCAATTTCTATTGCATTCAAAATATTTTCGTACAAGTGTCCGGGGCTTCCTCTAAGAAGCTACAGGGAGCAAAAACCTAAAAAACAAAAAGGAGTCCTATCTAGACCCAGGGGGAGGCTCATACTTGGTCATTGGCGTCCTCCCCCTGGGGGGCTCCCGCCGGAGCCGGTGTACCCGCTCCCGGAGGCGCCGGTGCCGGGAACCTCACCCGGATGATCCGGTCGTAGAAGCCCCCGGCAAGCTGCTCCACCTCCCGGTGCGAGGGCTCGAAAAACTCCGGAAAACTCCGGGGGATGCGGCCCCCGATTGCCCGGGCGCCCACCCCCCGGTGCTCTACGAGCCCGGCCGCGGCCGCCACAACGGGGATCACCCAGCCTCGCGCCCGGGCATCAGCGACCTCCGAAATCATGGAGACTTGTGCGTTGAGAAAACGCACAGCCTCCGTGAGAGTCGCCGGGGCCGCCTCGGAGCAGCTCCCGGAGCCTAGGCTCATGCCAAGCCCCTCAAGGGCTGAGCGAACAGAGCGACCCGCGTCCGTCACCGCCCAGACGCTCGAGCCCTTGAGCTCCTGGAGGGCGTCCACCTTCACCTTGGCCTCCCTCTGGAGCCAGTCGTTGGCGGTCTCAGAGGCGTGGATTTGGGCCTGGACCCGGGCAAGCTCTCAGAGGGCATCGTCCCGCTGCTCCTGGTAGGCGGTGGCCCTCTCCTCTGCTTTCTTGAGCGCCTGACCGAAGCGCCTCTTGAGCCCCCAGGTAATGGTCGCCCCCTATAAGTTCAAGAGTTAGGAAAAATTCGAGTTGGGGGGGCTGAAGGAAAACACCCACCGGCTCGGGGAAGTACCTGGATTTGGAGAGATTGAAGCTCCCCAAAACACTCGCGGAGCGTCCCTTCTGAGACATAGTCCTGGACCTTCCGTGTCTGCAGGCTCTCCGCGTAACGATCGACTTCCCCCGTGGAAAGCAGGGGGTCTCCCTCCAGGCGATGGACCCATTGCGGCCGACGAGGGGCCCCCGGACATGACTCGCCGAGGTAATGTGGACCGGGGTGGCGGTGGCCGGCGTCTTCGCTGCTGAGGATGTGGCCGCCGAAGAGGTGGCCGAGGAGCTCTCGGAGGGGGTCCCTCCCCAGGGAGGGATCAGGAGCCCCTTCCCTTTCCCAGGCCGCGGGGCCCCCGGGACCTCCATCTTCGGGGGAACCTCATAGACTGAGGGGCTCCCCCCCTCGTCTACTGGCCACTCCACACGCGGGGGCGAGGCCTCCGCGAACCGGACCTCCGGCCTCTCTAGCTCCAGAAGCGCCGGGGCCACCGGGAGGGCTATCGCCGAAGGTGGCGAGGGGGTGTAGTTCACTGAATCGGACGCCCCCCCGTCGATGGCTGGTCCCTTCCCCCGAGCCTCTGCGGGGCTCTCCGGGGGAGGGGGCGTCGTTTCCTTCCGGGGCGGCCCCTGTGCCCCGGGAGTTGCGTCTCGGGCCTTCACCGGTGTGGAACCCGGTGTCGTCGATGGACCGGGGGCTCTCTGAGTCTTGGCCTTCTTCGGCTCAGAGCCCACGGCTGTCTCCCTCCCCCTCTTGTGGGAACCAGGAGTGGGGAGGGGCTTTCTTGCCGGTAGCCTTAGCCCAAAGGCTTCGGCTACCAGATTCCGGGGAGGGCCCTCCCCCACAACGCGCACGATGCGCTCGTGCTCGTCAGTGTAGTACCTCCCGAGGAGGTTCTCCGCCTTCTCCCGGGCCGCCGGGTACGGCCAGACTGTGAAAGATAAGAGTTAAAAAAATTTAAAAGAAATGAACCAGGTAGCCGGGAACCTACGTCGGGTCACCGGCTTCTGCGGGGGCTGCTGGGCCGGGCACATCCCGATCCCCCTCCTCCCGTGCGAGAAGGGGGAGATCTTCAGAAGCGTTATCTCCTCGGTGGCGTCCCGCATAGAGCGAACACCCCGGGAGCGAACGACCTTGCTGAGGAGCTTCAGCTCCCCCTCCGTCCACACCGAGGACTTCGGCGCGGACGACCGGTGTGGGACCCTCATTTGAGGATTCCAATGGCAACCGCCCAGGTGGATTGCACACAGAAAGGTACATCACAAGCTCACAACAACAGGATTCACTTTAATCAATAAGTCAAATAGATAGAATGAGTACAAGGTCACGAGGACCACTATTACATTATCATAAAGCCAAGAATGGCATTAATTAAAGTTGATACAAAGTAGAGGGTTTTTCATAAATCAAGAATAAAAAACAATAACACGAAAGCAGTAACAGAGGTCTTCATTTCCTTCTGCAGCGGTTCGGCTCGGGCCTTTACCACATCGAACTCAACTTGGCGCATGACCCTCCTAGAAGCTCAAATCGTCTGGACAGGTTCCTTCCTCTTCTCGGTGCTCAAGGCTAAAGGGATCGGGATCCTTGAATCTTTTCTTCTGAATTTGTTTGTAAAGGCAAGGGTGAGCATATTTTCCACAATGCTCAGCAAGTCCCGTTATGAGAATGCAGATACATAGATGAGGGGTTTTCAAGAAAAGGGGTCTTGGTTTTATATATATAGTAATAGAGTAGATTTTCACTCTCATTTTGAAGAAAAGACCTTTGTTTTCAAAAGCTGGGCTTTTAAAATCCTAAGCTAGATTTTCTGAAATGTTGTGTGTGGCGGTCTTTCATGAGTCACCACTTTACTCAAATTTTGTGAAAAACTTTCCAAAAGCTACTTGTGCTGCATCGACGTGAATAGAATCCACAGCGCGCAGACTCCATGACCTGGGAGCTCAGAGTATCCGATACTTTTTAAACTTTGCAAAGGTGTACCACCTTAATCCACCAATCACTCAGCTTTCAAGTCAGGCCAACTCCATGCGACTTTTACGCATGTGACAAGGCTGAAGTGACACAACAGTTTACAGTCCTAGTATTAACTATTTCCCTACCCGGTAAATAGACAGTTAAGTCTCAAGTACCGTTGTGGGTCCTCCCCACTGCCTTACTTCCTAGCCTGGGTCTATGTTCTCGCAAGACACATAGCCTCTCTTGATTACAGTCGCGCACGACTTAATCTGGCGTAGGGTGTCTTCCTTCTTTCCACCTTTTCCTCTCATGATTTTTCTGAACTCACATCACTCGTGGCCTTCTGCGGCCCATCAGTTCTCGCAAGAAACTGGACCGACAACCATTGCAGGGAAAAGCTAACACTAAAGAGAGCTACTAAGTTGCGCCCGTCCCATAAACAGGCAGGTGGTTGGTACGTTTTTCATGCCGCATAGAAGCACAACACAAGGTTCTAGTCCTTATGAATCTTTAGTGAGGAGTCTTTCAGATTCCCAGTGCGCACACAGCACCATCCAATCAAACCATCCTCACTATCGATTCCAATCACATTTTCTTTCACAAAAAGGGGTTTTGAACATGCTTTTCTCATATGTGACCATTCAACATTTATCATATAATCATCGAGCATAGCATAGCCTAAGCATGATAATCTAGGGTAACAAGGGTGCAGGGATATTCAATGTCAAAAGGGGCTTTACAATCATTTAGGTCATATCTAGTCATTTTATTGAAACATAATTCTTATTTGAATCTAAGGCATGCATATACTGGAAAACAGTTAACATACTTCATTTCAAAATAGCAGGTGAGACATGATCAAGGGTTTGAGACTTGCCTTGCAATGTTGGGTCTAGTTACTTGGGTAATTCTTCGAAGATTTCTTCCGCTCCTTCAATGTCTGGTTCCACGGCGGATACAGATAATACACACATACACTACATAAGCATACAAAAGATAGTCTTTATGGGAAACGATAAATAAAATATATCATGCATGCAGGGGAAAGGGTTTGGGCAAGGTCACTTGATATTGATCGAAGAGATGGGCTCAAAAGGACTTGAATGTCGAAAGGCTGACATTCGGTCCACGAATTGACATAGCTATAAGTTGGTCTTAGGTATGTTTTCTGGAAAAGTGGCAGTAGAGAAAGTTGTAGAAAACAACTCCAGGAATCTAATGGACAAGGTGGCATTTCAATTGCTCAAGTGTAACAGGTATAAACCATCTAATGCCACTGCTGGACATGCACTGACATAGTGCTGGACATGGCTGGGAGCTAGGGCATGGCATAACTTTTGATCCAGGGCTTCAATTGATGAACCACTTTGTCTGGGGGTTAGGCCTTAGCAACAGGAACAAAACCCTCAATAGGCTTAAGGGCAGAAAGTGGCCGGAGGGTGGCCAAATCAAGCGAGTAAACACGGTGGCCTGAGTTACTGGACAGTGATCTTGGCATTGAAATAACTTCTGATTCAGGTTGATTCAGGGATCGAGCTAGTAGACAATATAGCTCAGGGTACTAGAGGCTATCTAAGGGACAAGGTGTGCGGGGCTAGATCAGCCGGGGAGAAATTCCGGCGACCGACGCTGGAGAAGACGACACTGGAGATTGGGGCTTTTCGATCTAAAGACTTTGAGCTCGATCCTTTGCTCAGGGAGTGAGAGGGTGAGGTGTGAAGGCTACTGGTGGGGTTAAATCCACTGGAGGATGGCCGGAGAAGCTTGGCAGCGTGAGCCGGTTTGCTGGTGGCGCGCAATCTACGGGAAAGCTACAATCTCAGCTCAATTTCAAAATCCAAGTTCGTAGGCTCGCTCAAAGGGTTGCACTGAACATCTTTCATCACTGGCACGAGGTTTAATTCGGATCGAATCGAGCAGTATTAAAGAAACAGGGGATTTGGGATATTCCGGCGATCGCCGGCGTTAGGGTTCACCGGGGGCCAATTAAACGCTATGATACGGAGAGGGGAACGAGAGGAACTCACTGGTAGTCTTAGATTGAAGAGAGGAGCTTCGGGCGAAGCTGGCATCGTGAGCTCCTGAGGTGGCTCGCCGGGGAAGAAACCGTTCACGGCGGCGCTGAGGAAGCTGCTACTCTCTGGTGCTGTGGTTGAAGAAATGAAGCCACGGGGTGGTGCGAAGTGATTCTGCGCAAGGGAGGGAGCTTATATAGGCGATGCGCTGAGCTCGGGAGTTGAAGCATATCGGGCGGGATTTGTGGCTGACACCGGAGAAACGATCGAGACGACGTCAGGACGCGGCAAAGACTGTGCCAGAGAAGGAGGGGATCACGCGAAATCGGCTGGAGTAGGGCGACAAGATCACTGGCTTCGGCATGGCTGCAACGTGGCGTTGCTTTGCTGCTGCTGGAGCACGCGCGCGTGGGAGAATCACGGCAAGGCGCGCTGAGGTTGCTCCACGGTGGCGGCACGGTTGCGCACAGGTGGCTCTACGTGGCGGTGACGGTGGCTGCGGGCGAGACTTCGTCGGCGGCGAGTCCTGCGGCGAGGCGAGGTGGCGAGGCTCTGGTCGGGCAACCTGGTCGAGGACGAAAATGGCACAAGGGCCTGGTTGTAATGCTTGGACTGAACCGCAAGGGATTTGGACTAATCTGCAAGGTTTTCTTTCGGGATCTTGGGCCTATTTGCAAATATGGAGATCTAAGGGGCTGATCTAAGATCTGGTTTTACAGGTGAGTGCTACTAATTCATTTGGACTCATCCAGCAAGAAAAATGGTGAAATCCAACAAGATCTGGTGGTTTTGACAAAAATCGAAAACAGGGTAATTAGGGTAAACAGGGTAATTAGGGTTTGAAACTTTGGCGAGGCTGAAACTAGGGTTTCGGTTCAGTTTTTGGAATTCTTCCAGAAGAGAAAAATGTCTAGAATAGTGAATGGGAGATATTCACTGAATCAGATCAAAGTTTGGAGATGGTCTGAGACTTTTGGTCTTTTTGAGCTTCTGACAAATCTAAAAAGGACTAATCCGCAATGCTTTTGGACTAAAAAGCGAAAATGGTCTGAAAGGCAGAGTTTGGTTGCCAACTTTTTAAATTAAGGTGGTGGCACACCTGAGATCATAATTCTGAGATAAAGATCGAAATGGGGTTGAGACATCCAAGAATCCAATGAACATATACCGGCTGACAAGCTAAAGAGATGGCAAAATTTGGGATGTTACAACCGGCTATAGGTGGGGGCCTCCGGGGAGTACACCACCTCGTCGTCCCGAACTCGGAGGTAGAACCACCTCCGGATCTAGTCCCCCCAGTGGTCCCGGGAGGCCGGCATCGAGTACTCCGCTACCCTAGATGGCAGCAGCTGAATTATCACCGAGCCTAAGGGGGACTTTGGTCCTCCCTTGACTAGGTGGGACCTCCTCGCCGCCGGCTCGTAAAAGTACCAGAAGAATCAAAGCATGGACTCCCGTCCAGTAGCCGTCTCCAAGAACCATATGAAGAGGCCCATCCGGACGGTGGCATTCGGCGTGAGGTGGTTCAGTGCCACCCGGTACTCCTTCAGAAACTCCCGGAGCAAGGGATGCACCGGGAGCCAGAGCCCCGCCTCGAGGAAAGCCTCGAAGGCCACTACTTCCCCGGGCCTGGGGCGGGGGGCTCCGTCTTTCTTCGCGGGGATTCGAACGTCCCCGTCCACGACGATCCCCGGGTCAACCAGGGACTCCAAGTCCCCGGTCGTGAACTCGAAGGCCCAGAGGAGGTCCGCGGTGACTTCCTCCGGCGGCACCTCCGTGGCCTTGGCACGGCCCTTGGGTCCCATTAGATTTTACCGGTGGCTTAGGCTTTGGAAACTAGGGGGGGACCTAAGGGTTCCGGAGGCTAAACTTCCAGGAACTAGCTTCCGGGAGAGAGCTACCGGGAGAGCTAAGGGCGCTAAAGTTCTGAAAGCTCGAAGTTTGGAATGAGCTCTCCGGGCCCCCCGAGGCCCTATTTATAGGGGCCGAGCACGGCCCTGATGCGCACCACATGGCCCTCCGTGGCACGTCCACACCGCTGGAATTCAAACAATGCGCGGGAAACGAAGGGACGGGCGTGCGGAACGAGGTGTCAGTTCGAACCGCGAGCGGCCATTATGGCCTAACGGTGCGCTCCCACTGAGACAACGGCACGGTCATAAACGCGCGGCACGAAAATCGAAGTGTCACAGCTCTGGTAGCTTGTCCCGGAGATTTTCCCGATAACATGAACCATTCCCTCCGGGAACTCGAGCATCATCCCCGGAGGGCTGCTATTGTGGGAAATCTCCGCGAGACTAAGTCCATGTAAGAAGCTGTAACACTAGCCTAGGGACAAGGCCCCCGGTGCCTGTCCCAGGCACCGCCTTTTGCCCGGGGACAAGGACCCTGGTGCCTGTCCCGGGCGCCGCCTTTAGCATGGGGACAAGGCCCCCGGTGCCTGTCCTGGGCGCCGCCACTAGGGACAAGGCCCCCAGTGGCTGTCCCGGGCGCTGCCACTAGCCTGGTGACATGGCCCCCGGTGCCTGTCGCGGGCACCGCCTTTTGCCTGGGGACAGGGCCCCCGGTGCCTGTCCCGGGCTCCGCCTTTAGCCCAGGGACAAGGCCCCCGGTGCCTGTCCCGAGCGCCGCCTTTAGCCTGGGGACAAGGCCGTCGGTGCCTGTCCTGGGCGCCGCCTCTAGCCCGGGAACAAGGCCCCCGGTGCCTGTCCTGGGCGCCGCCTTTTAACCGGGGACAGGGCCCCCGGTGGCTGTCCCAGGCGCCGCCTTTAGCCCAGGGACAAGGCCCCCGGTGCCTGTCCCGGGCGCCGCCTTTTGCCCGGGGACAAGGCCCTCGGTGGTCTGTCCCGAGCACTACCATCCTTCTGGAGGCAAAAGTCTCCAGTCCCGGATCACGTGCGGGTCACGCGAGAAGCGCCTCGGGAATCGGCGGACACCTGTCAAGCATCCGAGGTGCCTGATCGGGAGAAGGACGGTTCTACCCTTCGATCCAACGGTAGCAGGCGGGGTAGTTTAGTCTTTTTGTGTCTTTTCGGGCTATATAAGCCCTTGTAACACCTCATGTAAAGAATAATTGCTCATTATTACTTAGAATAGACAATCTCACAGGTGTGCTCCAGAGCCCTCTCTCCCCGAGAGAGCTCCCCTAGCCGACTCCAGTCGGGAGCACGCCGACAGGACTAGGGCCCCCACTGGGACCCGAACCTGTATAAACCCTCGTGTCATTTGTTGAGCTTGCCCGACGGGGGAGGACCGGTCAGCCGGTCAGCCCGCGTCGTATTTTCTTCGCTAGGATCATCCACAAAACCTACCGGGGTATTGACAATACCACGACAGTTACTAAACACTTCACCATAACATGAGATCTATCACCAGTTCTTTGATAATCATTGTCCCACTCTTTGAGAAAGCAAAAGAGGAAACAGCCTTGTTAAGTGTTTGAAAAGACCAGAAATCAAGAGGAAAATTTAACAGCATTAGCCAAACTTCCTGATTAAAGCTAACCCTTCTTGCATTAAAACCTTCATTGTGATGGTTAAGGAAAAGCATAAAGTTAGCTTCAACATGAAGCCCTTCATCCAGCAAGATATCTCTCTGCAGAGCTGATTGGAAGCGAACAGAAGCATCGCCCAATCCCGAAGGGTAGACTTGAATAGGGATCTCTCTTGCATTCTGAAAGTAGTTTCTGGTCACTTGAATGGGTGCCATAGCCTCCGGCGCAAGACTGACAATTACAGTATTGTCATTGGTCTCATTTCTGGTAGAGACATACCTAGCACGAAGGGGACGGCCTTGCACAACAATTTCCTCCAATCCATCTCACAAGAATGGAGCAGGATCCACCCAGTAATTAGCCATGTTTGTGAAGGAATTAACAAGAAGAGCAGTGGCTAAATAAGAGGCCAAAACACAAATATCAGAGGTGGAAGGAGAAGTGGAAGTGGAGGCAGGTTGGGGAGCGTAATGATTAACCGCAGTATTATCACGAAACCCAAAAAACTCAGAGAAAGAATTGAAGTGACAGAGCACACGTTTACCCTTCTCCAAAGCCATCCTAGCCACAGGATCCAGGTTAGATCCAAACTGAGGACACCAATTGGCCATCCGATTCAAAGGAGGACCTCCAAAAAGAGGCGCGAAAGGAGAGGCAACTGCACCAATTCCACTACCACAATTAACCTGGAAGCCAGAAAGCCTCTTCCTTTTCCAAACCAAATGACGTTTCAAACAAGAATGACGAAGATGGCCATAATTATAGCAATTCAAACAGCGCACCTGAGAGCGACAAATCCGTTTAACATGGCCCAGCGCAAAACAATTAAAAAAACAAAGCGAATTCCGAGGGGTCAAGCTAGAAGATCGTTGAAGGTGACTATTCTGGAACCGAAGACGTTTGAACACCGAAACCCGGCCTGTAGAAGGAATCCTTCGAGAATGATCAGGAAATTGGATCCGATCAAAGACAGAAACACCAGAACATTTTGAATTCTTTTTATGAATAACCAAAGACCATTTCTTTTCTTGCTCTAACTTCCAAAGATCAAATTCTCTCCTCCAATTTGGACCTCCATCTCTCCAAAGGGAGAAGAATAAGGAACAATCCTTATGAATAATCTGATTCATCTTAGGAATGGCAAAACCAATTCTTTTGTCACAAACCAAAAACCTAAAACTGAAATCAGTCAACGCAATCACTCTGAAGTCCAAACTTAAACCTCCAAAATAAGCAGACAGAATTTTACTTAAAGAATCTTCTGAAGGACGGAATTTACTTCTACCAAAAGAAGCAACCATAAGGAAATCCTTAGAAGAAAACTTCACGCTTTGAGTAACATTAGAAAGAAACGAGTTCCTCATGGAAAGCAGAAATTCACGTCCAAGAGTCCAGTCCAAAGTCTTAGAATTAAACGCCATGAAAACCAGAATAACCAATTCCCGATCGAAAACCAGAGACAAACAAGCGAAAGAACAGGAACAAGAGACCAGGAGAGCAGCTGAAGGAAAAGAGAGAGAGACAGACGATCATCCAGAAGAGACTCCATCAAAGCTCCAAGCATCTCCCACATCGCCACCAGAATCGCCTCCTATCTCCATCATTGAACCCCTTATCATCACTATGTCCTTGATGGAACGCGGTGGGGGCATGTCTAGCATGGCCTGAATCTTCTTGGGGTTGGCCTCTATGCCCCGTTGGGACACGAGGAAGCAAAGCAGCTTCCCCCCGCGCACGCCAAAGGCGCACTTCTTCGGGTTTAGCATCAACCCATATTTGCGGACGTTGTGGATGGTTTCTGCCAAGTCATCGAGGTTAGCGGCCGCATGGAGACTTTTGATGACCGAGTCGTCGACGTTGACCTCGACGTTGTGGCTGATTTGGTCCTTAAAGACCAGTGACATGAGTCACTGGAAAGTTGCTCCAGCGTTCTTCAGCCCGAAGGGCATGTGGATGTAGCAGAAGGTCCCGAGGGGAGTTATAAAACTCGTCTTTTCCTCATCCCCTTCCACCATCCAGACTTGGTGATAGTCCGAATATGCGTCCAAGAAGCTCATCAGCAGGCGGTTGAGTCAACTAGTTGGTCGATCCGCGGGAGTGGGAAGTTGTCTTTTGGGCAAGCGCAGTTGAGGTCGGTGAAGTCTACACACATCCGCCACTTGCCGTTCGACTTTTTCACGAGCACGGGGTTCACCAGCCACTCGGGGTGCAAGACCACCCGAATGAACCCTGCCTCTCGGAGCATGGTAATCTCGACCTTGATAGCCTCTTGGCGTTCAAGGGAGAGCTTTCTCAACTTCTGTTTGACCAGGGGGTGACCGGGAGTCATAGCGAGTTTATGCTGGATGACCGCCCGGGCGACGCCCTGCATGTCGGCGGGCTTCCACGCAAAGACATCGGAGTTCTTGCATAGGAAAGCCGTGAGTTGCCCCGCGTGCTCTTCGGAGTGGTCTGGCCCGATCTTGACGGTCTTGTCCCCGTCGTCCGGGGACAGTGGGACCTTCCGGAGGTCCCCTTCCGGATGCGGCTTTGGGGGAGACCGCCCAGAGGGGACGGCTGTGACGTCCAACGCCAGGGAACGGGCCTCTTCCCCCGGGGCCTTGATCACGTTGACACTCCCGATTGCCGCAGTGGCCTTGAGAGGTGATCACTCCATGAGGCCTGGGGATCTTCTCGCAGAGGTAGTTTTGGTGGTTCGCGGCCCCCAAATGGTTGATGGTGGTCCTCCCCATGATTGCGTTCTATGAAGAGTGGAGGTCCACAACGTCAAACAGGACCAGATCAGTCCGGTAGTTGTCCGGGGAGCCGAAGGTCATGGGGAGATCAACCTTCCCCACCGGGTGGATCATCTTCCCGGGGACGAAGCCTTGCAAGGGCCTAGCCGCGGGCTGCAGCAGCTTTTCGTTGACCTGCATTTCCTTGAATGCCTTCAGGTACAGGACGTCAGCGGAACTCCCGCCGTCGACGAGTATACGTGCCAGCTGACAGTTGTAGACAGTGGCAGAGACGATGAGCGCATCGTCATGGGGGAAGCGACACCGTGCGCGTCTTCCGCTGTAAAAGTGAGGGGGACGTCCGACCATTTCGGTGGCCGAGACGTGTTTAGCACCCCCACAACCTGTACTTCCCGCGCATACTCCTTGCACTGGTGCTTGGAGTCTCGCCCCAAGGCAGACCCCCTCGTGATGATGTTGACGCGCCTTTGGGAGGTTTGAAAGGGGAGCTCTTCTGTTGAGCCCCCTTCCCGCGCTTGTCCTTGTTGCTCGCCCGAGGGGGCAGGAAGAGCCGACAGGGCCGGCTGGGGGGGGCAAGGAGGCAAGACTCCCTCCCCCTTGCCCACATTGGTCAAGGAATGCGGCGAAGTGTTGGAGAAGCTGGTGGCATTCTCGGGTGGCGTGGGTATTGGACTTGTGGAAAGTGCACGACAGCCCCTCCTTGCCTCCCACAGTAAGGCCTTCATGGCCACGGGACGGCTGTCCCCTCCTACGACCATTCGGCTTGGGGAAGGGACGGTTGCCCTTGGGGGCATCGCGCGAGCCGCCTTCGCCCTCGAGGACAAAGGTGTCCCGAGGTCATGGCTCGCTGCGGTTGCCCCTCTTGGGGCGCTTGAGGGGGTCCCTAGCCTCCCGATAAGTGGGGGCGAGAGCCCCTGGTTCTTCTTCCAAAGCTTGTCCTCCTCCGCTCGAGCGTATTTCTCGAGCACAGTGAAGAGCTTGTCGGCGAAGGAGGGGCAGCTCCGAAAGAGTCTCCGATGGAGCTCCCTGGGGAGGATCCCTCTCTTGCACGCCTCGATAATCGTGGAGTCAGGGATGTGAGCCACTTTGCTCTTGGCTTGAGCGAAGCGCTTGAAGAAGCTACGTATGGTCTCCCCCATCCTCTACCAGACGGTGTAGAGCTGCAATGAATCCAGGGGACGCATGTAGTTCCTTGGAAGTTTGCACAGAATTCGCACTTAAGTTGCGCGAAAGACTTGATGGAGTCGGCCTTCAGGTTGTAGAACCACGAGCGGACGATCCCGGTAAGGTAGAGGGGGAAGACGTTGCACTACACTGTCTCATCCCCCCCAAGCCGCTGAGATGGCCATGGAGTACACCTGCACAAACTCATACGAGTTGGCCTCACCATTGTAGTGCTCAATGTGTGGCGGGCGGTAAGGTCGCGGCCATCGGATGCATCAGAGTCGGCGGCACAGTGGTTGGTTGGCCCCCTCCACCTCCCGGGGAGAGTCCCGGTTGCTGTCCCCTTTGATGGGGGACGCGCGTTCGTTGTCGGAGTCGAGGAGGGGTCAAAGAGGTCCGCTAGCGCGGCAGTAGCGTCTCTTCTCCTCCGGGTTAGTTGAACTAACCTCTTGGACGTCCGGACACCCCTCAGAAGCGGCTGTTGCTTCTTTGGCCGGTCTTTTCCCTCTGCTGGGACGGGAGTGTGGCTCACCGCGACCACGAGCAGGGGGAGATCCGTCCAGTAGCGTGAGGGAGCTTCTCCAGACATCGTGGTACCCATTTCCTCAACCTCCTCCTGGGTAAAGCGGACCTGGTCCACCGAGGGAGCCCTCCGGGGCGGCCCTAGGGGAGGAGAAAGCTCATGCGCGGCGACTACCGGCCTGGAGGGTGCTACGGGACGCAGGAGGGATCCGCCGTCGGGCAGGCCCCCGGAGCGATGCTCGGAACCGGAGAGGGGGGTCCCTCATGGGGGAGGTCTCGCAGTGGAGTGGAAACCGTCTCGCGGACCACTTCTGGCGCGGTAGACACGACCGGCAAGGTGGAACCGGCTCCCGATGTGGGGAAAACTCCCGACGCGAGATGGCCCCCCGGACTCTGGAAGGAACCCGGTGCGGGGTGAACCCCCGGCATGGCGAAGGCTCCGGGCAGGAGCTAAGCCCCCGGCATCGGGAAGGCTCCCGGTGACGGGAAGACCCCGGACAATGGACCCGTCGGAGGGACGTAGCCCCCGATGGGATCGTAGGTCCCGGGAGCGACTCGGCCTCCGGGGATTGGAGGGGCCACCGGGTGTCCCATAAACGGGGGCATTGCCCCCATGAATGAGAACGGCGGTGGATAGAGGGGGGCCGGCGGCCGCACCAAAACGCGGTGCAGCTCATCCATGGAGTGCTGGGCGTGGAGTTGGGCCTCGACAAGAGCTTTGAGCAAGGTGTCCCAGGAAACTGAGGGCGCCGTCGGGGGGAGGCTAGTCCCCGCCGAGGCATCCGCGGTCGTCAGGTTGGGCCCAGAGGTTTGCCCACCGGAAGTAACCGGAAGGGCTAGAGGTGGCACCGAGGCTTGGCTGCGTCCGGCCGGAAGCGCCGAGGCGGTCGTGTCTCGAGGGGGTGGCACCGGGTCACTGGGATCGGTGTCACCGGGTAGGGCACGAGCCTTCATTCCTGGGGGAGCCATGGATATTTGTCATGATGTCCACACGGACGATGCCAACTGTCATGGTATTGCGAATACCCCAGTAGGTTTTGCGGAAGATCCTAGCTAACGAGCAACGACGTTAGCTAACCGCGTTACTAGCCACCTCCCGTGGTGCAAGCACAGAGAATGACAAACGATTTATACAGGTTCGGGTCTTTGTGGCGACCCTAGTCCTGTCGACGTGCCCCCGACCTGAGTTGGATGGGGGAGCTCTCTCGTGGGGAGAGTGCTCCGGAGCACGCCTATTGGTTTGTGGTGTATTGACACAAATGAATTGTCTCTCCTTACAATAGAGGGATACAAGGGCTTATATAGGCCCAAAAGATGCAAAAAGACTAAGCTACCTCGGTTGTAGCCGTTGGATCAGAGGGCACTAGCGTCCTTCTCCCGGCCGAGGGGGCTGGATACTTGACAAATGTCCTCACCGGTTACCGAGGCGGTCCTCTCAAGGCATTGGACGAGATGCAAATCCCTCGTTCAAAAATCAAACCCATAATCCATCCGTTTTATGGGATAATTCCTGGTCCCTCGATGATGCCAATGGGACAGGTGGTGCTCCCAGTCACGCTGGGTGAACCAGATAATTTTCGAATAGAGTTAGTTACTTTCGATGTAACTGATTGTGATTCGGCTTATAACGCGATTTTTGGCAGGCCAACTCTCGCTAAATTTATGATGGCGATGCACTACGCCTATTAGTGCAGCAAGTTACCTGGCCCCAAAGGCGTAATCTCGGTCCGAGGTAGCCGCAATGTGGCATTGACTTGCGATAGCTTATCACTGGAGCTCATGGATCAACTTCCCCTTCAGGATGTCAAGATTACCACCACGGGTGCGGATACGATCAAAGTCGCCCCTCGACCAGAGGAAAAGCTAAAACTGGTTCCATTATGCCCAGATGATCCATCTAGGACAATTTGGATTGGTTCAGGCCTAGACGACAAATAGGAACTCGAACTCATTACCTTCCTCTAAGCTAATGCAGATGTGTTTGCGTGGAAACCATCCGAAATGCCCGGTGTGCTAAGGGAGGTAATCGAGCACAGGTTAGCAATTCGACTTGGACAGCGACCAATAAAGCAGAAGCTTAGATGCTTTGCTGTTGATCGGCAAGAAGCCATCCGCGCGGAGTTAAACAAACTCCAAGCAGTCGGGTTTATTTGAGAAGTTGAACATCTGGAATGGCTTGCAAATCCGGTCATGGTCCGTAAGTCAAATAGTAAGTGGCGCATGTGCGTCGATTACACCAGCCTAAACAGTGCCTACCTGAAGGATAATTTTCCCCTTCCCCGCATCAATCAGTTGGTTGATTCTACTGCAAGTTGCGAACTGATGAGTTTTCTGGATGCTTACTCAGGATATCACCAAATTAGCATGGCATAAGAAGATGAAGAGAAGACTGCCTTCATCACACCATTTGGCACCTACTGCTACGTCAGAATGCCATTTGGTCTCAAGAATGCCGGTTCCACGTACCAGCGCTTGATGCAAAAGACCTTTCTTTCCCAGATGGGGCGTAATCTTGAAGCTTACATAGATGGTTTGGTTGTAAAAAGCTTGAAAAGCTTGACTCATTTAGATGATCTTGCTGAAACCTTTTGTAATTTAAACCGATTTGGAATAAAATTAAACCCAGAAAAGTGTTCTTCGGGGTTTCATCTGATAAACTATTAGGCTTTCTCATTTGTTCTAGAGGAATAGAGGTTAATCCTGAGAAAATCAGGGCCATCGAGCAAATGAGGTCTCCTTCGACTATGAAGGACGTCCAATGCTTAGCAGGTCGCATGGCGGCTTTAAGTTGATTTATATCGCGAGTAGGCGAGAGGGGATTACCCTTCTTCAAAGCTCCCTGCAAGCACCATGGTTTTACCTGGTCGAATGAAGCCGAGAAAGCATTCCAGGAGGTTAAAGCATACTTATCTAGTCCGACGGTGTTGGTTTCCCCGGTCACAGGGGAACAACTACTTCTTTATTTGGCGGCCACACCTCATGCGGTCAACGCTGTTCTAATCGCAGTAAGAGAAGGTGTGCAACGACCCGTCTATTACGTGAGCGAGGTACTTCATGGTCCTAAGGAGCGTTACCCTGAGGTCCAGAAGATACTTTATGTGCTACTGATGGCTTCCCGCAAGTTATGACATTACTTTCAGGCACATAATATTACAGTGCCCTCGTCCTTCCCCTTGGGAGATATTATTCGAAACCCGGAGAAATCTGGTCGAATTGCGAAGTGGACTATGGAACTTGGAGCATTTGACATCCATTTCACCCCTCGCACTACGGTCAAGTCTCAGATCCTTGCAGATTTTGTGCTCGAATGGACTAACCCTGACCCTCCAAGGCAAGAATCCGAAGACTTGTCGTGTACCGACCATTGGACGATGTATTTTGACAGCTCTCGAAGTTTCCAACACTTGGGGGCTGGAGTTGTCTTAGTAATGCCTCAAGGCGACCAACTCAAGTATGTCATTCAATTATATATTGTTGCGACTAACAACACAGCAGAGTATGAAGGTCTTATTTACAGGGCTCCGGGTAGTGAAATTCCTCGGAGTCCGTCGATTAGTGGTGAGGGGAGACTCATAGCTAGTCATAAACAAGTAAACAAGGAGTACAGCACCTCCGATGAGACAATGGCTCATTACGTGGGGGAGGTGAGGAGATTGGAAAAACACTTTAGTCATTTCAAAGTCCAATACATCCCGTGAAAGGACAATATTCTCGCAAACCAATTATCTAAAATTGGGTCCTCACGTACATCTGCTCCTGCAGGGGTGTTCATTGAACACTTAGAGCATCCTTCGATCATGACTACAGTCAAAGATGACCAGGTAACAGTCTTCGTTACCAACATTGGACAAGAAGGGGATTGGACCCATCCATTGAGGGTCTATCTCGAACATGGGACCTTGCCCAAGGACAAGACCAAAACCGATTGGTTGATTCAAAAAGCGCGCCTGTACAAACTTATAGAAGGAGTTCTGTATAGGAAGGGTACTCAAGGGGTATTCATGCTTTGTATTTCTCAAGAGGAAGGTAAATCCCTCTTGAAAGAAATCCATGACAGTGTGTGTGGTGCGCACGCGTCATTTCGCACACTGGTTGGAAAAGCTTTCTGACATGGTTTTTTCTGGCCTTCGGCACTCGATGATGCCAAGAATTTGGTCAAGACATGCCCCCAGTGTCAATTTCATGCCAAACAGGTTCATTAGCTCACATATGCCTTGCAAACCATCCCATTAATGTGGCCCTTTGCAGTCTGGGGGATGGATATTGTGGGACCTATGCCACAGGCCGTTAATGGTTACAAATTTTTGTTCGTAGCCATTGACATGTTTACAAAGTGGATTGAGGCTGAGCATGCCTGTAATGTCACCGCTGTTGCGGCATAGAAGTTCTTTCATAAGAACATCGTTACTCGATTTGGTGTTCCAAGTCGTCTCATCACTAACAACGGTTCCTAGTTCACTAGCGCCCTCTTCTTGGACCATTGCAATAATATTGAAACCAAGGTGTGCTTTGCTTTTGTAACTCATCCACAGAGCAATGGTGCTGTCGAACGCGCCAATGGGCAGATACTACAAGGCATCAAGAAACGTGTTTTCGATCGCCTTAAGATGCGCTCGGGGGCTTGGGTAGATGAACTCTACTCCGTTCTATGGGTACTACGCACTACCTGTAGTCGGGCCACTGGTGAGACACCTTTCCAGTTGGTATATGGCGCCGAGGCGGTGTTACCTACGAAAATCCGTATTGGTTCTGTCCGAACAGATCAATTTGACCAGATTGATCAGATCGAACAACGTACTCAGGATTTAACCATCCTCGAAGAAAAGAATGATCGAGCATTGATACGGTCAACAGTATATTTGCAGGCTTTGTGAAAATATCACAGCAGAAGGGTGCGGCCGCATAGTCTTCACGTGGGTGAACTGGTTTTACGAAAAATACAAAACCAGTCTAACCGCAATAAGTTCTCTCCTCAGTGGGAAGGCCCTTACGTTGTTGTTTCAGTACCGCGACCAGGATCGGCTCGGTTAGCAATGGAGGACAGTAGAATCTTATCTAATACGTGGAACATTGATCAACTGCTCAAGTTTTACGTGTAAGTTTCCCAATCTTTTTTCTTGTTCAATTAGCATGGTTTAACAAAAACTTCATGAGTACTTTTCTTTGGCTCATGTTATGTCCGTTTTCTTTATTTGCCATACCTATACCGAGCCTGGCTCAGGGGCTGATCGCCCATGATCATCTTGTTACAAATATCTTAACTAGATTCATTGGCCGATCTCGTGGTCACATCCAGCTAAGACATCCCTCAATAACCCGTTTCTCAACGCACACGGGACTTACTAGCATGTTCCTGATCATTCGAGTGGCTGCCAATTCGTAATAAGGTCGGATGTTGTATTGAGTTCAGTATCGGTTTGATCAGATGATGATATCCAAGTTAAAATATTTCTTGGGTATTCTTAATGCCCATATTTTTCCAGAGATTATAATACTAGATCTTCAGTATTTATGATCTCAGGAGGGGGCTAAAGAGGATATGGTCATACTATGAAACGAAGAAAGTATCTCTCTTTTCCAAAAATTTAAGGCACGCATTTGCATGTTATAAATGTAATTTCACAGGTATAATTACTAAGAGAGATCGTTACAAGGAATCAAATAAGGCCTAGCTCTTTCAATAGATCTTCGACTAGAGGCTTGACTTCTTCAGAGATGGCCTCAAGACGATCACTCTCGATCTTTGCATCTTCTACCACTGGCTTCAGATTCAAATTTGAGCCGTGGTGTTATCGTAATCTGCAGAGAATGGCCGAGGCTACAGATCTAACATTTGACCTCAGTACCTCTTCCTGCCGTTTGGTATCTTCAGGAGATACTCGAGGAGTGATTCGGCTTGGGCCGCAACCAGTGTGGCTAACTCGCTAAGGCTTGGATTGTCCTTTTGCGACTCGATCACATATGCTTTTAGCAGAGTAGCCACTATCTTCAGCTTTTTGAAGATGTTCAATTGAGTACCACTACAGGAGGAAATTGTTTCGTTTAGACCTTCATTCTCCAGGCTAGAGGTATCAATTTTTGAGCTTTGCAACTCGATGGTCCCCGGAAGGTTTCTTTTCTCTTCTGAAAGACAGCTTATTTGATCCTCTTGTGCTGTATGAACACAGCGAACATTTACTATAAACAAGTTCATATGATGAGAAGATTTCTTCTGGTCGAGAGTGTACTTACAAGAAAGCTTTGACTGCGCTTCACGAAGTTCCTTCTCCAGAGAAGAATATCTCGAAGTTGCAGTTTCTTCTTGATTCTCTCGATCAGCCATGCTCTTGTTCAGAAAGGCATTTTCTCTGTAACAAGAAAGACGATCAGTTAGACTTAAATACGGATTCAAGTTAACATGAATAAAGAGCACTATACTCACTGTTGCAGCCGGCTGATCTCCTGTCGCACGACCTCGATATGCTTTTCTATAGCTGTCCACTTGGTCGCCACCCGGGTCAAATCCTAGAACACGATAAGAAGTTGCTCTTAAGACTTGAATATTCCTGAATTTTTGTGAGTTTGAAAATAAAAAAGAGAGTTGTTCATACTTCTATGTAATCACTGAATGAGCCACTCTCAACATCAGCGTGAGGTCTAACCTCAGGACTTGTTGTGTCTGCAGTAGGGGCAGCAGATGATTTTTCCTGTTGTTCCCCCTCTATGACCGGGGCTGTGGTTTCCGTCCCTTGGGATCGGATTTCCTCTGACATTCCATCCACGATGGCCCAAAGAACCTCTTCGGCCATGGGAATCGGACTTGGCTCTCCTGCGACCTCTGCAATGGGAGTACCATGGCTTGTCGAGGTCGCCGGGGGTGTAAGGTGAAGATGCCTCCCGTCAGTCATATTTAGATGGCGATAGGAAAAGTTCTCTCTTTATTCGAAACCCCACCCATGGTTTGGGTTCCGATGATGTGCTCCCATGAGAGAGAAGCTTGATGGCTACTCTCGGGAAAGAGTCTTCTTCTGTCCTCGTTTTCCTTCTCTTAAAAAGAACAGTATCCTCTTCTCCCTGCATGAACACAATTCAATGGCCGTGTATAGAGGAACGAAAACGTGTAATATTGTGAGGATTCTTACCACAGTCGTTCCCTCTATCGGTAGGGGAGGTGTTGCAAGCCCTGGGGCTTCATGAGCTTCGGGCACCAAGGTTCCACCCGAAACCATAGGATTGTCAGTGGTCACGGGGCCCATTATAGCCATTTATGTCCCTGCAGTCAGGGACAAGGTTTCGTATACCAGAAGGGAAGTCGACCTCTCTGGGACTCTTGTTCCCAAGAGGTGAGTTGTTTTTCTCTTGCGACGAACTAGAGGAATGTCGTCTTCCTCATCCTCTCTCCCTTCGCCCTGTACGACAAAGAAGTAATTTTCGCTCGTACTTGGGGTTACTGGAGGTATCGAAAATCTTACCGCAGTATTTTTTGCGGTAATGTTTTTCTTTCGCGAAGAAGTTTCTCCCAGGATCTTCTTGGGTTTTTTGGGAGCAGACTCCTTCGCTTCATGCTTTGAAGGGGCCTTCTCACCCTCTTCGTAGTCGGTCTTCCTGAAGGACCAACATCCTCACTTGGACGCATTGCCTCAGCAAATTTTCCCAGAAGCTGTATTATTCAACATGTTTTTGGTAAATACAAGACAAATGGATGGTTTCCAACAGAGCTTGTTTGAATAAATCAAACCTTTCGGCGTTCTTGTTTAAGATCATCGCCGGCGTTAATCAAGCTCTGGGGGCAAGGCGATCCTTTGGCTCCCTCCACAGCGGCGTTATACGCCCGAAGGAGGTAGTTTGTCTATTTCTCAATCTCGGACAAGGATAATGCTGTATCATAAACAAGCATGTTAATAAATGCAATGTCTTTTAATCAGTAAAAATGTATGTTTTGTTGATTAAAGGACATACCGTTATTATAGTCCAGGGTGCTGTCCGCTATGGACTCCACTTCCCAAGATGGATGTGCCCTTTCACATAGGGGGCTTATCCTATTCTTCACGAAGTCACGTATGATGTCACGCGCGGTCAAGCCTTGCTGGACTAGGTGAAGAATGTCGTGGTATTAAGAATACCCCGGCAGGTTTTGAAGACGATCCTAGCGGAGATTACGCAGCGCGGGTGGACCGGGCGACTGGTCCTCCCCCGCCGGACAAACACAAGAAAAGACACGTGGATTTATACAGGTTCGGGTCCCGGTGGGGGCCCTAGTCCTGTCGACGCGCTCCCGACCGGAGTCGGCTGGGGAGGCTCTCTCCGGGGGAGAGCCTTCCGGAGCACGTCTGTGAGTTTAGCTATTCCAAATAATAATGAGCTGATCATTTACAACAGAGGGGTACAAGGGCTATTTATAGCCCCAAAAAGAAGCAAAAAGCCTAAACTACCCCGGAAGCCACCGTCGGATTGAAGGGTAGGACCGTCCTTCTCCCGGTCAAACGTCTTGGATGCTTGACATGTGGCCGCTGATTCCCGAGGCGTCCCTCGCGTGACCTGCACGTGATAAACAAACAGGGATTTTACCTTTTAGGAGGGCGATGACGTCCGGGACCCCTTCCGGAGAACAGGGTCCCGGGAGCCTAAAAGGCGGCGCCCGGGGCAGGCACCGGGGGCCACTGTCCCCGGGCGAATGGCGGCGCCCGGGACTCGCCCGGGGGGCAAGGTCCCGGGAGCCAAAAGGCGGCGCCCGGGACCCGCCCGGGGGGCACGGTCCCGGGGGTCTAATGGCGGCGCCCGGGGCCGGCACCGGAGGCCACTGTCCCCGGGCAAATGGCGGCGCCCGGGACCTGCCCGGGGGGCACGGTCCCGGGAACCAAATGGCGGCGCCCGGGACATGCCCCGGAGGCATCGTCCCGGGAGCCAAAAGGCGGCGCCCGGGGCAGGCACCGGAGGCCACTGTCCCTGGGCGAATGGCGGCGCCCGGGACCCGCCCAGGGGGCAAGGTCCCGGGGGCCAAATGGCGACGCCCGGGACATGCCCCGGAGGCACGGTCCCGGGAGCCTATGGCGGCGCCCGGGACATGCCCCGGAGGCACGGTCCCGGGAGCCTAAAGGGCGGCGCCCGGGGCAGGCACCGGAGGCCACTGTCCCCGGGCAAATGGCGGCGCCCGAGACATGCCCCGGAGGCATCGTCCCGGGAGCCAAAAGGCGGCGCCCGGGGCAGGCACCGGAGGCCACTGTCCCCGGGCAAATGGCGGCGACCGGGACCCGCCCGGGGGGCAAGGTCCCGGGGGCCAAATGGCGGCGGCCGGGACATGCCCCGGAGGCACGGTGCCGGGAGCCTATGGCGGCGCCCGGGGCAGGCACCGGAGGCCACTGTCCCCGGGCGAATGGCGGCGCCCGGGACCCGCCCGGGGGGCAAGGTCCCGGGGGCCAAATGGCGAGGCCCGGGACATGCCCCGGAGGCACGGTCCCGGGAGCCTATGGCGGCGCCCGGGACATGCCCCGGAGGCACGGTCCCGGGAGCCTAAAGGGCGGCGCCCGGGGCAGGCACCGGAGGCCACTGTCCCCGGGCAAATGGCGGCGCCCGAGACATGCCCCGGATGCATCGTCCCGGGAGCCAAAAGGCGGCGCCCGGGGCAGGCACCGGAGGCCACTGTCCCCGGGCGAATGGCGGCGCCCGGGACCCGCCCGGGGGGCAAGGTCCCGGGGGCCAAATGGCGGCGGCCGGGACATGCCCCGGAGGCACGGTGCCGGGAGCCTATGGCGGCGACCGGGGCAGGCACCGGAGGCCACTGTCCCCGGGCCAATGGCGACGCCCGGGACGTGCCCCGGAGGCACGATCCCGGGAGCCTAAAAGGGGGGCCACTGTCCCCACGCAATCATGAACTTACCTGGAGTTGGCCGCATGGAGATTTCCCCCAACAAAGAATAGCTTGAGCTTGTTTCTTCTGTTCTGCACTCAGAATGCGAAGGGAGTCTAACTCATTGGCTTTCTCCGGTCGGGTGTTCCAAAACCATAGTCCGCTCTCCGACGGAGGGGTCTAGTACAACCATTTATGGTACCACCATGAACAGAGTCCCGTAGGGGCAGAAATGGGTACTCCTTCTTCTTCCGTATACGGAAGTAGATACACCCAGCGGCATTGGCACTTTTTGACCATGACGAAAAATAGAAGCGTCAAAAAAGCTCCACGCTTTGAAGCACTCCGACAAAGGCTTCACAGAGGTGTTGGAAAATTGCCAGGATAAGGACTGCATTTGGGTGGAGATTTACTAACTCCAACCCGTAATGGTCCAAGATTCCCCTCAGGAACCCGCAGCGCAAGTATTCCTCGAAGATCACCAATTCGCCCTCTTGGAAGATTGGGGTTTTTTGATCTTTTTCCGCTAGCCGCCAGTTGATCAGCAGCCGTGGGGGGAGAATCTCTTTTTTCTCTAGTGCCACCAGGCTCTCTTCTGTATGGTGGACGGATCGGCTCCAGGACACCATTTCTTATGAAGAACTGAGAAGAAAGGTGGTGACTTTGGAGACGACGAAGACGAGGAATGCAAAAGATGGTTTTTGTGCGACAGGAGGGTCTAAGGCGATGAAGGGTTTTTGGCTTCTCCAGTAAGCTACCTCTTCCTTTTATATGTCCGAGACAATCCTTCGTCGAATATTTTATTGATTTCCCATAATGGGTGACTTTTCTCTTGGAACCCGTCATCCATACTCAATAATGAATCCGAAATGAAATGTGTTTTTATCATTTTTATTTCACATTCGGGGGCTATGGTACAGATAAAAAATATTGGAAATTCCTAAATCTTTGAACGGGAATAATTCCATATGGCTTTGGAATAAGTTTATGACATCTATACTGATCACAACATCATAATGGATATGTGTGATCATAACAGCCGTGGTCGCCGTATGGTCAAAAAAACTGTTCTGTGATCATTCTGATCGCAGTCTACAGCCTGAATGCTATTCTGAGACCGGAGAGCTATTTTCTTATCATTACTCTAGCTCTAATCGCAGTCTACGACCTTAATGCTATTCTAAGACCGAAGAACTGAGCCAGTTCCGGACAGAAGTTTACTTGTGTATTTTTGGTCGTAGAAGCATTCTCGTGTAACTATTGCTCACAGAATGTAAAGAACCTTAATTCGGATTATAAGTTCTACATAATCCTTTTAAGGGATCAAGTATGTGAGGAAAAGAAATTCTTTATTTTTGACAATATTTACATACGAAAGGGACACAGGCGACCAAAGCGTCAACCTTGTCAGATAGCCTTTTACAAAGTTCTCCCAGGGACATATTAACATCAGTGGGATCAACACTGGCTGCCCCTAGAGAACTGGCTATGGCTCTAAGACTATCTACATCATCCTGAATCAAAGAAGCGCTATTATTCCTTATTGTATCGGAGAGTTCTCGCTGTTGCCGAGCATAGTCCCTCTCCAAGCGGAATTGGCGCGCCTCTTCACGGGAGTTGTCATAACATTCTGCCAGATGCAGAATGGCCGAAGACATTTCATTGGTCTTCTTCTCCAGGGCCTCTTTTTCTTTTTGGAGAGTTCGTTCGAGGGAAACACTCTCACCAAAAAGTGGTTGGACCTCAGCAGGCTGATCGCTAGGGGCTCCAGAGATTTTCGTCTCCTGCACATGTATGCGTTAGTTTTACAAGATAAAACGACCAACAGAGAGAATGAAAATAATTACCAATCCTCGCAGTAAGATTGGATGGGAGGATGAAGAGCTTCCCTTAGGAAGTAGATCACCCGACAAAAGTCGAGGACCATCTGGTCACGGAAATGCATCCTTGCCACCAAAAAATTGATCACCCAACAAAAGCTGGGGATCACTTGATCATGATGGAGAAAGCTGATCAGAAGAAGAAAGCTTCGAAGGACTGTTATGGATCTCCCAAGGTGGAGATGAGGGTTCAACCTGCTGAGTTGCATGGACAAGGAGAACTATATGGGAGGATTGTCATCCGAGCTAGTTCAAAGTAATACACGTCTAGTTTAAGACAGAATCAGATTAGACGTGTGTCTATAAATCCGTCGCTATAATCAACGACCCTCTGACCGTGTATTGTCCGCAGTTTCTTGATCGCGCACTGTCTGCGACCTCATGATCGCGCAGGGGCTGCGATCATGCAATATCTCTATGTCCACGCCCATTAGGTCGTCTGAGACCATAGCGACGGATTTATAGACACACGTCTAATTTGGTTCTGTCTTAAACCAAACGTGTATTACTTTGAACTATCTCGGGTGATAATTCTCGTCAGGTACCACTCAAGTTCAGAGCGTGAAGCTTGAGCTTTTGACATCTGAGAATGAGCAGTTCACGATGCAATCGGGTGAGTCTATTGATGGATTTTTCACTCATTTTGATACTCTTGTCAACAAGCTAAGTTTTGTAGGCAAAGATATTTCTGAGTCTAAGAGATGTCACAAGATCTTTCCTTCCTTGACTCTAGCGGTTCGGCATGTCAAAACCATTGCCATTATCGAGGCTAAGGACCTAGATGTCTTGACTATTGATGGATTTTTCACTCATTTTGATACTCTTGTCAACAAGCTAAGTTTTGTAGGCAAAGATCTTTCTGCGTCTAAGAGATGCCGCAAGATCTTGTGTTCCTTGACTCTAGCGGTTTGGCATGTCAAAACCATTGCCATTATCGAGGCTAAGGACCTAGATGTCTTGACGACCAAGTATTTATATTCTTCTCACAGGACCTATGAGATGACTAGGGTGGCGATGTCTCCTCCTAAATCTAAGCCATTGGCATTACACGCCGCACATCCTAGATCATCTGGGTCTTTAGGGTCCTCATTTGGTTTTTCACTTTCTGCTCTTACTTCTCTTGAGGATGAGGCTCTAGATGTGCTTTTTGATGATGAGCTTGCTTTGATTACTAAGAAATTTGTGAGGGTTTGGAAAGCAAGAAGAGAGAAGAGAGGAAAGAGAGGAGAGATCATATTCTTTGAGTGTGGCAAGCCTGGCCACATCCATGCTCTTTGCCCTACCCTCAAGGGCGCCACTAAAGAGTCAAAGAAAAAGAAGACCTTCAGTTCTGAGATGAAGAAGAAGTTTGGAACTGTGAACAAGGCCATCCACAAAGCCTTCATGTCCGCTCTTGATGAGCTAAGTGATGATGGTCTTAATAAAGACAACAAGGCTGCTACCTCTTCTCATGATAGTGATGACGACTTCACCAGCTTATGCTTCATGACCCTTGGAGATGATGACATCAATGAGGATGATCTTGACTCCGACATGAGCAAGGTGAGTAAAGACTAGCTCTTAGAAGCTCTTCTCGCACAAGATTCTCAGATTGATGCTTTGAGGAGTAAGGTTCGGTCTTTGAAAAAGGAGCGCGATGATCTTTTGAGCAAGATCTCGAGCGCCTCTGATTCTGATTCTTGTGAACTTTGTCCTTCTTTGCATTCGGAGATTAATTCTTTGAGGCTTTCACTTGGGTCTTTGCATTCTGAGCTTGATTCTGCACATTTGGAGCTTGAGTCTTCCAAGTCAAGTTCTTGTGCTTGTTTTATTTCTTTGCGGCATGACATTGATGTCTTACAGGCCACTCCATGCACCAAGTGTGCTGAACTTGAAAAGGTGTTGGAATCCTTGACGGAGTCATTTGCCGATCGTCTTGAGAAGGAACTCTAGAACATGAGGACCAAAACATGTCCGACATGTGAGAACCTCAAACTCAAAGAAAAAGTTTTAGAAGATTTGCTTGTTTCTTGCCCCTACTGTCTTCTTTTGATAAATGAAATTGAATATCTTAAATCTGTTTTGAAGAAGTTTTCTGATGGGGAAAAGAACCTTGATCTCATTTTGGACACATTGAAGTGTTCCTTTAACAAGGAAGGGATTGGGTACATGCCTAGTATGGTCGAAAAATCCCAAGTGCTTAAAGTTAATACTTCTTTTCAGGTTTCTTTCAAAGGCAAGTCGGGTCTCAAAAACTCTTCTAAATTTGGTTCTTCTGAGGGCAAGTTTGCTCCTAAGCCACATGTTGCATCTTCCTCCCGTACCGATGTCTTTGCCAAACCGGTAAATCATTGTTCATATTGTGGGAGAGATGGACATCTTGTAGGCTTTGGTTATAGGAAGACAAGAGACTTGCGTCGAGAGTTTTCCCATGATTCTTCCCACATGTGTCATCAACCCCGTGACACGTATGTGCAAGAAATACCCATGCGGCCGAGATTTGTTGATAATTTTTTTGATTCCTTCTTGAGTGGTGTTGGTCATGATGATGGACATAGAAGTTCATTGTTCTCACGTTGGCCTTCCTCGTTTTGATCGAGGTACTTGCTCACGACAATTCATAAGGCCTAGCAATGGTTCTAGAAACATTCATGATTCTTCTTCACGTCTTAAGCCTTCATATTTTGCTTCTTCAGGAGTGTCCAAGCTTTGGATCCCTAAGTATGTTCTTGCCAGCTTACTAGGCTCCAAGACTTGGATGCCCAACTTATCTTCTCATGTATAGGTGCGAGGGAGAGGGATGGAGAACAAATGGATCGTGGACTCTGGTTGTTCGTGCCATATGACCGGAGATGCAAAATGGTTCTCCTCCCTCAACAGGCTCTCCAGTTGTGGTTTCATAACCTTTGGAGATGACTCTAAGGGAAAAGTACTTGCAAAAGGTGCAATTCGAGTCAATGACAACTTTCTTCTCAAAGATGTTACTTTGGTTTCTTCTTTGAAATACAATCTTCTATCAATTTCCTCCCTTTTGGATGATGATTTTGAGGTTCGGTTTAAGAAAGAGGGTTGTAAGGTTCTTGATTCTTCTGAGGAGTTGGTTTTTGGGATTGATCAGACGGGAAAAATTTTCAGTGCTGACTTTTCTAATTCTTATTATTTTGCCCCCCAATGTTTGGTTGCTTTCACTGGCGCTTTGGAGAGTTTTCTTTGGCATCGCCGCCTTGGACATATTGGTTTTGATCATTTGATTCGAGTTAGCGGCCTTGACATTTGTGAGAGGTCTACCTAAACTCAAATGATTCACAGATAGCGTGTGTGCCCCATGTTGGCATGGCAAACAAGTTGCCACTCCACATCGTCCCATCCTTGTGGTGAGGACTGAGGGACTGGGCGAACTGATTCATATGAACACTGTTGGTCCAGCCCGTGTCATGTCTGCTGGTGGAAAGTGGTATTTTTTGGTCATTATTGATGATTTCTCTCGCTACTCTTGGGTGTTCTTTATGGCTTCCAAAGATGAGGTGTTTGGGCTTTTATAGGATTTTACAAAAAAACTTCTTAATGGTCTATCAGGTGCCATTCGAGCTATACAAACTGACAATGGCACTGAGTTCAAAAATTCACATTTCTCGGATTTTTGTGCTAAGTTTGGTATTGAGCACTAGTTCTCCTCCCCATACGTCCCTCAATACAATGGCATTGTGGAGAGGAAGAACCGCACCTTGGTTGAGATGGCTAGGACAATGTTTGATGAGTATAGCACACCTCGTAAGTATTGGGCAGAGGCAATGAACACGGCATGCTATATCTCAAATAGGGTGTTTTTGAGACATGTTTTCAAGCGATCTCCATATGAACTCCTTTTTTATCGCAAGCCGAGTGTCTCATATTTTCATGTTTTTGGTTGCAAATGTTTCATTTTGAAAAGGGGTCCTTTGGACAAATATGAGTCTCGCACTTCTGATGGCATTTTTCTTGGCTATCCTGCTTCTCCCAAGGGCTTTCTAGTGCTCAATATTGCTACTAGTACAATTGTAGGAACCTGTGATGTTACTTTTGATGACACTAGCCCTAGTGCTAGATCAGACATTTCAGGTCCCACAGGTACATCTGACAGCATAGTTGTGGAGGATGACGATGACGACGAGAGTATCTATCCAGAGCTTCCTCCTCCACTTCTTCAGCCAGACGAGCCAGCATCACCTCCTTTACCCATTGGATTTGCTCCTTCCACTCCTGAGCCTGAGGTGACTTCACCTATTGTCATTGATCCTGGTCCTTTAGTTCCACGACACATCATTCAGAGGCATTCCCTGAAACAAATGATTGGGGACATACATGAGAGGACTACACGATCACGGTTTGCTGCTTCTAGCTCTCATATCGCATTTTCTGCATCTGTTGCCTCTTTTGAACCCCATGATGTCACCCATGCACTCATAGACACGAGTTGGATTAATGCCATGCATAAGGAGTTGCATAATTTTGAGCGTAGCAAAGATTGGATGCTTGTTGAACCCCTGGTTGGTCATAATGTCATTGGGACCAAGTGGGTGCTCAAACACAAGCAAGATGAACACGGCCATGTGGTTCATAACAAGGCTCGCTTAGTCGATCAAGGGTTTTCTCAAGTTGAGGGTCTTGATTTTGATGAAACTTTTGCTCTGGTTGCTAGACTTGAGTCGATTCACATTTTATTGGCATTTACTGCTTCTAAACATCTTAAACTTTTTCAAATGGATGTCAAAAGTGCGTTTTTGAATGGTTTTGTCGTGGTATTGCGAATACCCCGGCAGGTTTTGAGAGTGATTCTAGTGAAGATTACGCGGCGCGGGTTGACCGGATGACTGGTCCTCCCCCGCCGGACAAGCACAAAGAATGACACACGGGTTTATACAGGTTCGGGTCCCAGTGGGGGCCCTAGTCCTGTCTACGTGCTCCCGACCGGAGTCGGCTGGGGAGGCTCTCTCCGGGGGAGAGGCTTCCGGAGTACGCATGTGAGTTTAGCTATTCCAAAATATGAATCGATCCCTTACAACAGAGGGGTACAAGGGCTATTTATAGCCCCCAAAAAGCAGCAAAAAACCTAAACTACCCCGGAAGCCACCGTCGGATTGAAGGGCAGGACCGTCCTTCTCCCGGTCAAACGCCTTGGATGCTTGACAGGTGGTCGCTAGTTCCCGAGGTGCTCCTCGCGTGACCTGCACGTGATAAACAGTTCAATACTTTACCTTTAGGAGGGTGATGAGGCCCGGGACGGCGCCGGAGGCCACGTCCCGGGAGCCAAAAGGCGGCGTCCCAGGAGGGCACCGGAGGCCACGTCCCAGGAGCCAAAAGGCGGCGCCCGGGGAGGCACCGGAGGCCACGTCCCCGGGAGCCAAAAGGCGGCGCCCGGGGAGGCCCCGGAGGCCACGTCCCCGGGCAAATGGCGGCGCCCAGGAAGGCACCGGAGCCCACGTCCCGGGAGCCAAAAGGCGGCGCCCGGGGAGGCCCCGGAGGCCACGTCCCCGGGTAATCGTGACGCATCTTACCTGGACTTAGTCTCGCGGAGATTTCGCCCGACAGGTTTTATCAATGAAGAAGTCTATGTAAAGAAACCACCTGGCTTTGAAGAAAACGAAGAGACGTGTTTATTTTGAATTTAAAAACCGTGCATTGGATTTTTAACCCGGCTCTTCAATTTTTCCCACTTAGTGGCGCACTAAGTGAAAACGGTTGGTTTCCCAAGATGGGTTCTGACATTATGTGACGGGCAATGATAGCGCCGTAGAACTATTTTTATCTCGAGGTAAAATTGTAAATGCTTTGACGAAACCCGAGGCGTCTGGAATGCAAACCGTCATCCAGGCGGCTATAAATACCAGGCTCCTGGATTTGTAAAACTCCACAATTTCCCTCCACGCCTAAGTCCTTTTCTTGTTATCCTGCCTTCTTCCTTTTCACATACTCCTCCCAATGGCAGATCATGATATCATCGAGATTGAGAGTGATGAAGAGGAAGTTGTCGAACAAGGGCCTCAAACGATTGAAGTCCTGTCTCCCTTAAGGAAGAAACCCAAGGTTGACGAAGGATCTTCCAGTGGAACAAAGGTGAAGAATGTAGCGAGTTTCTTTCTTCCTTCAGTTCCTTTCACCCTCCCCGTTCATGCTTCTCGGCAAGTTAGGCCTTTATCCTTAGAGAAAGATCCCATCACATTCAATTCTCCCATCCTTTTGGTTGATAAACATCCTGGTCGGCAAGCGGTGACTATCCCTCGATCAGATGATTGCCATATTGGGTTGGCGAAGCAATCTTCTGATGGGAAGGTTGCTCTTCCACCATCTGATGATCTTCCTCCCAAGATGGGTGTATTAACGGGTTATGCACCAGGACAGGTAACAATTCTTCTCCCCTTTTGCTGATAATTATAGTTAGTGTGACTAACTTTTGCAAAATGCAGGAGGTTGGAGGCTCCAGCGATCAGCCTTCTGCTGCTCCATCTCTTCCTTCCGGACAGACTCTTCTGGAAGACAAGAATGCCCTGGAGAAGAAGACCGAGGAGATGGCTTCGAAGATTCTGTGTCTAGCAGAATGTCTTGATCGATCCCGGGAAGAGGCGCACCATTTCCGTCGAGAGAGGGACTTCGCTCAGCAACAGCGAGAACTCTCTGACTTGATTAGGGACAATAGTGCGTCTGTTGTTAGGGACGATGTAGATAGACTTAGGGTAGTTGCTAGTTCCCTGGGAGTTGCCAGTGTAGATCCTACTGACAACAACATGTCCCTTGGGGAACTTTGTAAACTTCTTTCGGAGCAAGTCGATGTTTTGATCGATTGTATCCCTTTTGTATGTAAAGAATGTAAGAAATAAGAGTTTCTTATTTCTCATGAATATCCTTCACATCTTCTGTGCGAAAATATAGCCATAAACTTTATGTTTGCGACCATTAATGACGAGGATTGACACCCGGGTCACTTCTAATAAACTTCTGGTTCAAGACAGGTTCGAACCAGAGCATGTGTCTGGAGATGCGAACTCAAGTTATTTTGAGAGGCATCACCACGAGGTCGCAAGCTTTACACGATCAAGTCGCAGCTTTACGCGGTCAGACCGTAGGTCTTGCGCGGTCAGAAGTTCGTGGCCTATACGCGAACTACACATTCGGGATATTACGCGGTCAGCTAAATCCCGAGGTCAGAACGTCTACCGATCAGGATACCTGGGATCTATCTATTCGGTTGTCTATATGACAGGATATTCTAAGTATCCCGAAGATTCCTACACGTGGAAAATCAACCGTCAGGGGGTTAACACGTACAGTTATTCATAACACGTGTTTAACCTGCGTGGAGGTTAAGAGCAGTTTCAAAAACCGTATCTAACCGTCCGAGCAACCGATTGATGCAGTTTCCTTCACATGGCACCCTTTCAAGCAGTATAAAAGGATGGCATGAAGTATCAATCGGGGAGAGAGATCCAAGTTAGCCAAGTCTACGGCATATCTCATATAGCATTCTTAAGTCTTCTTTAGCTTATTTTTGTATACTTTTATAGGAAAAATCCTTGCCTGTGAGGACTTTTCCTCCCATTTGTAAACATTTTACCACACTTAGTGAAATCTCAACAGGACGTAGGGCTTTTACTCCCACCATCGAGGGCCCGAACCTGTCTAAATTCTCTGTGTTCCTGTTCTCCATTCTTCAGCATACCTTCCCGAAGGGTCATCTTGAAAGGTCTCACTATTACAAATTCTGCATAAGTTCGGCTGAGGACCCCGAGTCCGAATCGTCGACAGCTGGCGCCCACCGTGGGGCCTTTCTCAAGGCGTCCTAATTAAAATTCGGAGGTTCGCCGAAACATGGCTGGAGCATATGATTCCGAGAATGATTTCGATCTCGAGGATTATGCTCATATCCCAATGCCTTCTCCAAGTGATCCCGTTCCGATGGAAGAGGTCGAAGGCCAGAATCTTCCACAGGATGAATCATCTTCCCAAGTCATGATGATCGACCAGGAGGCAACTGGCACAGGGTCAGAACCCACAGAGGTTCTTAATGTGCTAGGTGATAAGTCCGGCCCATCGTACGATCCCGCTGAGGGAAAGTACGATGGTGACCCCGAGGTTAGCCCAGGAAGATTCGACCCTGATAACCTTCACCGTCTCTTTGATTTCGAGTCTGACTCAGAACAAACCGAGATGTTCTCCCCATCGGCGACTTCTCTCCCTAGGCAGTTTGCTGCGTTGTCGGAGGAAACTCCCGATCAACAGGCTGCCAGGGAAAACAAGATCGCAAACAGAAGGAGGAGCAAGATCTCGAGCAACAAAACAACGAACTACGCAGAACTGCCCTAGAGGCTCTTCAAGATGCGCAGGCTCGTTACGATGCTGCCCCGAGTTCTTCTCGACGGTCGCGTGGTCATAGACGTGACCAGACTCCTTCCTTACCACCGGAGCACTTCCCAGTGGACGAGGAAACAATAACACCCGGTGCCCCTAGGAGAAGTACCCATGGTCGACTGCGATCTATCGCGGAAGTCATGCGTAACTTTCCTCCTACGGTCACGGATGCGCAGAGACCGGCCTTTTACAGGATCCTGGCGGAAAGATTGGATGAGGTCGCATCTGAGGCGACCCCAACAGCCTCTTCCCGCTCAGTGACACATTCCCGGGATCGAGATGGTCCTCATTTTGGCTCTGGTCGACGGAGTTACCCGCCGCCTATACCATCCCGACAGGACAAATATCGGCGAATGCAGGACTCTCGCAGTAGGGATCGAGTTCCCGTTCATTCTCGTTTGGGACCTCGAGTCACCCCGCCGTTAAGTGAGTTTGCTCGAAACCTGACCGAAAGTCGCAGGACGGTCCACGGTCCTTACGTTGGTTGCAAAGCTTTCTCGCCTGGCCTACGAGCGGTCGTTTGGCCCGATAAGTTTCGACCAGGGGCCATCGAGAGGTTTGACGGAACTCAGAACCCATCCGAGTTTCTTCAGATCTATATTACTGCCATCCAAGCCGCAGGAGGCGATGACAAGGTCATGGCTAACTACCTGCCAACAGTCCTCGTAGGACCGGCTAGAACTTGGTTGTTCAATCAGCCTAAGGGTTCTATCTACAATTGGGAAATGCTATGCGATGCCATCCTTAGCAATTTCCAAAACTGTTACCAAAAGCCGGGTAAGGAGGACGACTTGCATAGATTGCGGCAAACTTCGACCGAAACGCTTCGGCAGTTTGTCAAGAGGTTTGTCGGGGTAAGAAATACCATCCCGAACATATCTGATGGTTCCGTAATCAGGGCATTTAAGCATGCCGTTCGATACCGGAGATTCACTGAAGACTTGCTCATTCACCCTCCTCGATCGGTGGCCGATCTGTTCGATATGGCTGATCGATACTCCGATGCAGCCGAGGCAGTCGAATGGAACCGAATGGTTGACAAGGGGGACCTACCGCCCCAACCAGGCTTCAAGGACGTCAAGAAAGAAGACTCGAGCAAAAAGCCGGAGTCTTCATCGGGTGGGAAGTCAAAAAAGTCGAAGAGGAACAGCTCTGGACAGCACCGTGAGGTTGCGGTCGCGGAGAAACCACCTTCGACCAACGGTAATAAGTTTTCTTTCAAAAGTAAAGCTGCTTCTGGTGGCCGGGATTCCGACCAGCCAGAAAAATCAACTAATCCGCAGGAGGGCAAAAGGTGGTGTCCACTCCACAATTCCGTAGGCCACGATCTCAAAAACTGCAGGAGTTGGTTGAAACAGCTGGATGATTTCTACCAAGGAGCTGGGCCAATGCCGACCTTACCGCCCAAAGAGCAGGCGTGCGGGGTTAGAGACATCGATGGAGACGAAGAAATGGCTTACCAGGTACCTCAAAATCATGTTAATGTCATTTTTGGAGGCTCCTCCTCTTTCGTTTCCAAAAGGCAGTTTAAAACTTTTTGCCGAGAGGTTAACCAAACGGAGACATCCCTTGGTGAACCTCAATATCCCCGTTGGTCGGATATGCCTTTGACATTCGACCGCGCTGACTGTCCTGCGGGGCTAACTCGACCATTGAGATTACCTCTGGTTATTACCCCAATCATCAGTAACGCGAGAGTCGAAAGAGTCCTGATCGACGGGGGAAGTTCCCTTGATCTTTTATTGGTCAAGACACTCGACGAGATGCAAATTCCTCGTTCGAAGATCAAGCCCATAATTCATCCGTTTTATGGGATAATCCCAGGCCCCTCCATGATGCCATTGGGACAAGTGGTCCTCCCGGTCACTCTGGGAGAACCAGATAACTTCCGAACAGAATTGGTTACTTTCGATGTAATCGATTGTGATTCAGCTTATAATGCAATCTTTGGCAGGCCTACTCTCGCTAAGTTCATGATGGCAACGCACTATGCTTATCAGTGCGGGAAATTGCCTGGCCCCAAAGGTGTCATTTCGGTCCGAGGTAGTCGCAACGTGGCACTCACGTGCGACCGGCTATCTTTGGAGATGGTCGATCAACTTCCCCTCCGGGACGCTCAGGTCGCCACTGTCGCCACCGATGCGATCAGGGCTGCTCCTCGACCAGATGAGAAACTCAAACAAGTTCCTTTGTACCCAGATGACCCATCCAAGACAATTCGGGTTGGGTCAACCCTGGATGACAAATAGGAACTCGACCTCGTTGCTTTCCTCCGGGCTAACGCAGATGTGTTTGCGTGGAAACCGTCCGACATGCCCGGTGTCCCAAGGGAAGTAATTGAGCACAGGTTAGCAATCCGACCTGGACAACGACCAATAAAGCAAATGCTCAGGCGTTTTGCCACCGACCAACAGGAAGCCATCCGAGAAGAGTTAGACAAACTCTTACAAGCCGGGTTCATCCGCGAGGTGAATCACCCGGACTGGCTCGCCAATCCGGTCATGGTCCGCAAGTCAAATGGCAAGTGGCGCATGTGCGTCGACTATACTAGCCTCAACAGTGCCTGTCCGAAGGACGACTTTCCCCTTCCCCGCATCGACCAGCTGGTTGACTCCACTGCGGGTTGCGAACTGATGAGTTTTCTGGATGCCTACTCGGGATATCATCAAATTAGCATGGCAGAAGACGATGAAGAGAAAACTGCCTTCATCACCCCGTTCGGCACGTACTGCTACGTCAGAATGCCGTTCGGTCTCAAGAACGCTGGTTCCACGTACCAGCGCTTGATGCAAAAGACTTTTTTTTCCCAGATAGGGCGCAATCTCGAAGCATATGTAGACGACTTGGTTGTAAAGAGTACCAAAAGATTGTCTCATTTGGACGATCTTGCTGAAACCTTCTGTAACTTGAATCGCTTTGGAATAAAATTGAACCCGGAGAAATGTTCTTTCGGGGTTTCTTCAGGAAAGCTTCTTGGTTTTCTTGTGTGTTCCAGGGGCATTGAGGTTAATCCTGAGAAAATCAGAGCTATTGAACAAATGAGGTCGCCCTCGACCATGAAGGATGTTCAACGCCTGGCTGGTCGCATGGTGGCTTTAAGTCGTTTCATATCGCGATTAGGCGAAAGGGGACTACCTTTCTTTAAAGCCTTGCGGAAACATCATAACTTCACGTGGTCAGATGAGGCCGAAAAAGCGTTTCAGGAGGTAAAAACATATCTATCCAGTCCGCCAGTATTGGTGTCTCCTGAAAAGGATGAACCATTGCTTCTGTATTTGGCGGCCACCCCACACGCGGTCAGCGCAGTTCTGATCGCGGAAAGGGAAGGAGTGCACAGACCCGTCTACTATGTGAGCGAAGTACTTCATGGTCCTAAGGAGCGCTACCCTGAGGTCCAGAAGATACTTTACGCGCTACTGATGGCTTCCCGTAAGCTACGACATTACTTTCAAGCACACAAGATCACAGTACCTTCCTCTTTTCCTTTAGGGGATATTGTCCGAAATCCAGAAAAATCTGGTCGAATCGCCAAATGGGCGGTCGAATTCGGTTCCTTTGAGATCCACTTTACCCCTCGCACGGCGGTTAAGTCTCAGGTTTTGGCCGACTTTGTGGTCGAATGGACCAACCCTGAGCCACCCGTGCAGTTGGAAAAGGAACTGGAGTGCCCCGATTATTGGACAATGTACTTTGACGGCTCCCGTAGTTTTCAACACTCGGGGGCTGGGGTGGTCTTAGTTACACCTCAGGGCGAACAGCTTAAGTATGTCATCCAACTACACTTTGTTGCAACCAACAATGCAGCAGAGTATGAAGGTCTTCTTGCAGGGCTCCGGGCAGCAAAATTCCTCGGAGTCCGTCGATTAGTGGTGAGGGGGGACTCACAGCTGGTCGTAAACCAGATAAACAAGGAGTACAGCACCTCCGATGAGACAATGGCTCATTACCTGGGGGAAGTGAGGAGATTGGAAAAACACTTCAGTCACTTCGAAGTCCAATACGTCCCGCGAAAGGACAATATTCTCGCAGACCAATTATCCAAAATTGGATCCTCAAGCTCATCCGCTCCGGCAGGAGTGTTCATTGAACACTTGGACCATCCTTCGATCATGACTTCGGTCGAGGATGATCCGGCAATAGCCTTCGTTGCCAACCTCGGTCAGGAACAAGATTGGACTCATCCATTGAGGGTTTATCTTGAACATGGGACCCTACCCGGGGACGAAACCAAAAGCGATCGGTTAATTCGAAAGGCGCGTCTGTACAAACTCATAGATGGGGTTATGTACAGAAAGGGTACTCAAGGAGTATTCATGCGCTGCATATCTCAGGAGGAAGGAAAATCCCTCTTGAAAGAAATACATGACGGTGTATGCGGTGCACACGCGTCATACCGAACACTGGTCGGAAAAGTTTTTCGACAGGGATTCTACTGGCCTTCGGCACTCGATGATGCCAAGCTTATGGTCAAGATGTGTCCACAATGTCAGTTTCATGCAAGACAGGTTCATCAACCTGCTTATGCATTACAAACTATTCCTCTCGCATGGCCTTTCGCGATCTGGGGAATGGACATCGTCGGTCCTATGCCACAAGCGGTCAATGGATACAAGTTTTTGTTTGTAGCCATTGACACGTTCACAAAGTGGATTGAGGCCGAACCAGTACGAAATATTACTGCATTAGCCGCACAAAAGTTCTTTCACAAGAACATTGTGGCATGATTTGGTGTTCCAAACCGTCTCATCACAGACAACGGTTCTCAGTTCGCTAGCGGTCTTTTCCTAGACTACTGCGATCAGATTGGGACCAAGGTGTGCTTTGCTTCCGTGGCACATCCACAAAGCAATGGTGCCGTAGAACGGGCCAATGGGCAAGTACTGCAAGGTATCAAAAAACGTGTTTTTGATCGCCTCAAGACCCGCTCGGGGGCTTGGGTAGACGAGCTCTATACTGTTCTATGGGCACTACGAACTACCTCTAGTCGAGCCACCGGTGAGACACCCTTCCATTTGGTCTATGGAGCCGAGGCTGTGTTGCCTATGGAAGTAAGTATTGGATCTGTTCGCACGAATCAATTCGAACAGGTCAACCAATCCGAACAACGATCGCAAGATCTCATCCTCCTGGAAGAACGGCGTGATCGCGCCCTGATTAAGTCCGCGGTATACTTGCAGGCTCTACGCAAGTATCACAGTAAAAAGGTGCGACCACGTGATCTCAACGTGGGCGACTTGGTTTTACGAAAAATTCAAGACCAGTCTAACCGCAATAAATTCTCCCCAAAGTGGGAGGGACCATATACTGTCGTCTCAGTGCCGCGGTCAGGATCTGCGCGGTTAGCCATGGAGGATGGTTGGATTTTGTCCAATACTTGGAACATCGATCAACTTCGCAAGTTTTACGTGTAAGTATTCCAATCACTTTTTTCCTGTTCAATTAGCATCTTTTCATAAAAAGCATGTCTTGTTTTCATACAATGAGTGTTTTTCTTTAAGCCCAAATTATACTAATTCGACCTGGGGGCTGATCGCCGGCGGTTAGGTTATTACAGCATTTTTCAACCGGATTCGCTGGTCAATCTCATGATCACTTCCAGATAAGTCTCTCCTAAATAAGCCGTTTCTCAACGCACACGGGACTATCTGGCTAGTCTTCGGTCATTTGGGTGGCTACCAGTTTGCAATAGGGTTAAAATGTTACTTTAATCTTGACCATCGGCTTGAAGCACATATCCCTGGTCATCATACTTATGTTTTCCTCTGTTTAAAATACTAAGACTTCAGTATTCACAAAACAGAGGCGGGGGCTAGAGGAATATACTTATAGTATGAAACTTATGATGTGAATATGCACTTTGAATATGCACTTTCTCTTGAAAAAATGATTTTACATACATAGCATTGTAATTACAATTGTTTGGTTACAAAATACAAGGATCATTCGATCCTTAGCTCAGCCAAGAGCTTGTCAACGAAGGGCTTAACTTCTTCGATAACGGCGTCAAGCAGTTCGTCACTCTCGACCTCAACCGGTCCCACCAGCGCGCTCAGATTCGCATCTGAGCCATGGTGAAGTCGAACCCGGCTGAGTACGGCGGATGCGGCTGATCGGACTCTCGTCCTGATCATCTCTTCACGTCGCCGTAAATCTCCAGGGAGATATTCGAGCAGTGATTCTGCTTGAGTTGTAAGCAGTGATGCCCAATCGCTGACATCTGGGTTGTCCTTCCTCAACTCTACCACATTGGTATTCAAAAGGCTGGCTATGGCCTTCAGTTTTTCGAAGACCAGTAGACTCAACTCTTTGACCACTTGATTGGTGTGGTCGAGCGAGGACTCGAGAAGCATTTTGTCCTGGCTGAGCTGTTTAATACGACCTGCTTGCGCTGCACAAAGAAAAGAGGTTATGAACAAGAAATGTCTTTAAGTCTTCTCAAGTTGGGAATCGACTTACCAACATTCTCAGACTGAAGTCTATTGATTTCAGTCCATAGTTTCTGAAACTCTGTAACTGAGTTCAGTTTTATCTTGGTTAACTCCTTCTTCAAGAACGTAACCTCTCTGCAGCAAAATCAGGTTAGTCACAATTAAAGCCTACTTATATTAACAGAAGGATGACGATACTCACTTGCGCAAGCCGTCACGATCTTTTTGAACAGCCGCCATGCTAGCCATTGCAGCATGCGACTGGCTCGTCACCCATGACAAGCCCTGTGACACAAAGCAAGAGAGTCAAGTATGCTCTAAAGGCGATTCAAACGCCGAAACAGGAGTCATCATACCTTCATAAACTTATTTAAAGCAGCATCATCCATGCTAGCGGGAATCCTTGCTAGCGCGCCTGAAGTACCTGCAACGGGGACAGTTGATGGGAGTGCCGGCCGGACGCCACCCCCAGAGGCCACTGGTGGTGACCTAGTCCCTGTGCTTGATTCACCTCCCGCGGTCCGGACGATTTCCTGAACCACGGGAGTAGAGCGCTCTTCATAAGAGGCTCCCTCATTAGCCCTAGCTTCAACCTCCCCAGTGGCGGTTGAAGGTATAGGCGCTGTCTTCTTTTGCCTAACAGGAAGAGTGGGTCAGACAGTTTTTATATAAGATTACTGTCGAATAAGAGTTCTTACCTTATTCGAAATCTCATTCGTTCCTGGGACTTCTGGGACAACTCCCCTTGCGAAGGAGAGCCGTCTCCGGTTCTTGCCTTCCTTATGGTAAATAAGACAGCACCCCCCTGGAAATATCATGTTACAGGCATATTCTTAGGGAACAGTTAAAAACACATAAGTCTTTACCTGGACCACCGGGCTAATTGATGGGGCTTCATCCGAAGGCCTTGACGATTCCTGAGTTGCTGGAACCATCACAGCCGGCCTTCGTTCGTCTACTTCCTCCTCTGTCCGCTGAGGAGGAGGATTTTCCTCCCTGGAATCCCCAGTGGACCCAGGGGGAAGCTCTCCTTCCTGTATATACATTAACTTATCAAATATGCAGAAAGAGTTATGGAGGGAATGATCGAAAAGATCCTTTACCTTAGTCGTCCGTTCGACCAGGGAAGCAGAGATGACTGACCCTGAAACCCCGGGGGCTTCAGGAATTGGAAGGTCACCCGCAACCACCAGATCTTCGGTGGTCACAGGGTCAGCCACGGCCACCTCTTCGGCAGCTGTAGTCTCTGCGGGGCAGCCTGGGACATCGCTGGATGGAAGATCCGCGATCTTCCTCCTTCGAAGGATCAGAGGAACGTCATCCTCTTCCTCCTCGCTCCCCTCTCCCTGTACGACGAAGAAGTGATTCCATGTCGCGCCTGAAAAAGTAGCAGGAATGTGATATCTTACCACAGTCTTTTTTGCGGGACGAGGGACGCTTCGTGAAGACCCCTCCCCAGGGTTCAGCTTGGTCTTCTTAGGGGCAGGACTCTTTGTCCTGGGTCTCTGGGAGACCTTCTTCACGTTCTTCGCCGCCGGCTTCTTCAGAAAGCCGACATTTTCACTTGGGAATGTCGCATCCGCGAACCTCCCTAGGAGCTATTTTCATTCCAATGAAATTGATTAGTGTTGGACATACATAAAACCTGCAAAACAGAGGCCAAGTGAGAAGTTTACCTTTCGGCGCTCCTGTTTAAGGTCGTCGCCAGCATGAATCAAGCTTTGGGGGCGAGGCGATCCCTTGGGGCCCTCTACCTCGGCGTTGTACGCCCTGAGGAGGTAGTTAGTCCGCCTCTCAATCTCAGCTGAGGGCAGGACTGTTCCCGGATACAAGTTAAATTGGTACATTTCAAAAATAACAAAAGGATTTCTATGTCAGAAATAAGTACCTTCATTATAGTCCAGGGTAGTGTCCGCCATGGACGTGATCTCCCAAGCCGGATGAGCCCTTTCACGTAGGGGGCTCACCCGATTCTTCACAAAGTCTCGGATGACGTCACGTGCCGTCAGCCCTTGTTCGACTAAGTGAAGGATCACCTCGGCATGCTTCATGAACTCCGCGTTCATCGCCGGGAGAGTATCCAACTCGCTTGTTTTCTCCGGCCGCGAGTTCTCAAACCACAGCCCGCTCTCGGTCGGAGGGGTGCAGTAAAACCATTTCTGGTGCCACCCGTGCACTGAATCTCGCAGGGGTGGGGAGGGATACTCCTTTTTATCCCTCAGCCGGAAGTAGATGCATCCGGCGGCGTTGGTGCTCTTCGACCACTCCGAAAAGTAAAATCGTCGGAAAAGATCCACGCTGGGATATACTCCGACGAAGGCTTCACAGAGATGCTGGAATACTGCTAGAATCAGCATCGCGTTGGGGTGGAGGTTGATCAGTTCCCACCCGTAAGGCTCAAAGATGTCCTTAAGGAAACGACTCTCAGGGAATCGGAACCCGCAACGAAAATACTCCTCAAAAACCACCAACTCGCCTTCTTGGACAGTTGGGGTTTCTTGGTCCTTCTCCGCAGGTCGCCAGTTAATGAGCAGCCGCGGAGAAAGGATCTCCTCCTTCTCAAGCGCCATCAGGCTCTCCTCAGAATGATGAATGGATCTGCTCCAGGACGCCATCTATGGTGTAGAATCAAAGGGGAAGCTAGCGATTTGGGGAAGACAAAGGCTGAAGAAAATGAGGGTTTTGAGCGGCGGGAATTCTAAGGGTTTTTTCGCGGCTGAGTGGCTTCCTCAAGAAGCTACCTACTGCTTTTTATAGACCCAAGGCGACGCATTAATGGGTAAACAGCTCGTTTCAAACGTTCCATTGAATGCTTTATTCATTTCCCATAATGGATACTGTTTCTGATAGACCCGATAAAGTACCCAGACGTCGGATCTGAAACAAAAAGGCTTCTTTGTTTTGGAAACTGAAAGTGCAAAAGGACTGAAAAATTTTCAGTACTTTTTCAGAAGGCGTTTTTTCTTTTTTATACTTTGAACATTTTCTTCGAAAAAATCATGTAACTCAATTTTTGACGTACTGGAATGTTTCTAATTGGGTTATGGTTTTTTCGAAATCATGTTTTAGGCTGAAACTTCGATTCTAATCGTAATGACGGCCTGACCAAGTCCTAACTCTGGTCGCACTTTAGTTCTGACTGCGGCTCTGAAACTGCTCGCGGAATCAGGGCAGGTCGCGGTGCCTTTTTCTTAAAAACGATTCTGATCGCAGAACTAAAGTTTCCTGTGTATGAATGGTCGCAAACGTAAAGTTTATGGCTATGTTTTCGCACAGAAGATGTGAAGAATATTCGTGAAAAATAAGAAACTTTTTATTTCTTACATTCTTTACATACAAAAGGGATGCAGTCGATCAAAACATCGACTTGCTCCGAAAGAAGTTTACAAAGTTCCCCAAGGGACATATTGTTGTCAGTAGGATCTACACTGACAACCCCCAGGGAACTAGCAACTACCCTAAGTCTATCTATATCATCCCTAACAACAGACGCACTATTGTCCCTAATCAAGTCGGAGAGTTCTCGCTGTTGCTGAGCGAAGTCCCTCTCTCGACGGAAATGGTGCGCCTCCTCTCGGGATCGATCAAGACATTCTGCTAAACGCAGAATCTTCGAGGCCATCTCCTCGGTCTTCTTCTCCAGGGCGTTCTTCTCTTCCAGAAGAGTCTGTCCGGAAGGAAGAGATGGAGCAACAGAAGGCTGATCGCTGGGGCCTCCTACCTCCTGCATTTTGCAAAAAGTTAGTCATATTAACTAAAATTGTCAGCAAAAAGGGAGAAGAATTGTTACCTGTCCCAGTGCAACGTTCCCAGAAGAAAATTGCTTCGCCAACCCAATACAGCAATCATCTGGTCGAGGGATAGTCACCGCTTGCCGACCAGGATGTTGATCACCCATAAGGATGGGAGAATTGAATGTGATGGGATCTTTCTCTAAGGATAAAGGCCTAACTTGCCGAGAGGCATGAACGGGGAGGGTCAAAGGAACTGAAGGAAGAAGGAAACTCGCTACACTCTTCACCTTTGTTCCACTGGAAGATCCTTCGTCAACCTTGGGTTTCTTCCTTAATGGAGACAGGACTTCATCCGACCCTTGTTCGACAATTTCCCCTTCATCGCTCTCAATCTCGATGATTTCGTGATCTGCCATTGGGAAGAGTAAGTGAAAAGGAAGGAGGCCAGGTAACAAGAAAAAGACTTAGGCGTAAGAGGGAAATTGTGAATCTTTACATGTCCCGGGGTCTGGTATTTATAGCCGCCAGGTCGACGGTTCGCCTCCCAGACACCTCGAGTTTCGTTAAAGACATTTACAATTTTACCTCGAGATAAAAATCTCTACGGCGCCATCATTGCCCGTCACGTAGTGTCAGAACCCGTCTTGAGAAACCAACCGTTTTCACTTAGTGCGCCACTAAGTGGAGAAGTTAAAGGGCCGGGTTAAAAGTCCAATGCACGATTTTTTAAAAATTCGAAATAAACACGTCTCTCCGTTTTCTTCGAATTTGGGGGCTAGCTGACGAGGATTGACACCCGGGTCACTTCTAATAAACTTCTGGTTCAAGACAGGTTCGAACCAGAGCATGTGTCTGGAGATGCGAACTCAAGTTATTTTGAGAGGCATCACCACGAGGTCGCAAGCTTTACACGATCAAGTCGCAGCTTTACGCGGTCAGACCGTAGGTCTTGCGCGGTCAGAAGTTCGTGGCCTATACGCGAACTACACATTTGGGATATTACGCGGTCAGCTAAATCCCGCGGTCAAAACGTCTACCGATCAGGATACCTGGGATCTATCTATTCGGTTGTCTATATGACAGGATATTCTAAGTATCCCGAAGATTCCTACACGTGGAAAATCAACCGTCAGGGGGTTAACACGTACAGTTATTCATAACACGTGTTTAACCTGCGTGGAGGTTAAGAGCAGTTTCAAAAACCGTATCTAACCGTCCGAGCAACCGATTGATGCAGTTTCCTTCACATGGCACCCTTTCAAGCAGTATAAAAGGATGGCATGAAGTATCAATCGGGGAGAGAGATCCAAGTTAGCCAAGTCTACGGCATATCTCATATAGCATTCTTAAGTCTTCTTTAGCTTATTTTTGTATACTTTTATAGGAAAAATCCTTGCCTGTGAGGACTTTTCCTCCCATTTGTAAACATTTTACCACACTTAGTGAAATCTCAACAGGACGTAGGGCTTTTACTCCCACCATCGAGGGCCCGAACCTGTCTAAATTCTCTGTGTTCCTGTTCTCCATTCTTCAGCATACCTTCCCGAAGGGTCATCTTGAAAGGTCTCACTATTACAAATTCTGCATAAGTTCGGCTGAGGACCCCGAGTCCGAATCGTCGACAATTCATACACAGGAAACTTTAGTTCTGCGATCAGAATCGTGTTTAAGAAAAAAGCACCGCGACCTGCCCTGATACCGCGATCAGTTTCAGAGCCGCGGTCAAAACTAAATTGCGACCAGAGTCAGAACTCGGTCAGACTGTCACTCCGATTAGAATCGAAGTTTTAGTCTAAAACATGATTTCGATAAAAACCATAACCCAATTAGAAACATTCCAGTACGTCAAAAATTGAGTTGCATGATTTTTTCGTAAAAAATGTTCAAAGCATATAAAGGAAAAAACGTCTTCTGAAAAGTACTGAAAATTTTTTAGTCCTTTTGCACTTTCAGTTTCCAAAACAAAGAAGTCTTTTTGTTTCAGATCCGACGCCTGAACACTTTATCGGGTCCATCAGAGACAGTATCCATTATGGGAAATGAATAAAGCATTCAATGGAACGTTTGAAATGAACCGTTTACTCACATTAATGCGCTGCCTTGGGTCTACAAAAAGAGCAGATGTCTTCTCAAAGAAGCCACACAGCCAAAAACCATCATCATTCCCGCCGCACAAAACCCTCATTCAGCCTTCGTCCTCCCAAAATCGCCAACTTTTCCTTTGATTCTCCACCACAGATGACGTCCTGGAGCCGATCCATCCATCATGCTGAGGAGAGCCTAGTGGCGTTAGAGAAGGAGGAGATCCTTCCTCCGCAGTTGCTTATCAACTGGCGGCCTGCGGAGAAGGACCAAGAAACTCCAACCGTCCAAGAGGGCGAGTTGGTGGTTTTTGAGGAGTACCTGCGCTGCGGGTTCCGATTCCCTGAGAGTCGGTTCCTCAAGGATGTCCTTGAGCACTATGGGTGGGAACTGATCAACCTCCACCCCAACGCGATGCTGATCCTTGCGGTATTCCAGAATCTTTGTGAAGCGTTCGTCGGAATATATCCCAGCGTGGATCTTTTCCGGCGATTCTACTTTTCGGCGTGGTCGAAGAGCACCAACGCCGCCGGATGCATCTACTTCCGGCTGAGGGACAAAAAGGAGTATCCCTCCCCACCCCTGCGAGACTCTGTGCACGGGTGGCACCAAAGGTCGTTTTACTGCTCTCCACCATCCGAAAGCAGTCTATGGTTTGAGAACTCGCGACCAGAGAAGTCGAGCGAGTTAGATGTTCCCCCGGCGATGAACTCAGAGCTTTCGAAGCATGCCGAGGTGATTCTTCACTTGGTCAATCAAGGATTGACGGCTCGAGACATTATTTGAGACTTCGTGAAGAACCGGGTGAGTCCCTTGCGTGAAAGGGCTCATCCAGCATGGGAGATTAGGTCCATGGCGGATAGCACCCTGGACTACAGTAAAGGTATTTATTCCTTTGGCGCTGAGCTTTCCCATTCTTGAATTGTGTAAATTCTGACTTGAATTTGGGAACAGTCCTGCCTTCATCCGAAATTGAAAGGCGAACCAACTCCCTCCTTAGGGCCTACAACGCCGATGTAGAGGGTCCTAAGGGATCGCCTCGTCCACAGAGTCTGATTCACGCCGGCGACGACCTTAAACAGGAGCGCCGAAAGGTACATTCTCTATCCGGCCTCCATTTTTTAGATCTTATGCATGTCCAGCGTTAAACATTTCCATTGAAAATGTGAATCAGCTCCTAGGAAGGTTCGCCGAGACGACTCTCTCAAGTGAGAACGTTGGCTCTCTTGGGAAGCCAATGGTAAAGAACGTGAAGAAGGTCTCCCAAAGACCTAGGACAAAGAGTCCTGCCTCCAAGAAGGCCAGACCGAATCCCGGGGAGGGGTCTTCACGGAGCGTTCCTCCTACCGCGAGAAAAACGGCGGTAAGATATCACATCCCTTCTGTTTTACCAGGCGCAGATTGGAATCACTTCTTCGTCGTACAGGGAGAGGGGAGCGAGGAAGAAGAGGATGATGTTCCTCTGGTCCTTCGGAGGAGGAAGATCGCGGATCTTCCATCCGGCGATGCCCCAAGCTGCCCCGTAGAGACCATTGTTACCGAAGAGGTGGTCGTGGCAGAACCTGCCACTGCGGAGAATCTTGGGGTCGCGGATGACCTCCAAGTTCCTGAAGCCCCCGAGGCTTCAGGGTTAATTGTCTCTGCTTCCCTGGTCGAAAGGACGACCTCGGTAAGGATTTCTTGCAGTCATACTTCCTTCTGTATATTTTGACGAGTCAATGTTTATACAGGGAGGAGAGCTTCTCCCTGCGACTACCGCGAGTCCTAGGGAGGAAAATCCTTCTCCTCCGCGGACAGAGGGGGAGGTGGTTGCACTAGTACAGAAATGCAGTCTTCTATCGGTAAAAAAAACCCTTCTACTATCGGTTTTTGTACCGATAGAGATAGACACGATAGAACAAGACTGGACATTTTCTATCGGTAAATAACCGACAGAAGAAGTTCACTATTCTATCGGCATATTATGAATCTACCGATAGAAAACCCGTCGTATTCTTACGTCCAGCAGTTCGAAAAGTACCACTATTCTAACGGTTAACTACAAGATTACCGACAGAAAAAAGCTTAGTACTCTATCGGCATATTAGGAGTGTACCGATAGAAAACTCGTCGCTAGCGGATTGAAAAGTACCACTATTCTAACGGTTAACTACAATATTACCGACAGAAAAAAGCTTAGTACTCTATCGGCATATTAGGAGTGTACCGATAGAAAACTCGTCGTCAGCGGCTGGAAAAGTACCACTATTCTAACGGCTAATTATAAGTTTACCGACAGGAAAACTCACACTATTCTATCGGCATATTACAAGTTTACCGATAGAAAACTCGTCAATAGCGATTGGAAAGTACCACTATTCTAACGGTTAACTACAAGATTACCGACAGAAAAAAGCTTAGTACTCTATCGGATATGTATGAGTTCACCGGCAGGAAAGGTCAAACTCTTCTAACGGTTAATTTTGATTGTACCGATAGAAAAAAGGACAGTAGTCTCTCGGTTGTTGATGAATTTACCGATACAGCATTCACATATACAGTACTTTATTTGCATTCACAATACAGTACATTCACATATACAGTACAGATGCAATACAGTATAGATTGGATACACAATACAGTACAGATGCAAGGTAAATTCACAGAACAAATTGACACATTAGGCAGTTATTCACATTTATTCACATATGTATGGACAAATACAGATTGCAATCCAATGTGGACATTTATTCACATATATATATTTATTCACATGTATATGAACAGTCTATGCAGAGTACACGAAAAGGAGAAAATTGTCATGCTGGATGGTTGGGCGCTACTTCCTCCATGACATATTGTGCCCAGATTTGTCGAAGATATATAATCTTTGCATTTTCATATTGGTCTTTCGACATGGCGATCTGCAAGCATGTGTGCATACTGAGTAACTAACTTCGATCCTAATTTAGAACGTGACACCCATTTTTGAAATTTGAGTTAGCTATCGATGCTTACCTGGGGGAATCGGGAAAAGTTTGTCCGCACTAGGTCGTACATGTAGCGCAGCACATAAAACCCGCATTCCCACGATTGCGGCTGCTGATGGCACTGAGATAATTGCATATGCGAATACATGTTAGCTATATATTGTTTCCATAAACTAATTAAGCATAAACAAAAAGTCTCGTGAGTACCTCATATTCTTTCCAAGCTAGTAGGGAGCCCTGCGGTGCGGCATGCCTCCCTCCAGCGGACACATATTTATCAAAAGCCCTGCATTTCAGTTAGTATTGCCGGTTAATGTATTATCATTAGCTAGTGAGGTCAAAATTTAAATCAAACATATAAGTTACTTACGCCCCCATATTCCCCTTGAGCACATATTCCATCGATAATCTGTCACGCATCGAATCGAGGTAGTACACCTCGTTCCTCGGCGGACAGATCACGATGAGGATCCAGTGGGCCCTGTATTGTACGTAAAAGAGGACCGCTAGCTCAAAGTACATCTCAGGTGTAACATACAAGATTGAGTTAAATTAGTACGAAATGCACTAACCTTTGGTGGTACGGCACCAGAATGAAGTCCCTGTCCTGCTGCGCCATCAGCGCGCTGGATATGTACTGCTCAGCGTGCGCGGCGTCCTGCTCTAGCATCGTGAGGCTTATTTTCTCTGGGTCGAGGAAACCCACCTTGTCACACGCAGCCTCCGATGCTAGCCTGTACATGCACCTGCATGCGAAGGACGAGATTAATATTAATTTCACAGAAAGTTACTCAGTATTCAAATGAACTGCAACATTAATGCAGAGTTAGCAAACAGAGTTAGAAAACAGCAATACATAGCATCAGCAAACTCACAGGACTCCAGTCCGTATGATGGACATATCGAGCTCTCGCCAGTTGTAGAGGTCGAACAGATCCTCGTGTGCCACGGATATAGTCCCGGGCTCACGGTGGAACTGCCCAGGCCTGTAGGGAACTAAGAAGTTCAGGCTGCGCCGAGCTCGATGTAGGTACCAGTCGTGGAGGTCTCTGGTTGATCGATCCAATTTCCGCAAAGATGCCTCCGACAGGAGTGGGAGCGCGTTCGTGAACGTCCGCGGCAGTCCCTGTCGCCCTTTGCCCTTGCCTTTGCCGCCCTTGCCTTTTGCCGGGGACTGAGCGCGTACCTTCGAAGGCAAGGGCGAGGTGATGGCGGCTTTCTTCCGAGGTGGAGGCGTGGATGCGCTGGGTGGGGTCGAGGCCGTCTTTGATGTGTCCAGGTTCGCACGAGATCGGCCCTCATGCCCCGAGCTGGGGGCGCAGTCCCCTGGTAGCTCCGCGGCAGGCCACTTCAATTAATGAGCACGTATGTTAGATTATGCAAGTTGAGTGTACTGAGTAGGATGTAATCTAAAATGTGTAGGATTTACCGGTTGTATTACAAGACACTTCTTGGGCCACTGTACGTAGGAGCCCACTGCCTCGGCAAGTGTCTGCAGTTCCTCTGTTGGGACTGGCAACGGAGAATCGTTGTAGCCCGGCATGGCCATGTCCACCTGTACCTTTGCGAAACCCAACCGCAGAGGTACACAGTGGACCCGGACATCCGGCCCAGACGGATATACGAAGCCGTGTCCAACCACTTCCTGCCCGGTGCCTACGTGATTCTGTAGGATGCAGCCCTCCGGCCCCTGCAAATTTGTAACAATTAAAATAGGTTAGCGAAACAACTCTAACAGAATGGGAGTGGCATCAACTTAAGTGCACAGATGAAGGCTTGCAGTACCTCAAGTAGATCCACTGGATCCGCGAGTACCTTCGAAGCGCAACTGCTTATCCGACCCCGCGGGGTACCGTCGTCCTGGGGATCCGCATCTAAACTCTTGGCCAGCAATGTTTCTCTCAACCGTGCAAACTCTTCCCTCATTTGTGCGACCTCGGTCTGCACCTCAGACTGTACCTCAGCCCGTATCTCAGCCCGCATCTCCGCCCGTATCTCCTCCCGTACCTCAGCCCGTATCTTATCGGAGAGGTCAGCTTCCTTTTCCTTCCAGGTGCGGGCCTTCTTCCTCGGTGGAGCCGGATCTACGAAACCGGCCTTCCACGACACAATGGCTCCCACGGCCCGTGTCCGCCCGGGATGCTCCTTATTTCCTAGAGCTCGGGTGAGGATGTCGTTCTCCCTCTGCGGGGTAAACAATCCCTCCGCTGCGTCCTTCTCAAAAGAGATCTGTTACATTTGAAGGTACCTTGTGAGACAAATTGCCTTATATACACTTGTGCGCACACAGTTTACGAGGTTAGCCAACTTACCATTCGCCTCACAACGTCGGCGTCCCCAGGGGTTGCGAACTGCACAGACCCCGTGGACGACACGGACCCCCTCCCCCTCCACCATCGCTTGCACCTCTCATCCCTGATCTCGGAGAGCGGCAACTCAGGGGTGTCCATGACAGGATTTTGTTCGTCTTCCTTCTTCCACTGTTCCTCCTTCCCCGCATAGCCCCGGGATCCGAGCCGATGCGGGTGGTCGTTCCTCTTCTGGATCGCCCTATTCTTCTCGCTAAGGGCCTTGAACTCCTCAGTCCCCTTCTGCTTGGTGAATTCCTCCCATACCTCCTCCGATATGAAGGGGTACTTCTCGCAAGGAGATTTCCCCGCAGCTAGGAAGTTACTAACGAGCCAGCTCTTAAAGGTTTTCCATGTTCCGTTCATGTCCTTCAAGCAGGCAGTCCTAGGTGTATCGTCGGGGATGTTCCACTTAGCCTGTTTCCGAAAAATGCATACAATTAATCACGAGTTAGTTAAACTTTAGTATAAGCCAAGAGAACGTGATTACGAAAGAGTTCAGCGATTTCAGTTCATTTAACCTTCACTTCCGCCCACAACCTATCCCTCTCGTCCGCCGTCACGTCCTTCCAGCTCTGGACGGTGATCTTCACCCTTTCTTTCGCCAACAGCCCAACGTAGGCCGCGTACCTCCCAGCATTCTTTCCAATCGGCCTCCCAAATTGGTTGAACTCACAAGAAAGATCAGTGCGTTTGGCCAAACGCCCCAACGTCGTCGCGCCTCGCCCCACCCTCTTGCGCTGGGATGTAACAGCCCCATCTTCAGTAGTTACGATGGGGTTGGCCCTAGTCGAACCACTAGTACCATCCGATGAAGACGACGACATGTCTTGCCCTACAAAACCTTCAACAAACCATATATATGGCAATTAATTCGCCTTGGACTTCCATAACTCAGCCCAGGACTGGAGACTAACTAGGGCGGCAAAAGGGAAAATAATACAAAAAGAAAGACATGCATAAATTACTTACTGAACTCTTCAGAAATATTTTCTATCGGTAAACACATGAGCTGCCGATAGACCATAACAATTACCTCCACACAAGACAATTTTTCTATCGGCAAACACGTGAGATACCGATAGAACATAACAATGTTCTCTACATATGGAATTTTGTTGACAAGCCACCATTCACTGTCATCACATAACATTCTCGATGATTTGCTACACTAATTAATATTCATGGGCCAGCATTATTATTTCACACGTAAATATGCACACAAGCATCTAAGTGCTACTGTGCATAATCTTTAGCCTAGCCTGTATGTGAGTCATCAGGACTTCACAGCTATTAGGTTGGGAAAAGTCATGTATATAGGCATTTGAAACATATACATCGAAGACCCATCCACATTGTCATATATTCATACGAAGTGAGTAAAAATTCCCAACCAAACTAGTACATTGCATGGCTCATGTCCTTCCAGATCCAAATTAAGTTTTACTACTTGTGCAGAAAATTTTCTATCGGTAAACACATGAGCTGCCGATAGAATATGTGTAAGAACACCTCCAACATATAATCTGCATTACATGGCAGTTGGATACAATTGATCACACATACAGCAGTATAGAGAAGTTAAAATCTCAAAACAGGTTCATTACAGCACTGGAACATATTATGTAAACCCTAATTAAAATCAACATTGCCTGCGGAATGTACATAAGCCAACACAATAGGGAACCCTAGTGTAATTGCAAAACTCCAAGAATTAGTACGTGCAAAACACTAGGATCAAATAAAGAAGATGCTGGAAATAGAACGACGAATTAGGGTATTTACGGCGGCGATCAGTTCTGGTGATGCAGAGGCGGTGTAGAACGCAGCAGCGGCGGGCGAAGGACGAAAATAAGAACCGGTGGCAGTGACGAACCAGTGTCCAGCCGGCGATCGTCGTGTGGGAGAGAGGAAGTGAGTGCTCACGGCGGAGGTTGGGGTTTTCTTCGCTCTCAAAGAGACGCAGTGCTCTAAGGTGGAACTGTTCGAGTGGAGGGAAACTAAAGGGCCGTGTACGAGAAATAAAGTAGCGGAGGAACTTTCTATCGGTATAACAAATGATACCGATAGACTTATGTAATTTTCTATCGAAACAACAAAATAATACCGATAGAAAAAGTAAATTTCCCGGAAAAATATTCGAATTAGTGATTGCATTTTTCTATCGGTATAAACAATAAAATCCCGTGAGACCAATTTTCCACAGAAAATTTTTTTAAAGTGCTTGAGATTGGGTGCCATTTTTCTATCGGTTAAAAAAACAAATACCG